>ML685809.1:3860108-3870622 GCA_007922175.1 Pelusios castaneus | reverse complement strand
TCTATCTATCTATCTATCTATCTATCTATCTATCTATCTATCTATCTTAGAATTTCACTTTTTCTTTTGTATTACAGAAGCCATATAACCAGTAGATTTACACTAACCATTATCAGGCTGTAAATAATAAAAAGTTATAGCACAAGGGCCAAAAAATTACAATGGGAAATCAAAAATAGGATGAAATTTGGGGAAAGGCTTTTTACAGCCATTAGTGGTAGCAACATTAAAGTGTGTTAACTTCACAGCATTAACAAAAGCTATGTAACCTATAATATGCTGTCAATTTCTTCAAATATGGATTCCAATCAGAATTGCAATTTTGATGTGCTCACAGATACCTTCAAATATTATACCTCCTAACTCATCATACTATTTTGTATGTTTTGTATGCTGGTCAAAGTATTGACATTAGTCTTCTCATTGTGTTTATATTTCTATAAATCTGGGTTGTCACTTATTCGTTGGAGGGAAAGGAGTATCTTGGGAATTGTAACTTTGCAGAAGCAACCTGGTGTACTGTTGTAACTGAAAAGAAACTGTTACTGAAAAAAGATTCTTTTGTGCTACATTATTTATAATGAATATCTAGCAAATATCCTAAAATTCAAGGAAGGGGCTAAAACATTAATCTCTGATGGGGGAGGGCATGTTTCTGGTACCTGTAGGGCCCAACAAAAGGGTTTTGTTAGCGAGGAATTATCAGAAGGTGGTGTTGCCATTAATCAGCCCTGACCAAAAGTTAACCCTGTGTATAAGCAAAACAAAGCTGGTACTAACCAAAGATGTACCTTGCTCCCACCAAGTACCAGACATAACTTGCAAGCTCTGTAAAATAACAAGATAAGCTAGGGCAAAAAAATGTTGTAAAGTATGAAAAAACACCAGATGTGCCTGCCATTTATCCACTCAGTAAGCCCAAAAGATATAAATAATTAGTAGATAGCGGCCCTTAATTGGAACCTCATTGTCGGGGCAATTGCTATGTTTGCTGCCATGAGTCATTGGTCCCCATGCTCTGTGCTCACAGTCATTTAACTGGGGTTCCCATATGCTGAAGGGGCAGAAGCCTTGGTGCCTGCCTATTTCTTTTCTTTCTTGTCTGTATCTTAATAAAACTGTTTGCTTTTACCTTTTATCTTGTCTCCTGGCGTTGTGCCTACCGAACTCATCAAACCTTAGGACCTAAGCTATAGTTGGTTGCTAGTGTCCTCTAACAGTACATAAATGGTTATTCCTATTAGACCCACACAGAAGGCACACTTTAATTTAATTTGATTGTAGTACAATCTTGAGGAAGCTTTGGTCAGAAGCAGTACCACCATCATGTGATAAATGTGTGAGCTCCTTAGCTGAGTATCAAATAGGATACAAGTACATAGCTACTGTAAGTGCTTTCCAGACTTCGCATTTTCTAGGGGTATGTCTACACTGGCAATTTAGGTCGACTTAAGTAGCCTTAAGTCGACCTAAATTACTCCCTGTCCACACTGGGCTTTCATTAAGTCAATTTAAGAAATTCCTTAAGTCGACTTAATGTAAGCTTAAATCGACTTAGTAAAAACTGCTGGTTAGGTCGACCTAACCTTTAAGTCGACTTTATTAAGTCGACTTAAAGGCAGTTAGGTTGACTTACTAAGTCCTCGTTCAGGGTAACCACTTGTTAATTTGACTTAATAAGGTAGACTTTAAGTTGAGTTAAAGTCAACCTTATTAAGTTGACTTAACAAAGCCGATCTTACTTTTTCTAGTTTAGCCATAGCCAAGGTTCTTTAGACCAGTGGTTCTCAACCACTGTGTCAGGATACATTACTGTGTTGCCACATATCAGTAAATGTGTCGCAGAGAGCTGGGGAGATCACTGAATTTGACCTGGGAGGAGTGGGGTGGTGTGTCCCGTGGGGTCATGACATGCCACCAAGTGTGTCGTGACCCACAAAAGGTTGAGAACCATTGCTTTAGACACTATTAACTTACTTTTCTTTAGCTCAAATTACAATAGAGTAAGTGCAGTGGTCCAACCACATTATTTTAGGGGCTGTGGGAATTTTGTGGGTTTTACATATGAGAGAGGAGTGGACGCGTAAGTGTCTATTTCTCAGAAAAAAATTGCTAAAAAAAAGAATAACAGTACTTGCTGGTTCTTCCCCATAATATGGTGCTACAGAGAGGCTGAATGACTCCTTCCAAATGGGACAAGCCCATGGTTACTGCAAGCCCTCAAAATCTGCAGTGATTCTGCTAACCAGAATACTGGGGGGCTGCAAAGAAGTTGTGCATCCCTTATGCTGGAGTGGGATTCTTCACTAATTTTTCCTAGGCTAGCATACATCAGATGTGGAATAGTGTCACTAAACAGAGGCCAATGGACCTGCTATTACACAGATCCAGTTGCTACAAAATCCACATTAAAAAGATTTTCAACTTATATGACAAACTAAATAGCAAGGTCCCCCAAGGCTCTGAACTGGATCCTGTGCTGTTCAACATATTCATAAATAATCAGGAAATGAGTGAGAACAGTGAAGTAGCAAATCTTGTAGACGGTACAAAATTACTCAAGACAGTTAAATCCAAAGCTGCCTATGAAGAGTTATAGCTGGATCACCCAAAACTGGATGACTGAGCAATAAAATGGCAGATGGAATTCAGTATTGATCAATCCAAATAAATAGCAGAGTCCTATGAGACTCTGGACTGGGACCTATGCTGTTCAGAATATTCATAAAACATGATTGTTTGCCAACAGAGCTCCTGTTTGTGAATTAAAATACGGCTCTTACATTTTTCTTTTATTTTTCTAAGGAATTTTATGTTTGATTCTTTACCGAAGAAACATAAATATTCATTGTACTAGGGTTTTTTTTAAGATTACATTTACTTGGCTGAGCAATAACAATAATGAAAATTTAATAGTGTAGATACAAGCGAGTTGAAAGTTTTCACTAGATTAGGATTAAGTGAACTGCTTGAAAACTCATGGAGTACAGTACATGAATATGACATGTTTTCCTGGATTGAATGGGTAGGTGTGAAAATTCCTACTAATTAATCCTTGGACATGCTAAGATTGGGGAGTGAGCTCAGAGATATGTTTTACTGTTGTTTTAAGTTTTAAGTAAATAATAAATGTAAAATAAAATTAAAAGGAGGGGGTAGTGGCAAGTGTCCACACCAGCTCAGAGCCTGATGGCTTCATTCAGCACAGTATAGGGACTGATCATGTTCATGGTCCACATAATAATGATTTTTAAAATGAATGTGTTCCTTTAATGGTCACTTTGTGACCTTTTCAATGATTCAGTTGCAAGTTCTACTAATTACCAATACTAAAAAGTGTTATATTTTATCCTTTGTATTAAGACATTCCTCACTGTAACAGCCTATGTTTTGATTCAGAAGTGTATGTTGCAATGTAGGGTTTACTTCCCAGAGGAATAATACATTTCCAACTAATAATACATTGTGGGAGTCATGCCTTGATTCCGAGTAGATGAAGTGTCAGATAATATGTTGTGACTAGCCTTATTGAGATCATATTTTTAAAAGAAACAGCTGCAATGCATTCATTTCTTATTGACATCCAGGGATGCTATATCAGATAAAGATCTTTCACAGTTTTCATTACTATTAGGATTTACTTGTTGGTATTTTTTAAACTAAATGTATTCTAATGTTTACTGTTCTTAGATTTTCAAAGAAAAAACAAAGGAAAAATAAATATTTTTTTAAATCAGATTTTGTTATTTTCTGTAAATGAAAGATAATTCTTTGCAGCGTTTTCATTTTAACTGTGGCCTTAAGACCCTTAGGCTATGTCTACACTTGCACTTTTAAGTCGACATTATCTAAGTCGACTTAACTAAGGTGACTTAAAGTCGACTTAGTTAAGTCGACTTAGTGTGTCTACACTTAAAATTAAAGTTGACTTAAAGGGGAACTTACAAAGTCGACCTAGAGCATCCACACTGGATGCTCTAGGTCGACTTTGTGGGGCTAGGGGGACCTTGGGCAGGTGTACGGTGGCAGGGGGGTACCCCTTGTGTACAATGGGGCAAAGAGGGACAGGGACCCTGGCAGGGCAGAGCCCTGTGTGTGATGCTGTCTGGATTTATGGAAGCATTTATGATATTGTTTCAATGGATATCTCATAAATGCTATAACCCATAGGAACTATGTCATGTTTGGTATCAATAGAAAGGTAGTAATTTGCTGGGAATTCTATTTCGATTAGAAGTTAGGAATTTGATGTTATATCCATACTTTAACTTGTGTCATTCTGGATGAACGCCTTAGAGGGGAAGGTGTGAACAACCATTGTCTCCTTAATGTTTAGGAATTTTCCAAGTAGAATGGTCCCAGGGAGTATCCTGATGAGCCATTAAGGACATAAAGAATACAACCATTGTGTCCTTCATGGCTCATCAGTTTACTCCCTGGGACCATATCACCTGGTAGATTCCTTAACATTAAGGAGACAATGGTTGTTCACACCCTCCCGTCTAAGGCGTTCATCCAGAATGACACAAGTTAAAGTATGGATATAACATCAAATTCCTAACTTCTAATTGAAATAGAATTCCTAGACATAAACTGTATAATCATTCCCAACAAATTACTACCTTTCTATTGATACCAACATGACATAGTTCCTATGGATTATAGCATTTATGAGATATCCATAGAAAATAATATCATAAATGCTTCCCTAAATCCAGACAGTGTCACACTGTGCCCACATGCCTGCACTTTGGGGGGTATGCCAGGCTGCTCCTGTGCCCCCCCCAGCAGGGAGGGCATTGGTGTAGTCCTGGGGTAGCCCTAAATTGACTTAGGGCTACCCCAGGGCTACATTGTCTTAATTCGACTTTAAAAAGTCGAATTAAGCCTTAGGTCGAGTAGGAAGGTGGTTTAATAAAGTCGACTTAATTTTCATTAAGTCGACTTTATTTTCCTTAAGTCGACTTAAGCAAAGCGTAGTGTAGACGCAGGGCACATTAAGTCGACTTAAGCCAAGCTTAAGTCGATTTAATTTACCAGTGTAGACGCAGCCTTAGTTATTTAAAAAACAAAAGCAAACAGAAAATCTCCACAAATCTGAATAGTTTATATAATAGAATTGTTCATTCATGGAAAACCAAATATGCTGAAAGAGAGTAGAGACTTTCACTATGGCAACATTCAGAGACCTTTTCTCTTGTTAGTTGTATCTACTCCTTCTGAAGCATCATGTTGAAGAGTAAGTGTTGAGGAATTTGGTCCGAAAAGATTTATATTCAAACTCCAGTAAGTGAGAGACCAGAGTAGAGTATAACAAGGAGAAAATCATTTTAGACCTTCAGAAAAAAAGATGTCACAGAGTTGCACTTGCCCTTTAAGAAGAAAAAAGGTCAGTATAACTGTGACTTGTCAACTGCCTCCTAAATGGGTCTTAAGAGAAGGCACCTGAGCCATATAAATGGGAGTTGCCTGAGTCTCAGTCAGCAAAAGGGCAAATCATAACTGCTGGTCTCTCACTTCCCCAAAGAGCTGACAGAGACCAGAAGATAGTATGAGGTCCCTGAAGGAAGCTGTAGGTGGTTCCTGGATGAAAGCTGAAGACCAGGAGAGCAGCAGGGGGCACTTCCTGCCAGACTTCCCCAAGCCAGACCTGGCACTGAAGACCACAGAGCCAGCTCAGTTTAAGCTAGAGAGCTGAAATTGATGGTCACAGAGGGCTGAGAGCAGTGGGAGCAGTGGAAGGGCTTATCCACAGATATTACCTTGCAGCAAAGCTGAAGCGAGAAGGCTGGAGAAATCTGATGGTTGGTGCACATCTAGAAACGATGAAGTCCAAGAAGAAAGGCTGCAGGCATTTCCGTTGGGAAAAGCACAGTTGCACGGTAGCTGGAAGGAGTAGGGTGGCTGTCCTGATAAAAGAATAAGACAGGGCTGAAGAAGGGTCTGGCATGTAGTAGAAGATTCTGGACAGTGTTATGTACTGCGTTGATGGACTTGTGTAGGATTTCAAGGAGATTAGGACTTTATCATGGAATGATTGGAATTAATATTTTAGTAATAAGCTGGCCTCAAAATAGTATTAATGAGGTCATAAAATGTTCCTGGAGTTACTAGGAACTCTGAAGAAAGGAAAGTGAGGCAGCCACACCTGTTCTGCCATTAAAGGTACCGAAAGTGGGTCTTCCTTATCATAAAGAAGTAAAAGGTGTGGTGCAATCACTCTATGCATAATAAAAGAAAAGCAGATGAAACAATGGGGGCTTGATCTGGCCAAGCATAGACACAGGTTCTTGCACCTTCCTTTGAAGCAGCTGGTGCTGAGACTGGTTAGCTGGAACTTCAAAGTGATTTGGTCTGGCGGTTTTTATTACCCAACCAGATTTTGGGGGGTAATTATTCCATTGGAATGAGATCATCCCTTCTGGGACAAGGGCAGCTTGTTCAATCCCCCTGGATGGTGGAGCTTGGGTACATGATCTGGTCAGGCAGTTCCTATGCGCCTAACTGATTTCTCTGGGTACCTAGTCCACTGAGATGAGACAAAGACCTGGCGTGCATCTACACTTGTAAATTAAGTCGACTTAAGCTTAATTTACTCTGTGTCTACACTTGAGTTTCCTTAATTCGATTTAAGCAGTTCCTTAAGTCGAATTAAGGAAAACTTAGTTCAAATTAGTAAAACCTTGTTTTATTTTGAACTAACCTTTAATTCAAACTAGTTAGTTTGAATTAAGTCAATGTGGCCATATTAGTTCGAACTAACTGCTTAGTTAAAACTAACCGGCACATTGACCTTAATGCAACTGACTAATTCGAACTAGTGGGGCCATGCTAGTTCGAATTAAGTTAATTCAAACTAACACAAATTAATTCGAATTAGTTAGTTCGAATTAACTAATTCGAACTAACTTTGGTAAGTGTTGACATAGCCATAGAGTGTTATAAAAAAGTGCATAAGAAGACATAATGAACAGGATCCTGATCCTGAATTATTGAGAGTGCTGATGCATGAATTCCACGTTTCTCCAACCCACATCTCCAAGTATCTTAACTGGGAATGTATGAAAAATGGGGAAGAGGTGCTCAAGAAAATTAGAGCCACTTTCTTAATTTGCACAAAGTGATCCTGCTTCATATAAGCAGCCTTATTGGTTTAAAACAGGGCTGGGGTTTTTGTTTGTTTTTGGTTTTTGGTTTTTCTTATTCCTTTGAACTTTTTTGGGCAGGAGAAAGAGAAAGCATTATCTTTTCAGCAAAATGAAAATGATAATGGAAATAATCTGCTTTCCTTAAAATTATTCAAGTATTGTAGTCAGAAAAGTGAGGGAAAAAAATCATTGGCCCTACACTGAAAAATTGTTTTGTTTTGTTTTGTTTGATGATTAACCTTTACATTGGAGGGAGACGCTATTTCCTGACTAGCTCTGATGTTAGAAAGTCTGCTACCTTGATATTTGTCTATGCCACGCTCACCAACGTGTTAGCAGTGCTAAATTAATTGTATTTGAAAAGGAAACATACTCTTTCTAATTATTACATATCACTGAAGTCATGCATATCTTACGTAAGTATCGCTTTTGTGCTCTCTTTTTGTTGCATGGGTGATTTAAAAAAAGCAATGTAACTGCAGTGAGGTTATTTCCTTTACACTAGTTTAATTTTCACAGTTTACTCTCCTTTATCCTTATAACAAATCTGTATTCAGCACTAATTAATTATGATGCTATAATGGTCAAACAATAAAGATAATTCATTAAGTCAACAGACATAAAAAAATATTTCTCAAGGGTTACATTTTAATTTTTAAAGTAGCACTTGGTAGATAAAGTATGATGTTTATATTTTCTGTCCAGTAAACCATCAACATAAATGTAAAGGAGAAAATATATTCTTAAAAAAAAAAAAAAAAAAAATGTTACTCTTCAAAAGGACAGACAGCCTGGGGCAAGATTTAAATCGGTCTCCTTCACCACATCTTAAGTGTATAATAGCAGCAAAAAACATTATGTGAAACGTCAGCACAGCAGTCAGCATACAGGAAAAGTTGCTCCAACAGTTTAGTACATGATTTCCTTCCAAGCCCCTTGGTGAACATGCTAATATCAATGTAAATGGAAATTTATATAAAAGGCAAAATCAAAGGGTCAGATCTTCAACTCCACATGCACTTGTTTTGCGCTTGCCAGATCTAATATAGGGGAATCAGTTAGTAGAGCTGACTCAGTACTGTTACTCACTTCCCTGCTGATGAAAGAAGATTTTCGAGGACAGATAGCCAGGAGTGGGAGCTGATATATAGAGTACTGGAGAATACTATTGCATTGCCAATTCCACTCATGTAAAAATATAAAAAATCCAGACCCAAAATACCATGCAATTGTCTTAAATATGTAAACATTGTGACAATAGTGTTTGTTCTTTCTAGTACCTCCATCTATGGAATGTATGTGTTTAAACTGGGAGGGGGCTAAAATTCTCATGTAATCACATGATTCCAGGAGCTGGAGCTTTAGAAAAACATCAAAGGAAGCGAGATTTGAAGAGCTGGCATCGATAAAATCCTTGCTAGCATAATGGTGCTCAGGGAGCCTTTACAAGCTTGGTAAATGAGAACTGACTATTTAAGCTGTTCCAAATTGCACCATGTAATATATCCTTTGATTGTCCCCTGAGATTGTGGAATGATGTTTTAGATCCACTTTTTGCTTCCTGTGCAACTGTGCTGCACCTAAGTCCATACATATATGAAGTCCATACAGAATAAAATAATTCTCAGCTACCTGTAAAAATGGCTTTGTTTCTATGAGAAATCTGAAGTAAAAATAACAACAAAAATGCTTAGGTTTTTCACGGGGACAAAAACTTAACTCTGCCTCTCAATCAGGATTTGTCACACAATGTCACTGATAAAATCCAGCAGTATCTTGTTAAGAGTATTATTGTGTGGAGCTCTCATTATTTGTGCTCATTGCACAATAATGTAGTAACCCCTCGTTCCCCCCCAAAAAACCACTGAAGCATGGGTTCAGCTTGGATTTTCAAAAAAGCTTAAGGGATTTGGGAGCCCAATTCAATGCACTGAAGCTTCTTTGAAAATTCTGCTTTAGGCCCAGATCCTCACAGTTGTTATAGGCACCTAACTCCCCCTAATTTCATTGGGGGTTAAGTGCTTAAAAATCTTTGGGAATCTGGGCCTTATAGTCCACCTCATTGCTTCACATCAAATCTAAACCACAACAAAATCAAAAATATCTGTCACTTAGGTTCATACAGCAAATTGGTGGTACATCTAGCCAAAAAAAAAAGAGTCATATTCCCAGCTACCACTTGACAATTCCATCATATTATCTGTTGACTATTGAACTTTATCAGTGAGCTGGCCAGCATTTTCTGCAACAATGGCTATAAAAAATGTGCCATTAGCCCATCCCCAAAACAATGACAGCAACTCTTGAGGCTGAAGAGTATATAATGTCTATATATATATACTGTATGATGGTGAAAGCGTTTTTTGTTTGGTTGATTGGATTTTTTTTGTTTGTTTGTTTGTTTGTTTTCAGTAGCACTAGGTATGAGAAAAGGGGATCTGGCTGGGGGCTATGCTTATTTTGTAAGGGAAAATGTGTGTGCATGCGTCTGATTGATTCTTGTAACAGACAGGATTAGCCAAAGATTAAACTTCTGACATCTCTGATTTGTATACAAGGAAAATAGATTTTGTACCTGCTGAATTAGTGTAATATCAATACAATATTTTGCATGTTAACAAGAAGTACAGGTCTACCATGCAATAGGCATTTTAAGAAACATTAAACTAGTATCCTGATAGACTCTCTGCTGTGATCTAATGTTGTAACCATTGCTACCGCAGGTGAGAAATGAGAAACACATTAGATATTTTGAAGGCTACCATAGAATTTCCACTGTAGATCAGCACAAAGTTATTCTGCAGCAGATTTTCCTGCAGTTATGATGCATAGGGGATATATACAGTGTTTAATGGCACCCAAGTTCCCATGCTAAATGTGTTTTGAATATTTATCCATGTAATACATTCTAAAGTATGATGGATAGTAGCTGACTCAAGACATTATATGGTTATTTAAGATCTGTTATTTTGTGTGTCTGTATTGTGAGACACCAGGGCCAGACAGCAAGAAGGTCTTAGAAGGAAGATATCTAAGCCTCAGAATGATCAGGCTTTGTTTCCTGCAGATTGAGCACAGGTTACTTCAGGGTAATTAGAAGCACCTGAGACCAATTAAGGCCCAGCTAAAGTCTGATAAAAACCTTTGCTCCAGCCAGAGAGGACTGGAGAGGAAGGATAGCCAACAACAGTGTCTGAGGGGGTGTTGTAGTCATGTAGAGGAATCAGACAACAGCCGTGAGAAATGTGGAAGAGAACAGAAAGGGGGAGATAACCCAGGCAGAGGAAAAAAGCACAGTTGCTAACAGTGTCAGTAGCTCATAAGAACATAAGAAAGGCCGTACTGGGTCAGACCAGAGATCCATCC
>ML685809.1:3831795-3847296 GCA_007922175.1 Pelusios castaneus | reverse complement strand
TTTCTTTCTTTCTTTCTTTCTTTCTTTCTTTCTTTCTTTCTTTCTTTCTTTCTTTCACCCCAATATCTCTGTCCATTCCACACACTTCATTTTGTCTGTTTCTCTCACTTTCATTCTAACCTCAATTGGTCTTTCTCTCTGTCTCTTTTCAGCCCTCTCTTCCTCTCCATAATCCTCTGATCTCACTTGCCACCAAATCTTACTTATCTCACCTCCTTTTTCTCTTCTGCCACTCCTCTTCCCTTCATACACTATGTGGGTTTCCTCCACCTACAAGTAGTCATGACTGGAAACATTTTCCTGAAACTAATTAGATCAAAGATTAAACCTGCTACACTATCTGAAAAATATCTGCACCTTCCTGCCCCAAATAGACATATTGATACAATGTAAAGTATTCTAGTCTTTGCTAATTTTCCCCCTACAATACATCACATAACACTTTTGCTTCATTCTTGTGTTTCCTTGTTTACTTCAGCAGGAAAATCAAGAAGATCCCTTATTATAGCTTCTTCAGACAGTGCTCTAGGGATGAATCAGAGTTGTATAGTGAAGGCAGTACTAGGCAGTCTGTATTAGCTGAGACTTTTGGTATAATTTTTGTTCCTCACTTTTCCATGTGTAATATGGTATAACAATACCACTTTTCCTTACTGGAGTATTTCAAAGATAAATTCATTCATATTTGGGGGAAAAAAAAACACCATAGATTCTACAATGAGAATGTCATAGAAAAACCTATGAGAATTACTAATTCTATATTCAGCGTAGCAGTTGGTGTGGAATATATAAAGCATGTATTCACTTATCGAATGAGGAGCATAAAACAAACTACCCATTCATTGAATACACTGAATAAGCCAGGAATGCTCTGGAAGAAATAATGTGTAGACATAGAATTAAAGACTGCATCATATTGAATATATGCACAAGGCAGTGAATTAAGATTGCCTTTCCTAACTTCTAAGTCCTTGACTTTGCTACTTAAAAACAGAGAGAAAGATGGGTGAGGTAATATCTTTTATTAGAACTTCTGTTGGTAAAAGAAATAAGCTTTCAAGCTACACAGAGTTCTTGAGGTCTGTAGAACTCAGAAACTTGTCTTAATACATCCACTGTGTCTCTCTAATATCCTGGAACCAACATTGTTATGACAATACTGAAAACAACCTTAATAATGTTATTTTAACGTAATTTTTACATTTTTACAAATTATTTCGTTTGTAGCAACATTTAATATATGCCAGTTGCTTTCCAAATATGGATGAATGGTCTGTCTCCTGAAGCGTATAGAGTTTTAGGGGGTAAAACTATAAATGAAAGGAATGACATACCATAAAATTCTCATTTTGGTGATAGTCATGCATCTTGTTAGGACTGATTTATTTACTTATTAAAAATCCTAATAGCTTGTGATTGGATGATTGTCTCTCTGTCCTGCATAGTAACACCATTACAACTGTGAGAGAAGATGTGCTCAAACTGTAGCTCCTTCGTTGTCTATGACAGAGTGCTGTTGGCAAAGCAGTCTCCATGAAGGATCCTTTATATTTGGAAAGTGTTCCTCTAAGTGGCCTGAAATACCTTGAATTTGTTGCAAGAGTCTTCTGTTTTCCCAGCTTTCTGGGAAAGCTGACAGTTTGGAGGGACTCAATGGCTATGTCTACACTTGCAAGTTAGGTCGACTTAAGGAGGCTTAAGTCCACCTAACTTAGTCCCTGTCCACACCAGGCTTTCATTAAGTCAATTTAAGGGCTTCGTTAAGGGCATCGACTTAATAACTACCGCCTGAACCCAGTGTGGATGCCTTAGGTGGCCCTAATTAGTAGGTTAACCTAACTGGCATCCTGACCTTCCTCCCAGGATTCTTGGCTCCAGGAAAAGCCTGCCCTGGACTCCCACAAGGCAGGACAAAGCCCTGCCCACCCTGCTCCTCAGAGCTGGCCAGGACTGCAGTATTGGAAAGATGTCCCAGGGCAGCAGCAGCAGCCAGCAAAGGAGGAGGGCCCCATCCTGGACCCACGAGGAGCTCCTCACCCTCCTTGCCATCTGGGGGGACAAGGCAATGCTCTCCCAGTTGTGGAGAAGCCACTGCAACTGAGAGGTACATTGCCGCTATCTCCCAGGCCCTGGCTGCCAAGGGGCACACCTGCGACACCCAGCGGGTCCGGGTGAAGATTAAGGACGTCTGGCAGCGGTACTAGAAGGCCCAGGAGCAGCTCGATGCCTTTCTGGGGGGAGCAGAACACCGGGCTCCCAGCCCACATCGTTGATTCCACTCCCTGGATGATGACCAGGAGGAGGGCTTGGTGGATGAGGGTGTGGTTCTGGAGCCAGGCAACACCACCCAGTAGGAAGGCACCCCATCAGCCCGGGACCCTGGTCTCAGCCCAGAGCTGATCCCTGGCCTGGCAGAGGGCCAGCCATCACAAGAGCAGGAAGAGGAGCAGGGTCCCCTCGCTGAGCACCACCAAGGCGAGGAGACAGAGCGCCAGACACCTGCAGCACCTGACAGTGAGTACTCCCTTCCTCTCTGCTTCCCCCCCTACTCGCAGGGCTGGGTATGCCTGTGGGACAGGCACTGTGAGGGGACATGGACCAGGGACAGGCAGGGTCTCGGGGATAGGGGCAGGGGCATGGAGGCCCTCCCATGGGGCAGAGGGGCTGGGGGTTGTGTGGCAGGGGGAACCCAGACCCAAGCAGTTCAGGGCCATGTAGGGAGATGGGATGGAGGGAGCATCAAAGCCAGACAGCATGCACCTGACACCACTGGCATGTGGCCTCAGGAGGAACCCCCAGGGCAGGGCTTCCTGCAGCTCGCCACCGTGGCACTGCACCCAATCTGGGCAGCAAAGCACAGCGGTGTATCTCTAGGGGGCCCTGTCCCAAGGACAGGGATTGGGAAGCAGGGGGATGGTCAAGGCACAGCAGCTGCTGTCACGTTGCACACTGCACTAGCGAGCTAGCTAATGGAAAGCATTCTGTTCTCTGTTTCTCTCCAGCAGCTCCAGTGCCCTTGCTATGCACTACTCCTGGGACCCCGCCAGCCATGACCAGGAGGAGGAGTAGGACGCCGCATGGGATGAGCACCTTGGGGACCTAGTCCAGATCTCCAAGGAGTCGGAGCCATGCCTGGTGGTCTGGTGGCAGGAGATTCTCCAGCGCCTGCTGGATCTGGTGGAGCGCCAGACTGTTGTACTGGAGCACCAGAGCCTTGCCCTGCAGTGCCAGGCCTGGAGGATCACTGGAACCCCACCCTGCATATATATATATAATAGATTCAAAGATCAGAAATGATCTGTCCTTATATTGGGCCTTAGAACTATAGACATAGAACTTCCTCAAAATAATTGCTAGAAAAGATCTTTTAAAGAAAACATCCAATCTTGATTTAAAAATGGACAGTAATGGAGATTTCACCATGAACCTTGGTAAATTGTTCAAACGGTTAAGTAGCGTTACTGACAAAAATTCCCATTTTAAATTCATATGAATTTTTCTAGCTTTAACTTCTAGCCACTAGATTGTGTTATACCATCATTACACTGACTCTTCATGTCCAGCTGAATACTCATTACAACCCCAAATCTTTTTCAGTCACTTTTCCCCAGGCTAGGGACCCCTATGTTATAAGTATGGCCATAATTCTTTGCTCCTAGATGTACACATTTACTTTTAGCCATACTAAAATGTATATTGTTTACCTGCACTCAGCTTTCCAAATAATCCAGATCTCTAAATGACCCCTCCTTTTCATTATTAACTGGCCCCCTTTTTCTTGTGCCATCTGCAAACTTTATCAGTGATTATTTCAAGTTTTCTTACAAGTCATTGAAAAAAATGTTAAATAGCATAGGTCCAAGAAATAATCCCACTAGAAACACGACTGTTCAGTGATAATTTTGTTTACAATTATATTTGAAACCTATCAGTTAGCCACCTTTTAATTTCTTTTTAATGTGTGCCATGTCAATTTTATATTGTTCTAGTTTTCCATCAAAATGCTCTATGATACCAAGAACAATACAGTCTTACAAAAGTCAAAGTATATTACATCAACAGTATTACCGTTATCATCCAAATTTACAATCTCATTAAAATATCAAATCAGTGACATAGGATGTATTTTCCATAAACCCATGCTGATTATCATTAACATTATTACCCTCCTTTAATTCTACTTTAACTGGATCCCAGATGAGCCATTTCATGTTGCCTAGGATTGATGTCACACTGGCATGCCTTTAATTACCCGGGTTATCCTGTTTACCTTTTCTAAGTATTGGCACAACATGAGCTTTCTTCTAACCTTCTGGGACTTCCCCGGTGTTCTAACTGTTACCGAACATCAACATGAAGAGTCCAGTGAGTATCTTAGCCAGCTTTTTAAACAATCTTTTATACAAATTATCCAGACCTGATTTTAAAATGACAGTCTTTAGTAGCTGCTCTTTAACATCCTCCTTCTTCCATGATTATGGGATTGTGACTTTTTGGCAATCTAGTAAAGTGTTCTTAAACAATTCCTAATTTTCATTGCCATATTTTCTGATTAAATACTTTATCCAATCTGATTTATTTCATAATTGTTTATACATTTGTGAAATTAAACCTATTAATGCACCAAGTACATATCTCACTGATCTAAACATTATTCTGTTTGCACATTACAAATAAGATCAAGTCATTATCATTTGTAGTTAAACATTAATTTTTAGTTCTGTGATTAGTTCTTCTGACTAATCTAATATATGCAATGTTGTAGCTGCATTGATCCCAGAATATTAGAGATATTAGAGGGTATTGGACTGACTTCTGTTGGTGAAAAAGTAAAAGCTTTCGAGCTTACACAAGAATCTTCAGGTATTAGGAACAAATTGTTCAGCATAAGTAGTTAGCACATATTTCAAGGGACCATTCAAGGTTAAGTAGCCTTTTAACACCCCTCCAGTCACGGAGGAGATTAGTGTGTTATAGATTGTTGTAATAAGCCATAAATATGTCTCTATTCAGTTCATGATTTCAGTGTCCTCATCCACAGTGGAAACCTGCACAACACCTTAAAAGATGAGCCTGGGAGCTAAATTTATTACTTTGGTAGACACTAACCCTCCTGTTCAGCTCCCCCCACCCCCACCATCACTGGAGAAATGTTAACAGTCCACTTCATTGTCTCTCTAATATTGGGATATTATCAACAACAGTATAACAACACTGCATGTTAGACAGATAAAGAGGAACTGATTGCAGAACTAAAATATAATAGTGACTTAGGTACAAATGATCATGACTTGATCACATTTACAATGTACAAACAGAATAAAATCCATACCAGTGATATATAGACTTGGTGCTTTAATAGGGTGAATGAGAAAAATGTGAATAAATGGGGAATTGTTTAAGAACACCTTATTAATGCCCCAAAATGTTGGCACAATTGTGCGGTTGGAATGGCTAAAATTTTCCTTTATGACAATAATGGATTAAGTGTGCAAAGCAGATTTTTTGGCTTCATTTCCAACTCAGTTCTTATTTTCTGCTAAAATCATTTACCAAACATGCAGAGTTTTAAAGGGGGGGGGGGGGAGTATAATAAAGACTCATTTTGACTTTTCTCCCTTGGGAAATAAAGGAATTTGATTTCCATGAGAAGTGGGCAATTTTTATTATCAGTAGAGAATTCATTGTGGTAAGTATTTTACTACCTGTGCAGCCTTTATGCTGTGAATGTGTATCTTCATCAAGTATAGTGGGCAGCAGTGTACAATGTCAAAAGAAACTTGATTTTGAAGCTATATATAACTACTGCAGCTCCATAACTAAACATGTAATTTTCTTTTGAAGTCAGCATGAAGTTTTTTTCTCAACTACCTTAGAAAATAGAATGTTGATGGCACTGTATCACCCACACTGCTTTTCTGCATCTGTCTAGTGCAAAAAGGCATGAAATGGAATGCTCTGGTCTATCATTGATTTTGTTACCAGTGTAATCTGCTTTATTCAAGTCACAGTCCAACTGTTTCTCCACAACCACATTATTTCACAATTCCTTTTCCCCAAAGCTGACCATGCATTATGAACAAGTCAGATGTGCTCATTCAGCTTTGATTTTTATACCTCTTTTAAATCAATACCTCAGTGATTGATCTTCCAAAATTTAAGAATCAGTGGACTGTATAACTGGACAGCTAAGGGGGTAGGTGGAGGGTTTTCAGTCTTGATTAAAACGAACACCAGGTGCTGTATAGTGATTTTAATGACTCACAGAAAAAAATTAATTATGTTCCAGAATATTTTACCACTTTACCTTCTCTCCTTATTTAAATAATAAATCATGCCAATCTCACTTCTCAGTCAAATTCAGGACCAGAAAGTAAAAGAGCATATAAACAGCTATTTAAATTATTTCTTGACAGCATGTGTTCAGTTAGAAATGCAGCAACCTTATTCTCTTTTTATTCATGTTTCTTAAATCAATTACTCATGTGTAACCTAAGACATTGACACTTAAAATATAGGAATTGCTATAGCAGAACAAACCAATACTTTACCTGATCCCCTATGTTGCCTCCAACAGTGGCCAGTCCCAGATGCTTCCGAGGAAGGCATAATTCACCCAACTGAGCAATATTCTTGTATGACAGGAGTGGTGAATTCTTAACCCCAGAAAGTGATTAGTTTATGCCCTGAGTATTAACACATAATTTGTATCATGCAGCAGCTACTGTAACTTCAAATTTTGCTCTTATTTCTATAGGGCCTAACACTGAGCTCATAGAACTTAACTGCAAAACTCTTATGCACTTAAGTGATGCAGGATTAGGCCTATACATGTCTAATTCTGTTGCTCTTGCATTACTGCAAAGAGTAACTAGAAGCCCTTGACTTGATCATTTCTGTATTCCATTCCGTATTTAATCTTCATCTATTACATTTCAACTTATTCTTCTCTTTTCCAAAATCAATAGGAGCAGTCCTTCTACAGGGCAGTCCAATTCTCCTCTCCAAAAAGTCTACCTCCTTGTGTGTCCCTACTCTTCTAATAGTAATACTTTTTCCAAGGTTAGATATTTCTTGTTCTGATAGGTCTGGTTTGAGATGAGACTTACAGTGCAGTTAGAATGATGTTGGACCTGGAGCATGTGAATGAAAACTTAGATGAGGTATTATCTTTTATTGTGTTACCTTCTGTTAGTGTAAGGGAGAAGTTTCCAGGCATCACAGAGCTCTTCCTCAGGTCTGGAGAAGGTAACCAGAATGTGTAAGTTAAAAACAACATGGGGCAAATTGTCAAGCAATTATCAATTGTCAAGAAATTTGGTTCAACAGAAGATACTACCTTACCCACTCTGTCTCTCTTGGGATAATGTGGCAAGATTAAGCTGAATATTCAAAGTGAGGATATGCCATTGATTAATGTGATGGCATTCTCTAAAAAATATTGATTTACTAGTCAAAACTCCTTTCTTTAGTGTGTCTAAGGCCCGATTCCTTCACTTATGGACCTGCTTAATTTTAAGCATGTCAATAGCCTCTTTAATTTCAATTGGACTACTCACATGCTTAAAGTGAAGGTCATACATAAGTATTTGCAGGACTAGGACCTAATAATTTATTTGTTTTTTTTGTTTGTTTGTTTTGTTTTGTTTTTCACTGCCACAGCATCATTGAGCTTCATTGCTATGGTATTGGTTAGCTCTTTTTTCTAAGAAACTTGGTTAGAATTCATCAGTGGCTATGAGTGGTTTAATATAGCTCTTCCAGCGTGCATTATCTTCTACATTAAATTTCATCTTCTACTATGTTGCTCAAGTATTTACTTATATTAAATCCTTTAATAGTTTATCCATACCCTTTCCATACTTATGATTTAGCAAATTGGATTTTGAGTTAGCAGCAAAATACACCATCTCAGTATACAACCTTGGTTCCAGGTCATTAATTAGTAAGCTGTACTTTACATTGTTCAAGTGGCCACTGTTAAAGACTATCGCTAGTATTAACCTAAATACAATGTCCATGGTATTGATCGTGTTAAAGATAAATGCCACTGTTCAATATATAGTCATCCCATTTATAGTTTCACATCAGGCATAGGACCTTTACAAAATATATATTTGATTTATTTATGTTAAATCATTTATTAGTTCTTGTAACAAAAAACTACTTGTCCGTATTTTTAATTGAAAACAAATTTAAAATAGCTGAAAAAAGTCAAATTAACTAAACCTCTATAAAAGTACAATGTCTTTCCCTGAAATACCAATAAAAATAAAAAACAGAAAGTAATAACCATTGTTATAAGGTCAAATCAAGTTAATTTCTTTACTTTTTATTCATGGGCTTGATTTATCCCAAACTATAGGGTGTTTCTACATTTACAAGATAGGTCGATTTCAGGAGGCTTAAGTCGATCTAAACTACTCCATGTCCAAACTGGGCTTTCCTTAAGTCGACTTAAGCATTTCCTTAAGTCAACTTAATGAAAAGTTAAGTTGACTTAATAACACCTCAGTTTAGGTTGACTTAACGCTTAAATTAACCTTATTAGGTTGACTTAAACCAGTGTGGATGGGGATTAGTGCCTAAATTGACCTTATTAAGTTGACTTAAAGTGTTAAGTCTACTTAATAAGGTCAGAAAGGGGCTATGTCTACACTAGAAAAGTTGTCGACTTAATAAAGTCTACTTAACTTTTCTAGTATAGACATAGCCATAGGTACTGGGCCTTTAGTGATAGAAAACTGGACAATAGAAAGGAGTTTTCACCTCTCTAATGAAAGAATTGTAGGCAAACAGAAGTGTATGCTGGCGGAGGATGGATTGTGGTGAAGAGGTACAATTTCAGGAACTAACCAGTATAGAAGCAACTGCCAAATATTGGGATAAACTATCAATTATTTTTGTTTATTGCTTTTAATAGGCCTCTGCAGGAATTTAGTATTACTACCGCAGGATGTGGGACCCAGCGGAATGTAGT
This sequence comes from Pelusios castaneus, assembly GCA_007922175.1. Taxonomy (NCBI): domain Eukaryota; kingdom Metazoa; phylum Chordata; order Testudines; family Pelomedusidae; genus Pelusios; species Pelusios castaneus. The sequence continues at coordinate 3,838,316 of ML685809.1, read as the reverse complement.
ACCGGAATGTACCGCAAGATGTAGTACCCAGCAGAAGACCTTGTGAAGCGATAAGCTTTAGTAGATGATGTCAGCCATTAATTAGCCCTGACCAAAAGTTAACTTTATGTATAAGCAAAACAGAGCTGGTACTGACCAAGGACGTATCTTGCTCCCACTAAGAAGCAGACATAACTTGCAAGCTCTGTAAAACAACCAGATAAGACCAGGGCAAATAAATGTTGTAAATAAGTGTGGAAAAACACCAGATGTGCATGCCTTTTATCCACTTAGTAAGATCAAAAAGTATAAGAAGCTGGCTAAGATCCCCCTGTTTGGAACCTTGTCATTGGGGCAACTGTTATGTTCACTTCCATGAGTCTTTGCTCTCCATGCTCCACACCTGCAGTCATTTAACTGGGGTTCCCGTCTGCTGAAGGGGTGTAAGCCTTGGTGCTTTCCTATTTTTTTGATTCCTTGTCTGTATTTCTTAATAAATGCAGTTTGCTTTTTATCGTTTATCTTGTTTCCCAGTGTTGTGCCTACCAAATTGAATGAACCTTAGGACCTGAGCTATAGGCTGTAGCCAGAGTCTTGTAACCGTCTTGTAACGAGGGGGGAAGAAAGAGCATTCATGAGGAGTAGGCATGACTCTATATCCTCCCTGATATATTAGGTTCTGTGTCTGTGAAAAACAGGAAGTTTGGATGTATTTAGGGCTGATGATATAGGGAAATGTACTGCCAGACTAATAGTTTGAAACTGCTTGCTTAACTTTTTTTTTTTCCCCTAAGATTTTCTTTTGTTTGGCCAGTGATGTAACCATTTGGGCACTTTGCAAAAAGATCTCTAGCAGCAGACAGGACAGTTGTCCCCCAGAAATCTGCTGCTGAATAACCCCAAGGACCATTCTAGACTTGTGGGGTAAAGATCAGTTTGGAGTGCTCTATAACCTATTGTTTTTGTATGTGCTTGTGACTAATAAAGCAAAGACCTTGGATAAATGCGTTCTTGTGAGAATGCTGGAGACTAATAAGTGAAAGCAATTGATTCTGTGTGATTTGTGTCAAATGTATAGCTGACAGCCATCCTGCATCTCCCTTAGTTTATTTTCTGATGCTGCTTCACAAAGAGCTTACCGAGAGCTTTGGGTTTAAAAAACGCCAAGTAATAGTGTCAGCGACTGCTGGGGAATACTCTGATGAGCTTCTACAGAGGCAATTAAATCTGAGGGATCAGTGGTCACTGCTAGTGAATGCCTTCCTTCAATTGAATGCTGTCCTAAGAAGCAACATGCTAGACTAATACAAATATGTCCACTTTCCAACTCCCTTAGCTCATAAGTATGACTCTGGCCCCATGCCTTCACCAGAAGCACTTGCACTACATAACCTTTGTGGCATTATCTAAATGTTTGTTCTTAATGTGGGCAAATGATATGGTGACATCTGGTCAGATACTGCTTCTTTCTCATTCGTTTGTCACAATCACATATTATTGCAGGTCTCCAACAATGGAAGCATGCACTTGTAAACGAGAGGTTCTACCTGGTTGTATGGATAGTGGCAGAACCAGGTTTTTGTGAGTGTCTTGTCAACAAGTTGAATTAAAAACGAATTGCTCCTAACAGAGGCTGTGTCTACACTGGTAAATTAAGTCGCTTGCTTAAGTCGACTTAAGGAAAATAAAGTCGACTTAATTCAAATTAAGTCGACTTTATAATACCACATTTGGATTAGATTTAAGGCTTAAGTCGACTCCCTAGAGTCGACTTAAGCCAGTGTAGATGTGGGGTAGCTCTAAGTCGACTTAGGGCTACCCCAGGGCTACACCAATGCCCTCCCTGCCAGGGGGGGCACACAGGGGGAGCCTGGCATGCCACCCCACAGGGCAGGACAGAGCCCTGCCCACCCTGCCCCTATGCCCTGCCAGGGTCCCTGACCTCCTTTGTCCCCTTGTACCTAGGTACAATGGGGCAAAAGCTGAGCCCCCTGGCATTGGGCAAGGGGTGCCCCGTGCCCCTGTTGACCTCCCCTAGGTCCCCCTAAGCCCCTAGAAGTTGACCTAGGCGTCCAGTGTGGATGCTCTAGGTCGACTTTTTAAGTTCCCCTTTAAGTCGACTTTATTTTTAAGTGTAGACACATTAAGTCGACTTAAATTCAACTTAGTTAAGTTGACTTAGTTAAAGTCGACTTAAATTAACAAGTGTTAACAAAGAGAGCAGAAGGGTTAAGGCAGATGATGATTAGAGTGCAGTCACCATGACTTGATATATCATTTCTCTTACTTTTGTTTACATTGCTAAACAGGAAAGAGGATGTGCTTATGATGAACACTGGTAGTTTTTCATGAATGTTAACAATAAAAACCAATAAGGATCTATGTATCTCTGCTGGGAAGTGTGAGGCTCAATTGTTTTTGTTGTTTGTTTTTTTAAAAAAGCACTCTGACAAGAAAAATAGCTTATCTATCTATCTATCTATCTATCTATCTATCTATCTATCTATCTATCTATCTATCTAATCAACCAGACTTGGTTCATGTAATTTTATTTCACTATATGGCTCACCAAGTAATCAGTTTAAAGCTTTTGATGCAGTCAAACTGTTACTGACAGATCCTTCTCCCAATGATGGAAAAATTGACTTCACCGAGAGCATGATCCAACTTGTGATGCCTGATTCTGCATCCAAACCTACGCAAATCAGGAGTTACTGTGTTGAGGGCAATAGAGATACACTAGTGTTGAACTGCTGAAAGAGAGAGACCAGAATCAAGCTCTAAATATTCATGGCAAAATGCAAAATATGCAGCAGTGCCAGTCCTTGGGTTCCGCTGAGCTGTAAGCTACCTTTGTGCTACTTTCATACTGAGGCATCCATGACAGGTTTGGTCCGTGGGACAAATTAGAGTGGCAGGAGGGTGTCTCTTTCACACACATATAGCATCTGCAGAGCAACATTCTATAGCTGCAACTGTAGGGCCATAAGAGATTTCCAGGACTCCTCTGTGATGTTGTGGATATCAGCCACTTCATATTTGAGGCACTTTTTCACGACATCATCAATCATTTGCATGTTTCAGAGCAGTCAGACAAAAAGATAGTCTTTGATTTTCCACTTGTGCATCAAGAAGCACCATCATCCATGGTTTGTTCAGATGAGTTTCAGTTTGTGCCAAAGTCTGCATGGCTGGTTGAAACCCAGAGGGCAGCTTGTTGTGTCAGCAATAATGTGCTTGTATGGAATGATAGATGAGGTTCAGATGTTTTGCCATTCACTGGCTGCATCGAAAATCATGAGGTGATAGCCTGTGGTTTATAGTAATTTTTGTGATTTCAACTGGTGTTGAGGTATGTTCTCAGTAACCTGACAGATAGGAAGTTCTGGGTAGTCTTCAGCACATTTAAGTTCTAGTGTTGTGCTATATCTGGAGAGTATGGTGTATTGCACCCTCAGCAAATTTGCAGATGACAAGCTGTGGGGAGTGGTAGATATGCTGGAGAACAGGGACAAGATACAGACTGACTTAGACAAATTAGAGGATGAGGCCAAAAGAAATCTGATGAGGTTCAATAAATACAAGTGTTAAGTTCCAGAGGGTTAGCCATGTTAGTCTGTATATAGCAGAAACAACAAAAGTCCTGTGGCACCTTAAAGACTAAAAAATTTCTTTGGGCATAAGCTTTCGTGGGCAGTAATCCAGTTTGTCAGATACATGAAGCGTAAACTACAGTTAGAAGGTATATATACACTTGCAAGGGCGAGAAACATCTCAATGGGGAGGGCAAGTGCTATCAAAATCAATTCAGTTAGGATACATGAGGCCCATTCACAAGAGTTGATTAGAAGGTATGAATATGTGAACTGAGATAATGACTTGGTAATTGACAATTACTTAAGAGCTATCTGTATTCTAATTTTCCCTGTGTTTTTTAATTAGTGGCAATATCAGAAATGCTTATTTACATATAGGTAAGGACAGAATGCTTCAGGAGGAGATATTAAAAGCTTTAAAGAGAGCTATGCACCCAGCTCCTGTTCCAATTCCATGGGATTTGAGCACCTAATTTCCATTGGAAATTTCATCCTAAAATATTCACTGCAAGAGTTTTTTCAATTAACTTTTTTTCATTTAAGCATATTTATTTGATATCTCTTTTTAAGCATAGTCCCTCAACATTGTAGGATCGAATTTTTAAACCTTAGAAAATAAACACAAAGGCTATGTCTACACTTAAAAAGTTAAGTTGACTCTGTTAAGTTGACTTAACAAGTCAACTTAACTTTTCAAGTGTAGACACGGCCTTGGCTCCCCTCTGAGAAGGAAGCCTTGGTCCCTACTGAGAAAGGACGATGGCTCCTTTCTCGCTGGAACCCGTGAGTCCTGGCAAGGAGGGAGCCACACTCCCTTCTTGCCGGGACCGGGAGAATGGAGTGGGTCTCCCTTCTTCTCCTGACCCACATGGGTCCCGGAGAAGACAACCACCAGCTCTCCGGGGACAGGGGAAACTCTGGGGATACCCTGTCTGTGGAGCGCCGGCGGCTGTCTTCCCCAGCACTCCGCAGACAAGGGAACCTCTGGGGATCCCCTGTCTGTGGAGTGCTGGTGGCTGTTTTTCCTGGAGCTCCACAGACATGGGATTCCCGGTGGTTCCCCTGTCCACAGAGTGCTGGGGAAGACAGCTGCCAGCCCTCCACGGACAGGGGATCCCTGGAGGTTCCCCTGTCCATGGAGTGCCAGGGAATAGAGCCGCCATCGGCTCCTGGCACAGGGGAGCTCCTGGGGCTCCTTGTCCCCAAGCCGTGGCTCCCTTCCCCCAGCCCTAGATCGCCTCAAGTAATTAAGTCAACCTAGGGCGTCCACACTGATGTTAGGTGGACTTAATAAAGTCGACTTAGACCTTAAGTTGATCTAACAGGCGGTAGTTATTAAGTCGACTTAAAGCCACCCTTAAGTCGACTTAATGAAAGCCCGGTGTGAACATGGAGTAATTTAGGTTGACTTAGGCATTCTTAAGACGACCTAATTGCTAGTGTAGACATAGCCACGCAGAAGTATTCTTCAGCCTAAGACCTTGTTAACAGGCATCCCACAGTTTCTATTTAGTCTAGTTAATGGTCCTACCGTAGGAATAATTTGTTGATTGCCTGGTACTGGCAAAATTTGCTACATCTGATAATGTGATGAATATTGCATTCTAAAAGCTTGGTACATCATTGTGTTTTTCAGTGCCATCTGGATTTATCTTGCCTCTTTGAAATATGCTGATAGAAATCCATAGTTTAAAACCCACTCAAATTGCTATATTTATCTGGTAGTGTCCCACTGAAATACTCTGTGAAAAACAGTTTGTTTATAAATCAAAAGAGCCTTTTATGCACCTGTTTTTATCTCTGTAGAACTTTACCTAGTATCTTTAAAGTAGTATTTGGGAACGCAAGCCCTTTTTACTTTTTTAAACAAATGTAAGTGAATGTTGTAATTGCAGAGGCTACAGTCAGTTATAATGAGAGTAGGCGAGTAGGCCATGAGTTAATTCCCTTACATAGCTGTGTCAGTGTATATTTTCCTAACCTGCAATATCTCTGCTATTCCATTCATCACTTTGTAAAGTGGAGATTTCCAGTCATATCAAACTGCGAGAGAGTTGTAGGATAGTAACAAATGGACATTAGGAAATGGGCTGAGAACTATTTCCATTTGAAGCATAAGCAGTATCTAGAGTAGAGCTTCATTGTCAGAGGTGAAAATAAAGTACAATAAGCCATTACTACACCTTGCTGGCAATAACAAAGACGTACTCTGCAGTGAAATAAAATCTATTCTTTTCTTAGCCAGGAAACAACACAAGAATACACTAGCTCTCATCAATCACCTGAGTCAGCCAAGACAGTGGAGAGACTTTGCAAAGAAGGTTAAATGAAGCATTCCAATTTAAATTTGTTCATATTTCTTTACACAAACACAGGCTACTTCCACATACATTTTTGAAATACTGAAAGAGCTTGGTAGAATTTTATAATGGCTGGTAACTGCGTTATGCTGCTTTCTTTATTTAAAATGCAAAAGTACACAAAACTTTGCAGGTGTTTATAACACTTTTCAATTTCCAGGCAGATAGAGGGCCTGCATCTGCAATTTTCTTTTAAGGGAGCAATCTTTATTCGGTGGGGTTTCTTATTTTCAATGGGATTAATCACTTGAGTGAGTATTCCAGGACTTTTAGGAGAAAAACAAAATTATTTAGTGTAACATTTCAAGAGCACCCAAGACCCAGTTTGGAAGTTGCTCAATTCACTTAGAAGCCCAACACTCACTGAAAGCCAATGACACTTAGGCTACTAAGTGATTTAGAAGCTTTTGAAAATAGGATTTACGTTTCTAAGTGCTTTTGAAATTGTTATGCATACTTTTTTTTCTTTTCAAGATGAAGCACAGAAAACATGTTCACTAGTGTTCACTTTTTATTCCATAATTACATAGTTTTACATAGACAAAAGAGTCTTGTGGCACTTTTAAAGACTAACAGATTTATTAAT
>ML685809.1:3777913-3831395 GCA_007922175.1 Pelusios castaneus | reverse complement strand
ATTTCCTCCCACTCTGTAACTTTCCTATCTTCAAAGCGTCTGACGAAGTGGGATTTTCTCCCACGAAAGCTCATGCGATTAATAAATCTGTTAGTCTTTAAAAGTGCCACAAGACTCTTTTGTCTTTCTACAATAGACTAACACGGCTACCCCTTTGGAATAGTTTTACATGACTGCATAAAGTGATTAATTAGATTTTCTCCTGCAGCTAGTGATTGAATGGAAAAACAACTCCTGACAGAAATAAATAACAAAATATAACATAAATAAAAAATGTTTAATGACAGTTAAAGTTGTATCAGGACAAAAGTGGTCTGATTTTTCAGTGGTGATGAGGAAACACAACTTCTCTTGTAGTCAGTAGGAGCTGTACCTGGTTATCAGCCATGGAAATCAGGTCACTAACAATAAGGATACTAAACATGGACTTGGAAGGCAGATTTTCAAAGTTATTGAGCTGTCTAAAGATGCAGGTAGGTGCCTAGTAGGATTTTTAAAACTACCTAACTACGGAAAGCAGCTAACTGTCATTAAAATCAATTAAAATTATTTACAGTGAAATATGGTAGCTCCTTTTTAAAATCTTGCTGAAACACAATTCATGGTTAATGAAATTGACTTTTCCAAAGTCTGTATCTAAAAAGTGAGGCCTTTTACCAACAAATATATCTAAAATATTCTATTTAAAATCAATTTAAAGTTAATTTCAAAATTGTAGCATTTCTGTAAGTATTTGTATGATATGAGTAATAACAAAAATTAGACTGTTTATAGCAACAGGCACCATGTGCTGACTTCCATCATGGGTGGAATCAAGTGTCATTCAAACAATAGCTTAGGAACAGCTGCTTCAGCTCTGGATTTAGTTTTGAAGAGATGTGTGTTCTTGCTGGATGTGAGGATTTGAGTTTGCAGTTGTCATATGTGTATGAAGTCCTAAAGATGCTAGTTTCTTCCAAGCTGTGACCAAACCACGCTGAGATAAGAATATTGTGAGGGCTTTAACCATGGGTAGAGTTTGGAGGGGAATAGGGGAGCATTTCTCCCCCCATATTTTTGATGGCTGAGAGTGGGGACTGACTAGGAGGCACCCTCATCTCCCGGCTGTGCACTGAAACCAGGAAGGAGGGGACTGCTGCCTCTAAGGTACCAACAGGAAGGCAGGAAGGTGGCTACAACCATTGGCCTCCTGGCTGGGAGCAAGAACCAGTCAGAATGTGAGTGATTGGCTGGAGGGAATGGCTAGCCCACGGCCAAGGTGAGTCAGTGGGCTGGCAGGCTACAGTCCAGCTTGGGGGTGGGAGGCTGGCGTGAAAAGGTTAAATTTAGTAATACACTTTAACTATGTATAACAAGAGGGAATAGTTTGAGGTGATAAATCCCAGGGTCCAGAGAGTAGGGATCAGGGATTTATGGGATAGGTTCTTTTATTCTATATGTAGCAAAAGAATGAGAGCAACAGTATTAGCTGAAGCAAGCTATGCTGCTTTCATAGACCTTACTACACTTTCTAGACCAAAACCTAGACTAGAAAGGAGACTTGAGTGTATGTCCCTCATGTTACAATCTGGGACACCATGGCAACCAAGTGAACTTCTTACATTAAGACATATATTAGTGAGTACCCATTGGTTAGTTAGTTATTTTCACAGATAGCATTGAAAGAGAGAATGACAATGAGAAAATACAAGGTAATAAGACAGAGATGAATTCAGCTTCTCTGCAAAAGTATGTTTTTAAAAAATAATCTTACCTCAAAAATGTATTCAGAGAGGGGCACAAAATAAAATAAAGAGTTGATTATTTTCAAGATGGTGGCACTTTTGTGTTTATATAAAGCTAGCAACAGAAAGTGTTAAGTTGTTATAGCAACAGTAATGTGATGAGTTCATGATTGGAAGTGAGTGATATCAGAATAGTAGGTTAGGAACATCTGCTTCTCTTGAGAGTTTGGTTTTGAAGGAGAGAAGGAGGGTTTTGCTGGCATAAGAACATTTGAGATCTATGACTTTAAAGCTGCTTTGTTTATGAAGTAATAAAAATCACACCCATTTCCTGGCTGTGTTTAAACCAGACTTAGGTAAGAATATTATATTTTGATTACCCTCTCGTTTTGTAGTCAATAGAGAATGTATTAGCACAACTGAACTATAATTTGTAATAAACAGGTAATGTGATGAGGTGCTAAATACAGTGCATCAAAAAGGTGAAGAGGGAAATGTGAGCTGTGTTTATTCCTTCTATTTATAAGAGTGAGTGTAAATGCTGTCTGTGCTTGTTCTATAACTCTTTCCGTTTCTTCCTGCCCACTGAACTACATAGAGAAAAGGAAACTTGTACCTAGGTCACTCATGTTAAAAGGCAGGGTACCATGGCAACCAGCTAAGGTGACCAACTCAGGACAAAGTATGGTCGAGAACACATTCAAACTTCTTTCTGTGATGTTAAGCGCCGGCTCTAAGGCTATCTCTATAGTTGTAGGTAGGAGTGTGATTCCTGACTGAGGCAGACATACACTAGCTTTCGCCAAGATAGCGTGCTAAAAATAGTAGCTAAAAATGGTAGCACGGAGCATTGGTGAGCAGCAGCATGGGTTAGCTGCTCTGAGTACAAAATGCCCCTCACCACTGTCCTTCTACCATGGCTACACAGTTATTTTAGCATACTAACATGATAAGATCTGGAGTGGGTATGTCTCTGGAACCTGGGACTCCCTCCTCTGGCTCCCAATGTAGATGTAACCTAAGATGGAAATTTGTCCTTTTTTTGAAGCTGACATTATTCCAAATCTTTGCTTGTTCATCTGATTAAACCTGTTGGCCCAGGAGCAGCAAATGAAACTAAGATAAGAAGAGTTTCCAGTTCATAACTTCACTCACTATTACATTGGCAACTTTTCTGCAAGCCCATAGTATTACTAAGAAAACAGAGATCTAGTATGGTTATAGTATTGCTTAGAGTTACCGGCAAAAAAGGGTCCCAAGAATATGAATATTGACAACTCCTCTCTGGATCACCTGTTCTGACAAAATCTCCAACTGAATGTAAGAGTTTCTTACTATTAAATTTGGTCTGGTTTATTATATCATGAGCCATCAGTAAAAATGCTTTAATTTCTGTCCCTCTGTAGCAAATCCCCTCATTTCTGGTCACACTGAAAGAATCACATGCACAGATAAGTAAGAAGAACCTGTGGGCTGGTGAGATGAAGGCAGCTGGGAAACTAAGGGTGTGTCTACACTAGTAAATTAGGTCAATTTAAGAAGGCTTAAGTCGACTTAATTTACTCTGCGTCTACACTGGAGTTTCCTTAAGTTGACTTAAGCTGCTGCTTAAGTTTACTTAAGGAAATTTGAAGTCGACTTAATAAGACCTGCTTTTAAGTCGACTTTAATTGAATAAGTTGACTTAGGACAGGGGAAAAAGGGAGCCGCTGCTCCCTTCTCCCCAGGAATCCGCTAGCGGCTAGTCCTGGCTCCCTTCTCCCTGGGACCGCTCACATCCCAGGGAGAAGGGACCGTCGGGCTCCCTTCTGGCTGGTACCCCAGTGGTTCCGGCCAGAAGGGAGCATGGAGCTCCTCTCTGCCCAGGACCGAGCCCCCAGGGGCTCCCTAGCAGCTGGAACACAGTCCCAACCAGAAAGAAGCCACAGTGCTCCGTTCCAGCCGGGACCCACAGGGGTCCTGGCAGAAAGGAACCCCGTGCTCCCTTCTAGCTGGGACCCCTGCAGGTCCCGGCAAGAAGGAAGCCGCAGCTCCCTTTTTGCCAGGATGGCTTGGGTCCCAGACAGAAAGGAGCCGTAGGGCTCCCTTCTAGCTGGGACCACTGGGACTGCTGGGTCCTGGAGAGAAGGAAGCTGAGCGGTCCAGCCAGAAGGCAGCTCCATGCTCCTTTCTCTCTTGGACCGCTCTGGGGCTTGCTGTTTCAGGGAGAGCCACCATGGTGCCTCATGGGAAACAAGTTTTTTGGCACTGGAAGCATTAGCAAACCTAAATACCTTAAGTCAAAAGAAATGCATAAATGTTGTCTTTTCGTTTGAACTTTAATAAAAATGTTAAAATGAAATATTGTAGTTTTATTAATTTACTAAGGGTCGGGCTGGAGAGAAGAAAAAGAGCTGTGGCCATCAGGCAGGGCTACTGGGCTGGGGAAAGCCACGGCCGGGGAGATCGGACTTTAGAGAAGGGGAGAGCTGTCGCTGGGAAGATTGGGCTGGGGAGAAGGGGAAAGCCGTGGGTAGGTCCACCTGACCAAGAAGGAAAGAGTCTCTTTTTGGACCAACTTGCAAACCTAATGAAGGTTTTAACCTTGGTTCAAAGAAGGGCGACCAGACGTTCTGATAAAATCAGGACTGTCCTATATTTAACCCTTTATTCTGGTCTGTGTGTGAACAGGGTGTCATTTGTCTCAATACTCAGGTAAAATTCAGTTCCTAGCTACCATGTGGGGGGGACCTGAAGCTCGCAGCAACTGGAGCAGCCCCACAGTTCCAAGCCACTGTGGCATCAGGGAGCTCCAGGTTCCAACTCCCCTCCCCACCCCACGGTGGCTGGGAGCTCCAGGTAACCCCATGGACTACAGCAGCTGGATGTTCCTAGTGCCACTGCTGCCAGAGGAGGCAAGGGTGCTCCAGATCTCCTCCATGCCAACAAGGAGCTCTGGATTTCTGCATCTTTGCCCACCCCCAAGTCTCCCAATGTTTTACTGTTGTAATTTGGTCACCCTAATGCAAAGGGGAAAAGCCAACAGGTAAGCATAAAAAAAGCAAACAACACCAGATTAGGTGTTGTGAGGATCATGGAAAATTACACTATGGTTATAGAAGAAACAAGAGAGAAATCAGTGTGAGGAATATGCCCAACACCGTAGACATCTATATACAAATTCCAGAAGCTTAAGGATTAAACAGAAAAAACAGGAAGTATTAGAACATGATCTAAATTATGACATAACTGGCATCACAGATGATTTGGTGGGATAAATCTGATGACTGGAATATTTGAGCAGATGAAAATAGCCTGTCCAGCAAGAACAAGCTGGGGAAAAAGGGAGGAGGTAACAAACTCAAGAGAACTCAGAAGTAAGGTCAAACTTTGATTCCTGGAATGATACTGGAACAAATTATTAAACAATTGGTTTGTAAACTTCTAGGGGGTAATAGGGTTATAAGGAATAGCCATCATGGATTTATAAAGAACAAATTATGCCAAACCAATCTATTTTCCTTCTTTCACAAAGTAACTGGCCTAGTAGGTGAGGGGGGTGGGCAATAAATGTGATATATCTTGTTGTTAGTAAAACTTTTGACACAATCTCTCATGACATTCTCATAAGCAAACTGGGGAAATTTCTTCTAGATGAAATTACTACAAGGCAGGTGCACTACTGGTTGAAGGACAATGCTCAAAGAGTAATTATCAATGGTTCACTGATAAACTGGGTAGACATGTCAAGTGGGATCCTTCAGGGATTATTCTTGGATCTTGCAGTATTCAATATTTTCATTAATGACTTGGGTAATGGAGTGGAGAGTACACTTATAAAATTTACAGATGACTCCAATCTGAGAAGACAGGGTTAGAATTCAAAATGACCTGACAAATTGGAAAATTGGTCTGAATTTAACAAGAAGAAATTCAATAAAGACAAGTTAAATATGTTCATTTAGGCATAGGAGACCACTCTTGCAGTACAAGGAAAAGATCTCACCATCATCAGCAACATCCTCTCTACCAAGCTCAGGATCATGGCAGATTACTTTCAGTACTCCAACCTAATGCCTCCAAAACCTTGGTAACACCCCTTCGCCTGGGGGGGAGGGGGGGAAAAATACATTTCCACTTAGGGAGAAAAAAAATCAAATGAGGAATACATGGCTAGATGGTAGAAATGCTGAGAAGGATCTGAGGTTTATAGCGGATAACAGATAAGGGAGATTTCAGTGAGTAGTTGGGGAAAACTTTCTAAATATAAGGACAGTGAAGCACTGAAATAGGCTTTCTTAGAAGGTTGTAGAATCCCCATCACTGGTGGTTTTATAAAAACAGTTTAGACAAGCATTAGCCGCCAAGGATGTTCCAGGTTTACTTGGTCCTGCCTCAGTGCAGATGTCCTGGATGACTTCTCAGGGTCCCTTCCATCCCCATGTTATTTGATGGTGTAAGTCTGGCTTGACGTGAGTAATTGTACATGGCTGAGAGATGATTAGGGAAATAAATGGATCAGGAGGCTGGAAACAGAATGTCTGTACTAGCTAAGATAAAGGTGTACATTCCAGGGAATCTTTTACAATGAAGAAGATGACAATGGATGAAATAAGCCCAGAACATAAGATGAGGTAAAGAGTAAATTGAACATAGATAGTGTGTGGACAGAGCATACGGTACAGGCATTAGTGCCTACTCAGTGACCCACCCCAAATGTGTGTTATGGTTTATACAATGTAATGTGTAAATGTATATAAAGGAAGAGGTATGCTTTGTAACTCTGGTGTGTGGTATACTCTATAACCACAATTCTAGGTTCTTTAGAGTGTTCTTTAGTTCTTCACAGGCCCTTCTGTTTTTCTCACTTACTGGACCATATACATTTCTCCTCTTGTCCCTGCATATCCTGCATATCTTCCTTCCCATTCTGTCTCCCTTTGTTCCATCTCCTTCTGCTCTTGTTTCACCAAGCTTGTCCCCCCTCTGCTATTTTCTCTTTAGGTAAATGCAGCAAATACTGAGTGCTTGTGTAACAATAGACACATCTTATGGGCACCATGTATAAAATCTTGATCTCAGTGAAGTCAGTAGTAAAACTCCCTTTGACATCTATGAGGCCAGGAATTCACCCTAAATCTATATACCCAATGAGGCTCCTAAGTAATATAGATTTCCACTCACTTCTCCTATTTAACATAAATATAGCAGCATGACTTGTGGATCATTTTATTATTTTTTTTAGGTTAATAAAAGATCATATGTTTCTTGCTTCATAATTTTATGAGTGATTTGTATGAAAAATGAATACTATTGAAAATAACACATTTTACATGGCTTGCTTGTAATCAAAATGAGAATCAAACAGTGGGTGTTGTATTAACCAAGATGGCAATTTTATGATGAAGCTGACATTTGGAAGTTAATTCAGGAATTGCCTATTTACTTCCTCAATAAGTAATGGATTATAAAATTCAATTAGGCACTAGACATTCAAAGTACAATTTGACCTAAATTTTGCCCATCATAAAACTGATATGTGATTTTATTATTAATTATTATTATTATTATTATTATTATTTTATTAAAGCTTCAATGCAGAGTGAGGTCATGAACCAGAGTAATGTTTTATCCATTGATATATTTCAACTAATGTCAGAACTCTTCATGGCTCCATAGTTACAACTAAGTTTCATTTTTCACTTAAAGCAGGGATTCATCCTCTTTGTTTTCAGTTTGTGACATTGATATCATATAAAATGCCAGGCATTTGAGAGGGAAAGAATGGAAGGATGGTTCCTTATGGAGAGATCAGTGTTTCCAGATATTGAAAATGGTCTTTAATTTATGCATTCTTTCTTTTGATTTAAAGTAATTAGATTAATACTTCAAATTATTGTTAAGATTTAAAGTAGGTTAAATAGGAATGTTAAGATTAGGATATGATTTAGTGTCTTTATGTACATAATGTTAGAAAATCCACAGGTAAAATTTGCTACCCTATATAGAGATAGCACAGCACAAATGTTAGACAGTACTTAAAATCTACAAAAAACCCCACACAGAGATGTATTTAATCTTTGTTATTGAATTGGTATGTACTATTTGTTTGTAATAATACACTATATTTCTGATATTTATCTTTCAAAGAGACCACAAAAAGTTTGTAGACACCCTTTTGAGATGAGCTGTTAGATTAATTCATATGTTTAATACTTTTTTTCTGAAACTGATTATACTTAAACAGAAAGAAACAAACAATAACATCTTAAATACCAGCTATTTTAGCTATATGCAGTGTTCTCTTAGCCTGTTTATCCCAGGATATTAGAGAGAGAGGAAGTGGGTGAACCAACTTCTGTTGGTGAGAGAGAAAGAAGCTTTTGAACATACCCAGAGTTCTTCCTCTCTTAAGGTGCGTCTACACTTACAAATTAAGTCGATTTAATTAGGCTTAAGTTGACTTAATTTACTCCGCATCTATATTGGGCTTTTCTTAAATTGACTTAAGCTGCTCCTTAAGTCAAATTAAGGAAAAGTTAGTTCGAATTAATAACACCTCGTTTTAATTCGAACTAAATGCTTAAGTCGACTTTATTAAGTCGACTTAAGCCAGTGGAGATGCGGAGTAGTGCCTAGGTGGATCTTTTTAAGTCGACTTAATATGGTCGAAAAGGGGCCATGTCTACACTTGAAAAGTTAAGTCAACTTTTGTTAAGTCAACTTAATAAGGTCCACTTTAAGTCGACTTAAAGTCGACTTCATAAAGTCAACCTAAATTTTCAAGTGTAGACATAGCCTTATAAAGGTCACAAGCTTGCTACTCTCACCCGGAGCTGTTATCTTGTATCTAGGGTTTTGTTTGTTTATTTGTTTAATGTAAGGCCTTATTCTATATGTGATCTATTTAGTGGCACAGTGAATTCCAGTTGCAACAGATTATTTGCTGTGTGTCCCAGCTGTGATACACACTTTATCATATACAAATATTTAAAGCCATATCCTCCTGTGAGTGGTTCCGCTGCTGCAGGACCAGGCCATAGTTCTGTGGCAAGTGTTTCCTGAGGGAAAAAATCTGCATACAAAATACAGATCTTCTTAATGTTTGATGAATGGGAAAAAAATCAGTTTAACCTATTTAATTCATAATTCTCGGCACTGAGAGGAACAGCTGCTCAAGAAAAAGCAAGAAGCCCCCAAGGCTTACATAAAGTGAATGACAGCTGTCTTTAGCTGTAAATCAGCTACTATGTTTTCCTTGTCTACTGTCTCTGAATTTCTTTTACACAATATTAATATGGGTTAGATATGTGTAGTAGATAATGTTTTAAAGTTAAAATTAAATTGTTCTCATTTAATTTTTTTTTAAATAGTTCCAATAAATTCCATACTACTCATCAGTGAAATTCTAGCTCCTTGACATGAGAGGTTATTTTGACACAGGATTTCACCTTATCTCTTTAAAAAGATGCACAGTTCATATACAATTTCCAGATATGCTAGTGGAGAGAAGAAGAAACCTATGGGACCAGATAAGAGAAGACGAAAGGTCTCAGAATCTATTATTAATTACTATTATTGTTCTTGCTACTTCTGTATGATGCTATGTACTGTATAGTATAGATAATGCATAGTCTCTGCTTAAAATACCTTATAAGGCGATTAAAGAAGTAATCTTATATAGCTACTCAGAGAAAGCATGCACACAGTATGGGAGAGCTGGATTTTATGTTCATGGGGTTTTAGGTGACAGAAAGAAAGGGCATATGAACTTGAATGGTGGCATATCTCTATTGTGTCCAATAAATTTTCACTAAATGTCTTGGACCATGTTTCCATTGAAATCACTGAGAACTGAATCATTTTACTCCAGGGATAAATTTGTTTTTGGTGGATTAGTTGAAAACCTACTCTCCAAGGACACCTGGAGACCTAATCTATATAAGACTATTGTCCCATGCTTTAGACAACTCACTAGCAGACTACAGGCCTTTGTCTCATATTAGTGGCTTTTGGGATGCAGGCATCAGTTAAACAGGTAACTGTATGGGTAAACTATAAGAAGTGTGGCTGTCTTCTGAGCACTTTTTGCAGTGGATTTACAGATAGGAATTGAGCTCAAATTTCCTCACAATTTCTAGAGGCCTGATTCCCTAAGAAACTGGATTTCCCTGTGGGGTAAGAGAACTTTTGGGAAAATGTAACTAAAGATTTTGGGTGTAGACCACTTCCCTATTCTGGATCAGTAATTTTTATGGCCCTCTTCCAAAACTAATGGTCATATGCCAGTCTGTTGAACAGATTTGTCTTGTTAAGGTTCACTGATATCACGTCCATGCACTGAGTCTTGGGCTATGTCTACACTTGCAAGTTAGGTCGACTTGAGGAGGCTTAAGTTGACCTAACTTAGTCTCTGTCCACACCAGGCTTTCATTAAGTCGACTTAAGAAATTCTTTAAGTCAACTTAATGAAAGCTTAGGTTGACTTAATAAGAACCTCCAGTTAGGTCGACCTGACCCTTAGGTTGACTCCTTAGGTTGACCTAAGCGCAGTGTGGATGCTTAAGTCCACTTTATTAGGTCAACCCAAGGGCAATTAAGCCGACTTAACAAAGTGGACTAAGTCCCCATTCAGGGAAACCACTTTGTTAAGTTAACTTAACAAAGTCGACCTAACTTTTTGTAGTGTAGATATAGCCTTTGGTTTCCCCCTAGGTCATCTTCCATCAATCACTGCAAGAGTCATTGTATTGTTATAGTTCTAAGCTCTCCTTTTTATATGCCCATACAAACATATTCTCCCCTCCCCCAACTTGTCTTCAATTGGAATGACTCACTTTAGGACTTTTACAGTCTCATTTTGTTTTCTACCACAATGTTGCAAACTATTTGACTATCTCAACATCTTCATTTCCATGGTGGAAAGGATACTAATTTCCTATCTTGGCCAAGTATCTGTTTCACACATTAAAATGTGTTGAATTATTTTATTGTCATCTTTTCTATCATAGACATCTGGCATCAACTCCTGCCATTATCTCCAAACAGCTTTAGTTTGATGCTAATGTGGTCATTTAGGATCGTTCCACCATCATCAATCATTGACCATAGGTCTATTTATTATTTCAGGCTTCTAAACTCTCTGCCTGTGATATCCTTTTTATGATGAGTCTTCCTTCATCAGGTATCATAGCCTCAGTCTTACCAACATTCACTTTAAATCCAGCCCATTCAAAACTGTTACCATTGTTCTAATTTGGTTTGGGGTGTCTCACACACATACATCACTAAATTATCAGCAAACAGCATGTTAATATATTCTGACATGTCATGATTCCGATAAGTACAAACAGAAAGTGGCTCAACACTGACCCCTCCGCAGGCCAATGTTTACTAGTAATTCTCTAGTGCCTCCCCATTTGTTTTTTGACTCCATGACTTCATGATACATATGGTGGGTAAGATAGACATATCCTACTGGTACATCTCTCCATTGGAAATCCCACCAAATTGGTGCATGATTGAACTCCTTCTTCAAGCCCATAAAGACCATACGTAGCTGCTATCTCTTTTCTCTGAACTTCTCCATGAGGATTAATAGCACAAATATGGCATTAAGTGTGCTCATTAATGGCATGAATCAAAACTAACTCTTCCAAATTGGAACCATTCCATGCAGACACTTTTCAGTAATCTTCTCCCATACTTTCATAACAAGTGCCATTAACTTATGGGAGCAGTTATTGCTCAATTAATCTGATGTCCTAGGAGGGAATGGCATTTGAACCAGGGATTGGGAGATTGAAGCAGTCCTACATATTTGTCTCAAACTTGAATTGGTACTTGTAAATGAACACTTTCAGAAGAGAGAAAGCAAGAAATGTAGAAGAAGAAGACGAGAATGTAGAAGAAGAAGAAAGAAGGAGAGGTAATTATAAGGTAATACCCAGTGAGTGCATTTTGAGGCACAACGACTTCTCTTTATGGACTTCAGAATACAGAAATTTCAGAAATATCTGAACCCCTGAATGCTTTAAAGATGTGAGTAGTGGCAATTTAATGATGAGAATGAAAAAAAAATCTTCAAACAAGAGTAATGCATAGACTTCCTGACTACACACAGGAACACGAGGAAGACTACTGTTTCAAACTAAAGATAGGGTTGTTTTTTTTTTTTCCTGGAAATGGCGCATGAAGTTATAGAAATGATTAAACCAGTGAGAAAAGAAAAGAAAAGAAAAGAAAAGAAAAGAAAAGAAAAAAGTGTGCCTTGGTATAGACCTTCAAGATAAAAAAAATCATTGAGAAAGGAGGAGAGATGGTAAGCTTCAAAAATTGACAGGCCAATTTAAGATGGCAAACTTGGAAACAAAAAAGGACACCAAAAGAAATGTTGCAACAGTTAAAAATATGGCTTATGCTGAGGTACATAACTTCCTAGGAGGACATGAGGGAAAGAAGATCATCTATAGACTCAACATAGAAAGAGAAAATGATGAAGGATGTGAACAAGTTACCTTAGATTAGAAATGAATATGGTATTTTGCATTGAATGGTGAATCAACAAAGTTTGCAATGATGAATGAGGAGAACCCAAGAAAGGAATTAAGAACATGTAAGCTGAATCTGGGCATGACAGAATTCATACAAGAGTAAGCAGCTGTGGAAGCTCTTAAGAAAAATGGAGAAGGAGAAAGCAGCTGGACCAGATGAAGTACCAGTGGTTGCTTTGGGTGTAAACCAGTGGTTCTCAACTCACGGGCCACTTGTGGCCCAATCAGAACAAATTTGCATCCAATGTCACACCCTTAGGGCCATACAGATGACATATATATTGTCTGCCCACTGTGGTAAATAGGTTGTGTAGATGATGATAAACTGAATAATACATTGTATTCTCTCTGGTGTTTTCTCTCTTCCCTTTCTTTCTATGATGGTCCAGTGACAAGCAATGGTAACTTCAATAGATGTGGGATATGAGGTTTAGCCTGAGGGCCAAATCACCTTAGTGATCATCAGCCGAACAGCCAGGGTCTTTTGAGAAACCACCCATTCACATTCCACCTCTTATACATTATTGTGAAGCTACTAGTATTTGATCCATCTGACAAACAAATCTGGTAATTGCTCATCTGATTGACTTTTTACAAGAGAGTGTCTTTTATACTCTCTTTTTAGTCCACCAAATTTATCCTTTTGCACTACATTAATGCACAACATTAATTACCTGGTGTTGGCACAACTGTACTCTTTATAATTACATGCTAAAGTATAAGCTTCACACAAAACTTTCAGTCCCTTAGGTGTGTAAGTGGTAAATAGCTAACCACAAGAATTTCCCTTCTTGTTTACAGTCTCTAGCTAATCTGATAGAGGGGAATGTATACTGCCATCTCCTCTTCGATTCAAGTTCTGTCTGCTTATATACAGTGATTGAGTTTTTATTTATGCCTTTGTCTCATTTTGAAAAGGTTGGAACCATCGAGTGTTACGTTATTTGCATACCTCTGTAATGACATTTTCTATTACCTCCAGGGGATAGCAGGCCTTAATGATATCATGCTTATTCCATACTAATTTTCTCGATATGTATTTTTTGATTATATACAACAGTTAGAATAGTGAAGCTGGAATAAAATCACTGTAATACAGTATATAATTTATTTAAATGGAACAAAATGTGGTAACTCTACATACACTTCCAGATAGCATACCTACAGGAAATAATTTAACATAGATTGAAATTCCAAGGTTTAAGGCTACTGCAAATGGAAATTACTTCTCAATGCTGTTTCAGTGGTATTTTTCTTTTTTGTCCCCAAATATTTTTAGAAAGTCTAAGTTTTATCATGTTAGTAATCTCCTATGTGATTCTGATCCTGTGAAGACTTAGATATATGCTTAATTTTATGCACTGTGGATGGTTCCACTGAATTAAAGGGGACTGCTCATCTTACACTATATAAAGCTAAGCATGTGCATAAATCTTTGACGGGTTGGGACTTTAAAATGTCTTCCTCAGTTCAGTCATCACATAGAAGAGATTTATGTCTCACTCACATTGTTGTTGTTATAGCTTTTAGAAAGAGATAGTACTATAATTTCAGACTGTCTCTTGCAAACTTTCCTCTTTGAGAGTCAGATATTTAAAGCAACTTTATTGTGACAAATATGCATCAAAACTGAAATTTTACAAAACCTAAAAACATATACATACCTTCATAAATTCTTTTGAGAACCATTTTTTTCCATAAATAAATAGCATTCCTGTTCAGTGTTTACAGCCCAACCATTACAGTTTTATGCTAGTGACCAAGAAATAGAAAATTGGAACAACCAAAATTGAAACAGACTAATTTACTTTCCTTGATCATAATAGAAGGAATGGAGAATGCAAACAAAAGGTAAATTAGATTAGATAGTATCAGACAGGTTTGATTTTTTTTTAACATCTTAATTATATAGGTAAGGAATTGTAAGTATTCTTTTTTAACCTGTTAGTGTCCTTCTAAATGCTCTCTTGGAAGCATTCACAGACATATTAAGACTAGTTAGAAAACCCCAGATGTATATTTCCACTACATTTGTCAAGCATGTGCCCAGCCAGAAAAACCCCATCTGTGTATTTTCTCTTGAGTTCTCAGACATGTACCCAGTCACAAACCATTCATACTTTTTAAAAAAGGGTCCAGTACTGAGCAGATGTAGAATGTGTGAAAAAAGAAATCAGCTTCTTCTCCTATAAGCTAAGGGTAGGCAGGTTGTATAGAGAAGGTATGGGAGCCCAGATTTATTTGTGTGCTGGAGGGATACCAGCTTGCACCAGATGATGAAAGCCTTTCTCATACCAGTTAAGAAACTGCTGAGATTCTGAAGGTAGCTGAGAAACAGAACTCACTAAACTGAAGAAAACCTTTGACCTGTCTAATGATTTTTTTTTGTAAAAGAATTTGTTTTTATTAAAGCAACAAGATTTTTTTTTTAATCAAGTCACAAAAACAGTGAATAAGGTAGATGTCAAAAAGGATGGATTTTAAGCATGTCAATACTTGGAAATTGGATTTTTTCTTTTTAATCTCTAACTTCAGAAGTGTGTATATCTTAGTTAAAACGTTAGCATGTACTTTACTACTTTAAGGGAAATAGCCTTTTCTATAGATTTAATTTCCAGGGAGATAGAACATCTCTTCGTACAGACTTTTCATGTGTGGAGGTAACTGGTAGTTGAAGAGTGTGTAGCTGAATCTAAAAGGACCAGCATGGCTACAAGGGTGGCTGCCAGGCAATTTCATGGGCCTGAGCTGTCTCCTGGAGATCTGCGTACAGAGGTGACACTCAGTGCATGCATTTACATCTACCACATCCTTCCCTTTCCCTGATCTACAAGCCTTTCCAGAATTCTGTACAGATTACTTAAACCAACCAAGGATCAGGAACTGACACAGATGGCCTAATGGCCACTTTGCCAGCATTCCTTTATATTGAGCCTACCATATTTTGACTACATTGGAGGATGTGATTCTCTGTGTGAAAAGCAGCTTAACTTGAAGTTTGAACTCGCCTGCTTTTACTAGGTGTCATCCAGCAAGGGAACAACCCACTCCAGACTTGCTTCCTGATCATTCAGAAGCCAGGACATTATTTTCAGAAGCTGGTTACATATTATTTGTAATTACAGAAATATAACCAGTTGGCTATCAGTATATCTATTTACGGTAACTACTGAAAAAAAAAGTGTGGAGGAACCTTTATGTAACCATGCAAACTAATTAAAATGCGATTTCCACATCTGTAATGAACTGATTTTGCCACTGGCTAAATTCTATTGAATAAATCATTCAAAATAGCTGAATTTACTATTCTTTGCACCTTCACTGGGAAAGCCAAGAAGAGCACTCAAATTGGAAATCTAAAGCCCATGGTTTAAAAGCACTTTGAGGTTTCCACATAAAAGGTGTTATAGCAGTGCAAAATGTTGTTCTCTTTTAGTGCAATATGCCAAATGATCTGATGCTTAGACTCAGACATTTAAAAGCTACTCAGCATGAGGACCAGAAAAGCTTTTGAAATCAAATACCGTTCTGGGAGTGATACCTGTACCATATTGTGTATCTGTCTATCTGTCTTCTAGCAGTCCAACCCTGAAAGGCCCTGAAATCTGAGCATGTCCTGCAAATGCTGAGTCAATAACTGGGCCAAATCTTGATGCGCTTGCTCAGTTTTTTTATCTCTCATTATGGTAAGTGGCATGCTGTCTGAGTGGACTGATTAAAGGAATCTGGATTTGACCTGATGGGATTTGAGGACATTTGTCCCATCATAGGAAAAGAATTTGAGAGCATTCATTCCGTTACTGAAAAGGCATAACAACTTTCAGTGGCAGATCACATTATGCAACAATGAGTGTGTTGTAAATTCCTAGCCCCATAGTCTTTGTTATCTGATTAGTCAGGTTTACATGTTTGGACTGCAGATTTTGCCTTATTTTGCTCTCTTATTTGAGATGGCATGTACCCATGTCAAGTGGTTGGGTGAATTGTAGATCACAACACTATTAGATCACAACACCGTAAAGTAGCACATTCCAAAATTCTCCTTTCTTCCTTAAAGCATTATACAAGGAGCGGAGAGGAGAGAAGAATTTGAACTGAATGCGAACATATTTACCAGACAGACACAAATAATTAAGAACGTAAGATCGACCATAGTGAGTTAGGCCAATGATTCATCTAGCCCAGCATCTTCTCTTTTGTCAGTGGCCAATGTTAGGTAATACTCAAGTGATCCATCCCCTGTCACCCACTCCCAGAATCTAGCAAACAGAGCCAGGGAAATTTTCAAAGCATGGTTTTGCATCCCTGCCCATCCTTGCTAACAGTCTTCAATAGACCTGTATTTCATGAATTACCTAATTTTGTTTTGAACACTGTTAGGGTGCGTCTACACTTAGAAATTAAGTCTATTTAAGCTTGCTTAAATCGACTTAATTTAATCTGCATCCACACTACATTTTCCTTAAGTCGACTTAAGCAGCTGCTTAAGTCGACTTAAGGAAAAATAAAGTCGACTTTATAAAACCTCGTTTAAAGTCGACTTTACTGGCTAAGTCGACTTTAGAAAGTCGACTTAGCCAGTGTGGACGTGGAGTAGCCCTAAGTCGACTTTAAGTCAATTTAGGGGGCTTTAGGGCTTCCCCACTGCCCTCCCTGCCAGTGTGGCTGGCACAGCCACAGCCTGGCATGCCTGCCCCCACAGGGCAGAGCCCTGCCCACCCTGCTCCTATGCCCTGCCAGGGTCCCTGTCCCCTTTGTCCCCATTGTACCAAGGTACAGAGGGGCAAAGGCTGAGCCCCCTGGCACTTGGCAAGGGATGCCCCTCTGCCACCGTGGACCTGTCCCAGGTCCACCTAGCCCCTACAAGTCGACCTAGGGGTCCAGTGTGGACGCTCTAGGTCGATTTGGCAGGGTACCCTCTAAGTTAACTTAATTTTTGAATGTGGACATGCTAAGTTGACTTAAATTAACAAGTGTAGACATAGCCTTAGTGTCTTGAACATCACAACATCCTCTGACAAACAATTCCCTAGGTTAACTGTGCACTGTGTCAAGAAATACTTTTAGTTATTTTTAAACTCTTGCCTACAATTTCATTTGGTGACCCCTAGGTCTTGTGTTATGAGAAGGTGTAAATAATCTTTATTTACTTTCTCCATGGTTTAACTGACCTCTGTTACACATATCTTCTTAATTATCACTTTTCCAAGTGAAACGTCTCAGTCTTCTTAATGTCTCCTCATATGTAAGCTGTTGCATATCCCCAATCATTTGTGTTGCTTTTTTCTGTACCTTTTCCAATTCTAAAATACCGTTGTTTTTTTTAGATGGGGTGATGAGATCTGGTTAGCATATTCGAGATAAAGGCACACCAGGGATTTATAAAGAGGGAATATTATATTTTCTGTCTTAACTACCCCTTTCTCAATAATTCCCAACACTGTTAGCTTTTTTGACTGCTGCTACACATTGAGTGAATGTTTTCAGAGAACTATGCACAATAATTCTAAGATCTCTTTCTTGAGTAATATCGATTTAGGATTATATTTTCCAATATGAATAACTTTGCATTTACGAACACTGAATTTCATCTGGCAACAGAATGCCATTCAACTCATCATCAAAGATCTACAGCCTATGCTACAAGATTATCCCTCACTCTCTCAAGCCTTGGGAGACACACCTCTCCTTGCTTACAGACAGCCCCAGAACCTTAAACAGATACTCACCAGCAACTACAGATCAAACAACAGAAACATTAAAGCAGGAACATACCCCTGCAACAGACCACGCTGCCAACTTTGCCTTCATATCTACACTGAAGACACCGTCACAGGACCAAATCAGGACATTTACTCCATCAAGGGCTCATTCACCTGCTCATCCTCCAATGTGATTTATGCCATCATGTGCCGGAAATGCCCCCCTGCCTTATATATTGGACAAACAGGACAGTCTCTGCGCAAAAGAATAAATGGACACAAATCTGATATCAGAAATCACAACACTAAAACACCAATAGGGGGACACGTCAATATCTCTGATGACTTGATAATAGCTGTGCTGAAACAGATGAATAACAAATCACAGCTTCAAAGAGAAACTGCAGAACTCGAATTTATATGCAAATTCAACTCAGTTGCCCTGGGGTTAAACAGGGACTACAAATTTTAATCTCATTACAACAGGTGATTTGACCTCACCTTCCTCTACGTGCTGTTCCCCAGTGTTTGAATCCTAACACCTATTTTGATTTTCTGTTACAGACTGACCTGATCCTATGTGATACACTTCCCTGCATTTAATTTCCTCCCATTCCGTAAATTTCCCATCTTCAAAGCGTCTGACGAAGTGGGATTTTCTCCCACGGAAGCTCATGCAATAAATAAATTTGTTACTCTTTAAAAGTGCCACAGGACTCTGTTGTTGTTCCATCATGTTGTACACATGCCTACATTGAGAACTTACAATTATTTACAGCAGAAAAATATGGGGATCCACTGTGCTATAAGCTGTACAAACAATGGCCAGAAACACAGACCCCACATGTCCCACAGAACTTACACTAAATGAACAAGCCGGACAAAGGAATTATTAATTCCATATTACAGTTAGGAAGTTGGGCACACAGATTAAATAGGAGGTCTAAGCTACCTAAGGAAGTTTATAGGGCTATGTCTACACTTGTCAAAAGAAGTCGACTTTGCTAAGTTGACTTAACAAAGTCGACTTTAAGTCGACCTTCTTAAGTCGACTTAGCGTATCTACACTGTAAATTTAGGTTGATTTAAACTCGACCTTGCTAAATCAATTTAGAGCATTTACACTTGACGCTTAAGTCGACTGGCAGGGGCTAGGTGGACCTAGGAATGATGCATGGTCGGAAGTGTGGCATTTGGCACCTGAGAGGTATTCCCCTTCCCCTGTCACCCCTTTAAAAGAGGAAGGGAGCTCAACACCTTCCCCATTGTGCTTGGATGCATGGGGGCTGAGCAGGAGCAGGGTACAGAAGCAGGGTGGGCACGCCAGGCTCTTGCTGTGTCAGGAACCTTGGGAGGGAGGTCAGTGGGGAAGGTCTGGAGGCCATGGAGGTCGACTTAGGGCCAATCCACATCTACACTGGCTTAAGTCGACTTAATAAAGTAGCCTTAATCAGTAAGTTGACTTAAAACCGGGTCTTATTAAGTAGATTTAATTTCTCCTTAAGTCGACTTAAGGAGCAGCTTAAGTCGACTTAAGGAAAGACAAGTGTAGACGCAGAGAAATTAAGTCGACTTAAGTGTCCTTAAGCCAACTTAATTTACATGTGTAGACACATCCTAGCAGAGAAGGGATCTGAACCCACGTCTCTTGATTTCCATGCCCTTGCCTCTGTCCATCTGTGTAGACTTTTTGCTGTGAACTTGTCATTCCTCTCCCATCCACACACTTGATCTGCTGCCTAATTTCTTCCATCAGCTTTTTAACAAATTAGTCTCCAGTCATCCAACCAAAATTGCGTAGGTGGACCCTTTCACTGACACAGGACCCTAGTAACTTCAAAAGGATTCTGTTGTGGCCCAGAGCTCTTAGTGCACAGATCCAACAACAGTACTGAGACCTCTGGTTGGAAGCTTTGAGACCATAGGTAAAATTCAGGATCTCATAAAATCCTTTGCAAAACTCCCATTGATCTCTATTGGGCCAGGATTTCACTCCATATCTTCCTGTCTTTATTGTGTGGCATTCTGTCTGGCACTATCAAAGAAATACATTAACAATAATTAAACAGGAATAAAGCTGAAAAACACTGACCTGGAAATGTTTAGATTCTTCCTCGTTAGGTGAAACAATAGATGAGTTTTCCCAACCCATATCTTCAGGAAATTCAAGTAGATTTTTTTGTTTGTTTGTTTGTTTGCTTTTACTTGGATACAATAGATAAGCAATGTATCAAAAGAAATCCATTGCCTACCAGAGGAATATCTGTAAGTGCTGAAGCTCAGAGTATTTCTATAGCAAATTCTTGTCTTTAACTTTGCTTTTCGGTGCTAGAAATAGCTTCAGCATGGACAAGAATGGTGTTGTTTTTTAGAAACTTGAGACAGGAGAAAGAGCATCATTTTCACTGTCATCTGCTCTTATTAACCTGAAAAACACTTTGAAAAGTGTTTTTCTAAACTGTGAATTTGGTACTGCATTAAAAGCTTTCTTTCTTTAGCCTGATATTGAGAAGGGGCATAAGGAACAGAAAAAGCATAGATGGCAGAGAAAGCACAAAAGGGCAAAGTTGAAATACAATTCTGTATGTCACTTACTGCAGCCTTGGTACTCATATAATCAATAGAGTTTACCAACCCTATGGGGGGAATTGTGGGAAAGAAAGTCGTACGGCAGTCAAAAGAAAATACAATTCTTTTCTGCATTATCTGGTAGTCTTAAATTTCTACTAGTTGTGTAACAAAACAGTGCATAAATTATTTGTAAAAATGTTTTCTTCCCTTCTCTCTTATTAGGGCGTAGAGGTGAGCATGAACATGTACATGACTGAGAGAAAGAGAGTGAGATAGGTGTATTTGTTATGAATATGAATTGGAACTACAGAAAAATCAAGGAAATGAAATGAAGAAAAGAGGCAGGAAAGGAAAAGGCAGGGGGTCAAAAGAAGAAAAAAACTTTAGGGACCTCAGTTTTTCATTGCCCTATATCTTGTGTAGTTATTTATACTAGTGCAACGTGAATGTAAAACACTGTCAGGATCACTTAGAAGCATTTTATACCCACCCTTCATTAACTTTGCATTGGCCTAAATGATCCAGGGGAATAAAAAGAAAAGAACAAGAAAAAGATAAATGGGAAAACAGCAGCTTCCCTCT
The DNA here is from genome assembly GCA_007922175.1 of Pelusios castaneus. Classification (NCBI taxonomy): domain Eukaryota; kingdom Metazoa; phylum Chordata; order Testudines; family Pelomedusidae; genus Pelusios; species Pelusios castaneus. Next base: position 3,810,284 of record ML685809.1, on the reverse strand, counting down.
GTCACTGCTCCCCTTTCATGCTTTGATAGATTCCACAGCAACTTAATTCCTATCTCACCTACAATACTGTAAATTAGGAGTAACTCCAAGTAAACACTTCATTTCCTTTGTGTGAGGTAGATCAGAATCAGAACCTCATAGCATCTAGCTGTCTAAGTTGTTGGTAACTATGACAACTGTTCTCTTTTACTCAACCCTTCTTATTCAATAACACTGCAATGACATGGTGATCCTATTTTGTAGGTCCACTTATCTAAAACAGGCAAAGAAGAAATTTAGAAAAGCCATAGTCTGAAGTAGGTTCTACTTGTTTAAGTTGCAAACCAAAACTATCGTGAAGATGATAAATGACCATTTTCCATGTGTGCAAAAGAATAAACAAAAAAAGCCCTCCAGAGATTAGTAAGGAAAATGTTCTTTAGCTTTCCATCAGGCTCCTAATTGTGGTATCTAGTCCCATTGCTTGCATCAGACCTCTGGTGGGGGTTAGAAGAACGGAAAGATTTTCCCTATAATTACAACATCCAGGGACCTATTTTTATCTCAGTCCCAGTGGGGATGAGCGGTAGTCATGAAAGGGATTTTTTTTCTAACCCTAGAGTAGTAGGCGGTCTCAAGGGCTGTATGTCTGCAGCCGAAGAAATACAGAGTTGAATAGGATCCTGTAAAGTAAAGGAAGTTAGGAACTCTTCATGCACTCTTCTATCATTGAATCATTATTCAATGATATACTCCCTGTAGTATATATGTTAAATGCAATACATTGTATATATTAAAAATAACCAGTTTCAGAAGGGATGTAAACCTTCATGCCTGAGAACTTAAGCCAGCTTCTATTTATTGGTGTTGGCAACTTTCCCTGGAGGAGAGTGATTAACCTATAACTGAGTCCTGTGGCACTTTTAAAGACTAACAGATTTATTTATCGCATGAGCTTTCGTGGGAGAAAATCCCACTTCGTCAGACGCTTTGAAGATAGGAAAGTTACAGAGTGGGAGGAAATTAAATGCAGGGGAGTGTATGACATAGCATCAGGTCAGGCTGTAACAGCAAATCAAAATAGGTGTTAGGATTCAAAACACTGGGGAACAGCACATAGAGGAGGGGGAGGTCAAATCACTTGTAATGCGAGAAAAATCCATAGTCCCTGTTTAACCCCAAGACAACTGAGTCAAATTTGCAGAACTCGAACTTATATGCAAATTTGACTCAGTTGTCATGGGGTTAAACAGGGACTATGGATTTTTCTCGCATTACAAGTGATTTGACCTCCCCCTCCTCTATGTGCTGTTCCCCAGTGTTTTGAATCCTAACACCTATTTTGATTTGCTGTTACAGCCTGACCTGATGCCATGTCATACACTCCCCTGCATTTAATTTCCTCCCACTCTGTAACTTTCCTATCTTCAAAGCGTCTGACGAAGTGGGATTTTCTCCCACGAAAGCTCATGCGATAAATAAATCTGTTAGTCTTTAAAAGTGCCACAGGACTCTGTTGTCTTTCTACAGTAGACTAACATGGCTACCCCTTTGGAATTTAACCTATAACTGTTTACTGAAGAGTTTCTTGCACTTCCTCTGTAAGGTATGTCACTGATCACTATCAAAAACAGGATAGTGAAGCAGATAGGCCACTGGTCTGACAAGGTATTAACTAGAATAATATGGACTATGTAACATAAATGGAATTTTTGTCTTCTATGTTTACTTCATTTATAAATGGATAGGTGCCTATATTAGCCAGTGTGTTACTTATTGTATAATCAGTCATAACATTTCTAGCTTTACATATGATATTAGTCTTGTGACAACAAACGGGGACATGAACAATGGAGCATTCTTATTTATGACCCATATGCCCTATAAAACTGTGAGAACACTTTGCAAGAGGGGTCATAAAATGTTTCAAACTTATCTCATTGATAGAGGTACCTACAAGTCATTAAAATTAGCAATTCTGATTAGTTTTATGCATATTTTAAATTGCACATGATTAAATTTAATCTCCCATTTATTCTGAACAGAAAACCTGTATCTAAGTTGCTTCAGGAATGCAAGTTTCAATGATTAAGAGGACAGTCAGTGTCCAATAAAATGTAAAGATTGGTGGTAGACATAGAAAAAAATACTGAATTTTCATAGTAATTTCAGGGAGTCATAAAAATGGGCTGATTCCACGAAGAGATGATACTGTATGTTCATATTCTGCTTTGAATTTTGCTTTAAAATAAAAAATAAAAGCAAAATATTGTTTTCACTGTTCAGCATGCAGTGTATTTTCTGTGATTCAGTTTTATATTTTATATCACCTAGAGTAAAATAAGAAGCATATATATCCACCTAACATATATATCCACCACGTTTTTTCATAGGCATCCATGAAAACTCTGGTATATTGCAACAAGGGTAAAAGGTGGAAAAAAAATTGTCCCTGTTTCAATTCTTCTCAATAACCACTGTGGGGTCACTCTGTAGCCCCTCAGTTGAAGCTGGGATATGACTGACATATTGCTGCACATAATATGCATGATATGAAAAAGGATGAGCCCCTTATCATGCTAAGACCAAAAAGGCAGAACAACTTTGCAAATACAGGGCCCACATCTGATCTTTAGAGACATAAGACAAAAACACACTGGCTATGTTTACATTTGAAAAGATAAGTTGACTTTATGAAGTCGACTTAATAAGGTTGACTTTAAGTTGACTTAAAGTGGACCTTATTAAGTCAATTTAACAGAAGTGGACTTAACTTTTCAAGTGTAGATATGGCTCCTTTATAACCTTATTAAGTCGACTTAATGTTTTAAGTCGACTTTAAAAGGTCCACTTAGGCTCTATTCAGCATCTCCACTTGCTTAAGTCGACTTAATAAAGTCGACTTAAGCACTAGTTTGAATTAAAACTAGGTGTTATTAATTCGAACTAACTTTTCCTTAATTCGACTTAAGGAGCAGCTTAAGTCGACTTAAGGAAAGCCCAGTGTAGACGCAGAGTAAATTAAGTAAACTTAAGCCTCCTTAAATCAACTTAATTTGTAAGTGTAGACGTACCCCTTGGTCCTAGGTTACTGAGGCAGCCTGGTCCATAATCCTGTGGCGAAGTCCACAGGTTCTCAGAGGCGATGCTAATATATAACATTTCAGGAGAAGGCGGGGTGATCAAGTCCACTTTCCCTTTACATGCTTAGCCCCAAGGCCCAGGTAGCAAAGAAGAAAAAAAGGTAAGAGGCACAGCCACACCTTGCAAAAAAGGGCCCTAGCCGGTTCCCACAGGAGACTGGCTCCAGCTGGCATTTTGGGCATGAAGCCCAGGATCAGTTTATGATCGGGTTGCTGTTAAGAGGGAGCAAATTGTGAACCCCATGGCACTACCACTCCAGCACAAAATCTTCTGCTTTGGCCCCACAGGAGGTATTGCCAAAACAGAGAAGGATCGGGATACCATACAAAAAGATCTGAAAGATCTTGTAAACTGGAGTATCAGGTATAGGATGAAATTTAATAATGGGAAGTGAAAGGTCTTGCATTTAGGTACAAATAACAAGAAATTTTCCTATAAGCTGGGGACGCATCAGTTGGAACGGACTGAGGAAGAGAAGGATCTGGGAGTACTGGTTGACCACAGAATGATTATGAGCCGCCAATGCGATGTGGCCGTGAAAAAAGCTAATGCGATTCTAGGATTTATCAGGAGAGGTATTTCAAGCAGAGACAGGGAGGTGTTAGTGCTGCTGTACAAGCCAGAGGTAAGACCCCGTCTGGAATATTGCATGCAGTTCTGGTCCCCCATGTTTAAAAAGGATGAATTCAAATTGGAAAAGGTACGGAGAAGGGCTACAAGGATGGTCCACAGAGTGGGAAACCTGCCTTATGAGAGGAGACTCAAGGAGCTTGGCTTGTTTAACCTAACCAAAAGAGGGTTGAGGGGTGATATGAATGCTCTCTATAAATACATCAGAGTGATAAATATCAGGGACGGAAAGGAATTATTTGAGTACAGCACCAATGTGGACAGTAGAACAAATGGATATAAAATGTCCATCAGGAAATTTAGGCTTGATATTGGATGCAGGTTTCTAACCTTTAGAGGAGTAAAGTTCTGGAATAGCATTCCAAGGGGAGCTGTGGGGGCAAAAAACATAAATGCTTTCAAAACTGAGCTTGATGAGTTTATGTAGGGGATGGTATGATGGGATAGCCTATTTTGAAAATTTACTGATCTTTAATCTTTGGCTATTAGTGGTGGATATGGCAGTGGGCTAAAAAGGGAGGGTAGATGGGGTGAGTTCTGACTTATTACAGAGAACTATTTCTTGGGTGACTGGCTGTTGAGACTTGCACACATGCTCAGGGTTTAACTGATCGCCATATTTGGGGTCGGGAAGGAATTTTCCCCCAGGGCAGATTGGCTAGGGCTCTGGTGGGTTTTCACCTTTCTTTGTAGCATGGGACATGGCTCACCTACCAGTGAATTCTCTGTATCTTCAAGACCTTAAATCATGATTTGAGGAGGTAAATAACTCAGTCATAGGTTGGAGGCTTATTGCTGGAGTGGGTGGGTGAGGTTTTGAGACCTGCACTGTAAAGGAGGTCAGACTAGATCAGGGGTTCTCAACCCCTGGCCCGCAGGCCAAAAGTGGCCCATGGGGAATTTTAAAATGGCCTGCACTGCCCGAGCCAGTCCACAGCCGCCCGGTCCTGGCATGCAGCTGGGAACCTGACTGCGACTGCCTGCCTCCCCTCCAGTTCCAGCCAGCCCAGGGACAGAGTAGGGCTTGGCAGGGGGCTGGAGATGGGGTAAAGGGCTCCAGGGGCTGCGGGCCAGTGTGGCTTGAAGGGAGCCACAGGCTGTGGGGGGCTGGGACGGGGGCCGCCAGCTGGTGTGACGCGGATACAAAGTGTGCTGGTGACGTCGAGGACCAGCGTAGTGCGGCTGTAGGGGGCTGCTGGGAGACAGGGCAGGGGCTGTGCCAGGGGAGCAGCAGGCGCGTAGGCTGCACTGCTGCTGGCTGGGGCCCACATGCCTGTCTGCAAGCTGACCCTATTCGTGGGCAGCCAGCCCCCTTTTTTCTTTTTATTCCTTTTCTTTTCTTTTTTAAACATATTTCAATTTTTTAAAAAATCATTTTGACTCGAGGGCCACAAATACAATTTTTAGAACCCTGAAGGGCCGCTAGTCCATTTAATTAAAATTAATTAAAATGTAATTAATTGATTTCAATCAATCATTTAATTAAATTTTAATTAATTACTTTTTAATTAAATAGACCGGTGGCCCTTCACAGTTCTAAAAATTGTATTTGTGGCCCTCGAGCCTAAAAGGTTGGGAACCTTTCTGACCTTAGAGTCTATGGGTATGTCTACACTTGAAAGTTAGGTTGACTTAAGGATGCTTAAGTCGACCTAAAGAACTCCACGACCACACCAGGCTTTCATTAAGTCGACTTAAGGGCTTCCTTAACGAGGTCTACTTTATGTCAACTTAAGTCGACCTTGTTAAGTAGACTTAACAGAGTTGACTTAGTTTTTTAAGTGTAGACATACCCTATGAGTCTAATGCAGCTAATTACCTAAGGGTTCCTAAGAGATGAAGTTCCAAAGATGTAGTCGTGTTATTCTAGTTCAGCAAAACAAACAAGGTGTCCTGTGGCACTTTTAAAGACTAACAAATTTATTTATCACATGAGTTTTCGTTCAAAGGATAATATACATTACTATTTTCAACTGAAGAAAGTATCTGTGAACTATCATGAGAGCTTAAATGGTTATTGCTGACTGTATTGTCTGAAAAAGAACCTGTTTAGTAAAGGTCAAGCATCAGCATTCCTTTCATCAAACCCCACATGAGGACATTATCTGCAAATGGTCACCTTCAACATCTGTAAAGGAAGATTGGAGGGTAATCCGTTTATCTCACATCTATACAAGCTTTTCATGGATTGAGGTCCCAGCACCGATCTGGAACTGCCCTGCTAATTCTCATGAGAGATTTGGAACAAACTCCGTACATGGACTATTTAATCTTCATTCCTTAAACTGGATTTCTAGCAACTGAAGCTGTGAAACAAAGGACTGAGACCCATCCAGGAACACACAGACACCCTGTTAATTACTCCTGCTCTAGGTAAGAAAAATTTGCATTGGGATTTTTGAGTGGAGCTACTAGTGGCCAGAATACAGACAATGGCCATAAAGGAGGGTCTTTTAGTTTGTCCTGTTGGATGATATTATTCAAAAACATTTGAACGGTGATCGCCATTTAAAAGTCAGCAGTTGCCAGGTGTGATTCCCCTGCTTATATACCCACAGGTGTTGTGCCTCCATTGCTACAATCCATGTGATGTGGTTACACTTCTCTTTGTACTTGGGCTAGACTGAGAAAGTTAGAAAGTATGTGTGCATCATACCCCTAGCTCGAACTGCAAACTTACCCTTAGACATTGCTGTATAGTCTCCCTCAAAGCTTCCTTCCAGATGTCAGCAAGCATGAAAGGAAGTTGGTGGCCACAATGACTCCACTTTTGCCTGAATAACAATATCAGTGAAGCAAAAGCAGCTTTTCGGTAGATATCCTGGGTACCTGAGCTGCTAAATGTTGCTGCAAGAGCAGCCTGGGGAGTGTGCTTTGGTGATTTGTTTGAACAGAGCCTGCCGTTAATGCTTCATTATATTTAACAATATAAAAGTACATGGATTGAATAACCAGAATCAGATCCAGAGTTACTTCCCCCTAATGATCAACATGAGATTTTATTAGAATAGGAAAGCTACTCTGTCTCTCTAACTATGTCTACACTTGCAAGTTAGGTCAACTTAAGGAGGCTTAAGTCGACCTAACTTAGTCCCTGTCCACACCAGGCTTTCATTAAGTTGACTTAAGACATTACTTAAATTGACTTAATGAAAGGTTAGGTCAACTTACTAAGAACCGCTGGTTAACCCTTAAGTTGACTGCTTAGGTCAACCTGTAGATGCCTAAGTCCATTTTATTAGGTCAACTTAAGGTCGACTTACTATGTCCCCGTTCATGGGAAGCAGTTAGTTAAGTCGCCCTAACAAGATCGACTTTAGGTCGACTAAAAGTTCACCTAACTTTTTGTAGTGTAGACCAGTGGTTCCCAACTGGTGTGCCACGGGAAACTGCTAGGAACTGGGCTCATTTAAATCTCCTGCCCTGCTCAGCCTGGGCACATGGGCTTTGCAGGGTGGGAAAAAGCCTGGCTGCTGCACTCACTGCAGGTAGGATGGGGAAGGGGGGTGAGGAGTTGGGAGGGGCATTGGGGTTGAAGAGTTGGTGGGGGTCACAGTCGGGGGGCATGGGTTGGTGAGTTATAAAGGGCTGTTAGGTCGACTTAACAAAGTGGACTAACTCGACTTACAGTGTTGCCACTTGTCAAGTCCACTTTAATAAGGTCGATTTTAAGTTGACTTAAAGTTGACCATATTAAAGTCCACTTAACAAAAGTTGACTTAACTTTCCAAGTGTAGACATAGCCATAGACTCTAAGTCAGAAGGGACCAATATGATCATCTAGTCTGACCTCCTGCACAATGCAGACCACAAAACCTCACCCACCCACTCCTGTAATGAACCTCTAACCTATGACTGAGTTATAAAAGCCCTCAAATCATTTTCAAACTATAATCTTTTCTAAATCAGCTATTTCTTTTTTATTTAGAAAGGAAGGTTGTTCTTATGGTTAAGACACTGGACTGGGATATAAGAGATCTTTATTTGGTTTCCATCACTGCTGTGATCTATGAGACCTTGAGAAATCTGTTGAATCTCTCTGTTTCTCAGTTCTCCATCTATAAGCTGGGGATAATAATTCCTCCTTGGTCCTCTCCTGTGTAGGCTCTTTGGCTGTGTATTGTGACAGAGTACTCTCCAACTCGTGCCACCTAATTTCCAATTCCCTGGAGTAGTAGGGCCTATGGTAAGTCAGACTCCCTGGCAAGCCCACTTCTCCCTGTCAGGGCCGTGGCTTCACTACCCTGGACTCAGCCCTTGTAGAAGGGAAGTATTCTGCTGCCCCTGCTGCAGTGGACGAGGCAAGCCTCCCAGGCCTTGCCTAGTCTCCTTCCCTTCCTCTAACCTTCTTCTGATGTTGCTCTGGTGTTGTTCTGTTCAGCTCTGCTTCGCTGCTTCGCTTCGCTTCGCTTCCTCTCCTCTCCTCTCCTCCAGTCTCCTCTAAACTCCCACTCCTGAGCTGGTGGAGGTGGGGCTTTTTATTGGGCCAGGAACAGCCCTTAACAAGGCCCAGGTGTCCCTAATTGCCCCACAGATGTTTCTCCTTTGCCTGCTGGGAATAGTGCTTTCAGCATTCTAGGGCTGACAAACCTGCCTTCAATTACCCTTCTAAAGCCATCTGGCCTGGCTTTGCCACATATCCCCCCCCCCCTCCCCCCCACTCAACACCACAGGGTTGGGCTACCCGGGTCGTGCAACAATGCATCCTCGAGAGGCCGTCTGCATTCGCATGTTTGGACCCCGGTCTGTGTTGCACCTGGAAGTGATACGGCTGTAGTGACAGGAACCACCGGGTTACTCTAGCATTACGGTCCTTGTTTCGGTGCATCCACTTCAAGGGGGCATGGTCCGTGACGAGGGTAAACTTCCGCCCCAAGAGATAGCACTGTAGGGTCTCCATCGCCCATTTTATAGCAAGGCATTCTTTCTCTACTACAGCATATTTTTGTTCTCGGGGCAGGAGTTTCCGGCTGAGGAACAACACTGGATGTTCTTCTCCTTCTATTATTTGGGAGAGCACTGCCCCTAGTCCAACTTCGGAGGCATCCGTCTGTAGGATAAACTCCTTTTCAAAGTCCGGAGCTATCAATATTGGGTCATGGCAAAAGGCAGACTTTAAGTCCACGAAGGCTTCTTCAGCAGTATCCGACCACTTCACTATGTCTGGCCCCCGGGATTTTATCAAATCTGTCAGTGGGTAGGCCCGTGTGGCGAAGTGGGGGATGAACCGTCTATAATAACCAACAATCCCCAGGAACGCCCGTACCTGTTTCTTCCGAATGGGTCGAGGCCAGTCCTGTATGGCCCCTAATTTGTCAAGCTGTGGTTTAACCACTCCCCTCCCTATGATATATCCGAGGTACTTGGCCTCTGCAAGTCCTATTGTGCATTTGGTAGGATTGGCGGTAAGGCCCGTGGCCCTCCAGGTATTCAATACTGCCTCCACCTTCTCTAGGTGGGTACCCCAATCTTGGCTATGTATTACAATGTCGTCGAGGTAAGCAGCAGCATACTCTGTGTGGGGTCGCAGAAGCTTGTCCATGAGACGTTGGAAGGTCACTGGAGCTCCATGGAGTCCAAAGGGGAGAACAGTGTATTGGTACAGCCCCTCGGGTGTAGCGAAGGCAGTTTTTTCTTTGGCTTCCTCAGCCAGAGGAATCTGCCAATAGCCTTTGGTGAGGTCAAGGGTGGACAAAAATCGTGCTTTTCCCAATTGGTCTATTAGTTCATCTATCCTAGGTATGGGGTAGGCATCGAAGCGGGATACCTCATTGAGCTTCCAGAAGTCATTGCAGAACCGCATGCTGCCATCTGCTTTAGGGACCAGAACAATGGGGCTGGACCACTGACTATGTGATTCCTCGATGACCCCTAATTCTAGCATCCTTTTTATTTCTGCCTTTATTTCTCGTCTCTTCGCCTCTGGGATTCTATACGGCTTGACGTTTACCTTCACCCCCGGCTCAGTGACTATATGGTGGAGGGCTCCCTTGGTTCTCCCAGGTATTTCCGAGAATACATCACGGTTCCGGTTAATCATTACTATAACCTCCGTCCATTGCATGGGGGTCAAATCTGGGGATATTTTCACTTGCTCCTGTGCCCCATCCTCTTGCGGTAGGGGTTCTATGGCCACCATATAAGCACTCCTGTCTTTCCAGGGCTTTAGCAGATTGACATGATAGATCTGCTCTGGTTTCCGATGGTCCGGTTGTCGGACCTTATAATTAACTTCTCCAACCGCCTCTATAACCTCGTACGGCCCCTGCCACTTTGCTAGGAGCTTGCTCTCTGCTGTGGGTACCAACACCATCACTCTGTCACCAGCCTGAAATCTCCGTGCTCTGGCATGGCGATTGTAGTAAGTCTGCTGGGCTCCTTGGGCCTTTTCCAGGTGCTCCCACACTATTGGGGTGACGCGGGCAACCCTGTCCCGCATCTGGCTTACATGCTCGATTATGTTTCTCCCCTGATTGGGCTGCTCCTCCCAGATTACTTTAGCAATAACCAGGATACCCTGGGGGTGACGGCCGTATAACAACTCAAAAGGGGAAAAACCCGTAGATGCCTGGGGTACCTCTCTAATGGCAAACATCAGGTAGGGCAGTAAATTGTCCCAATCTTTCCCATCACGGCTTACCACCTTTTTCACCATGGCCTTTAGAGTCCGGTTGAATCGTTCAACGAGGCCGTCAGTCTGGGGGTGATAGACAGAGGTCCGTAATGCTTGGATGTGGAGTATCGTGCATAAGTCTTTCATCAACTTGGAGACGAATGGGGTTCCTTGGTCTGTGAGGATTTCCTTGGGTATTCCTACTCGTGAGAAGATGTGGACTAACTCTTTAGCTATTGTTTTTGATAGCATATTGCGCAGCGGAACGGCTTCCGGATACCTCGTGGCATAATCTAGCACGACTAACACATACTGGTGGCCTCAAGCTGACTTCTCGAGGGGGCCTATCAGGTCCATGACTATCCTCTCAAAGGGAACCTTGATAATTGGCAAGGGGACCAGCGGGGCCCGTAACTGTGTCGGGGGCTGTGGAGCTGGCATTCAGGGCATGAGGCACAGTATTGTTGGACCTCCTTATACACCCCTGACCAGAAGAACCTCCTCAATACCCGATCAAGGGTCTTGTCCACACCCAAATGTCCCCCAAACAGGTGGCTATGTGCGAGGTTTAACACCGTTCGCCAATGACACCGGGGCACCAGTAGTTGTTCTACCACTTCCCCCTGGGTGTGGGTAACTCTATATAACAAGTCCCCCCGAACCACAAAGTAGGGACGTGGCCCTTTGGATTTCCCCTCCACCGGGGTCCCATTTACTTCTACTACCTCTTTCCTGATGTTATCATATATCGGGTCATTGGCCTGGTCTTGGCCGAAATTCCCAAGGGCGGGCCCTATGTCCTCAACCTCAAGAGGGGCTGCCTCATCTCCGCTACTCGGGGAAGCTCCATTAGCGTTATGACTGGTGCCCAGTTCCTCTACAGACTGCTCTGTCTGCCTACCAGCGGGGCAGAATCGTGTCCCCACGAGGGCAGCCTGCTGGTTCTGGGCTAGTATCCGGGTTCCTAACCTTTTGGCAGCCCTCCTTTCTCGACAGGTTTTCCCCTGCCTTTCAGTAACAGGAAATAGGTCTTGGTCGAATTCTGAGAAGGGAATCAGTGGATCAGCGGCCGGGCTCTCCCCCTCACACGTGGAGCTACAGCTAGCTGGGGGTTCCTCCGTGGGGAGCAGGTGCCTAAATCCCGGGAAGTTTCCCTGTACTTCTATCTTGACGGGGATGGTCGGGTAGTATTTGACTGTGCCATGTACGCAGGCTACACCTGTGTGTTTGGCACGGGTTAACTGATCGTAACCCACCAATTTCCCCGAAACTAATGTTACTGCACTCCCAGAATCCACTAATGCCTGGGTTTTGATGCCATTCATCGTCACCGGCCGAGTATATCGATGTGGGGTCTCTGCTACTCCTATGATGCAGATGAGATTACAAGGGTGGTCGAGTTGTCCGATGCTACACTGCATGGGCTCCTCAGCATTTGGGCACTGGGCTGCAATGTGTCTTAGCTCCCCACATGCATAGCACCGATACCCTGACCTTGTCAACCCCTTGTTCTTCGGGCTGCGGGGTCTCTGTCTATCATCCTCTTGTCGGGCTTCCTCAGCCTCTTTAACAGACCTAGGGCGCTCTCCAGTCTCTCTTCTCCCCAGCATGGGTCGGCCTACTGCCTTGGGAGCCTGAGCCCTGGGCCCCAAGTTTGGCCTTTTATCGCGGTGCCCATCTTCCCCAGGTGTCTGGACCATCTCCCTGGCTGTCACATACCTTTCGACCAGGTCCACTAGGTTATCGTATGTGGCGGGGTCTTGCCTACTAACCCATCTACATAGTTTTGGCGGCAGCCCCCTTGTGAATCTGTCCAGTCCGAGGATCTCGATCAGTCTCTCAGCACTATGGAGGTCTGGCCGCAACCATTTCCGGGTCAGGTGGGCGAGGTCGAAAAGTTGAGACCTTGGTGCTTGGCCCTCCCGATACTTCCACTCGTGGAATTGTTGGGCCCTCATACCTGCCGTCACCCCAAACCTGGCCAGTATTTCATCCTTCAACTGTGGATAATCAGCGGCCGCTTCAGTTGACAAGTCATGGTAAGCTTTTTGGGCCTCTTCGGATAAGAACGGAGCTAATATACTGGCCCAGTGCTCTTGAGGCCAAGCCTCCCGCAGGGCTGTTCTTTCGAAGGTGAGCAGGTATGCCTCTATCTCATCTTCTGCTGTCAGCTTCTGGAGATAATAGTTGGCTCGTAGGGGCCGTCCTCCCTCGGGTCCCCGGGTCTGGGTGGTCAGTGATTTTACCTGGCTCACAATCTCTTGCAACGTGGCTCTGTCTTCGGCTGCCTGGCTGGCCAACAACTGGTTGGTTTCCTGTTGCACCCGTACTGCTTCCTGTTGGGTAGCCATCTGGACCCGCAGGGCTTCCTGCTGGGCTGCCGTGGCTAGCACCAGAGCTTTTACCAGGTCCTCCATTTCTGGCTGACTTACTCCGCCCACTGGGGGTTCTTGATGCCGATGTGAGAGACAAATCCCACCTCTGACACCACGTGTGGCAGAGTACTCTCCAACTCGTACCACCTAATGTCCAATTCCCTGGCGTAGTAGGGCCTATGGTAAGTCAGACTCCCTGGCAAGCCCACTTCTCCCTGTCAGGGCCGTGGCTTCACTGCCCTGGACTCAGCCCTTGTAGAAGGGAAGTATTCTGCTGCCCCTGGTGCAGTGGACGAGGCAAGCCTCCCAGGCCTTGCCTAGTCTCCTTCCCTTCCTCTAACCTTTTTCTGATGTTGCTCTGGTGTTGTTCTGTTCGGCTCTGCTTCGCGTCCTCTCTGCTTCGCTTCCTCTCCTCTCCTCTCCTCTCCTCTCCTCTCCTCTCCTCTCCTCCAGTCTCCTCTAAACTCCCACTCCTGAGCTGGTGGAGGTGGGGCTTTTTATTGGGCCAGGAACAGCCCTTAACAAGGCCCAGGTGTCCCTAATTGCCCCACAGCTGTTTCTCCTTTGCCTGCTGGGAATAGTGCTTTCAGCATTCTAGAGCTGACAAACCTGCCTTCAATTACCCTTCTAAAGCCATCTGGCCTGGCTTTGCCACAGTATACACTGGCAATTTAAGTCGACTTAAGGAGGCTTAAGTCGACTTAAATTAAGCCACATCTACACTAGGCTTTCATTAAGTCGCCTTAAGAAATTCCTTAAGTTGACTTAATGAAAGCTTAAGTCAACTTTATAACTACCACTCATTAGGTCGACTTAACCCTTAAGTTGATTCCTTAACTCGACTTAAGGACGGTGTGGACAAGGAGTAACCCTTAAGCTGACTTTATAAAGTTGACTTAAGGGTGGTTAGATCAACTTAACAAAGTGGACTAAGTTGACTTAAAGCTAAGTCAACTTAGTTCACTTTGTTAAGTCGACTTTAATAAGGTTGACTTTCAGTCGACTTAAAATTCACCTTATTAAGTCGACTTTACAAAGTCGACCTAACTTTTCCTAGTGTATCCATAGCCTTTGGTATAGGGACTGTCTCTTACTATGTGTATGTACAGTATTCAGCACAATGGAGGTCTTATTCTCAGTTAAGATGGTATTGTGATATAACTAAAAATATTAATAGATTTCTGAGCAAATACAGAATTCACAATACAACCCAACACAAAGGACCCACTCCTATAATTACTTCACAGATGGAGCTTGTGTAACGCAAATGCCTAAAACAGGCTCTTTAAGAGACCTATTCAGGGTGGGTTACTGTTGCTGGGCATATTAGTTGCCCACAACCCGAAACTTCTAGAAACTGGGAATGGTAGCATTTTGAGCATGCTCCACAGGGTTTCCAGGTGGTGTGGTCAGACAACATAAGAGCAGCAGACTGTGCAGACAGGAGCTGCAGTGAGAAGAGCCCATGTGCTCAGTGTTCATGAGAGAAGCTGAGCCAGGAGTGAACAGCAAGATGTTTTCTCCCTCTTATGAAGTCTTCTGCAGCAGAGTTTATGCACATATATATGGGACTGAGGGCTGGTTTACCAGTAAGCTGACTGAATGGTGCTGGTCCCAGAGGAGAAAGAAAAGCCTGCATGGAATTCTATTCAAGATTCCTGCAACCAAAGAAAAAGAGGATAGTTACTTCTTTCCACTCAAGCCTTTGGACATGAACAAAGACTGTAGCTGGGTTGGGTGAACTCCACCTAGACTTTCGGACTCTTGGGGATCTTTCTCACGGTGTTTCTGTGGAGACTGATCTGTTTAAATTCATTTTGCTTTCTTGGGATAAGATTTATTTAGTTAATAGTTAATTGAGTTCATAGTTATGTTTGTTCTTAGTAGTATTTTAATGTGAGATGGTAACTCTGAACAATCTTTGCTGTGAGTCCCTTTGAGACTGGATCCTGGGTCTCCAGCTGCTTTCTCCATAGGAATTGGGGTTTATTTCTGTTAGGCACTGGAGAGGGGCAATTGAATGAATTTTAGCCCACCTGAAGGTTACACTTGCATTGTTTTCAGTCTCATTTTTTCCCCACTAAAAACTTACAGGTGGATATCTGAGACTGTAAATGGATTTATTCCATAGGATTGAAGATAGGAATAAAAAGTAATCTGAAGTATCATATTTTTTATACATTTGGCCTTTGTGTGTGCAAATCTAAACCTTCTTTTCTCTTCTGTGATGAGAGTAAATCTGGGGTTGACCTAAGACCTTTCTGAAAATTGAGCTGACCTAAAATCATAGGTAGGTAAAGCACAGTAATAATAGAAGTTGAAAATCAATACAGTATACTTTATGGGGTCATGCTAAAGTCATTTTAGTTTCAATGACAAAATGATATTTGGATTTTGTAAGGGG
This sequence comes from Pelusios castaneus, assembly GCA_007922175.1. Lineage (NCBI taxonomy): Eukaryota > Metazoa > Chordata > Testudines > Pelomedusidae > Pelusios > Pelusios castaneus. Next base: position 3,795,139 of record ML685809.1, on the reverse strand, counting down.
TTTTTTTTTGGGGGGGGGGGTTGTTTTGTTTTGGTTTTTACCAATTAACTTCCTAGAATCCTAGTGCTACAGCTGGAAATATTCTTGGGAGTGAACATGGTTTATGCCATGTTTTAGAATGTATAGCAACCTATTGCTTACCAAACAATGATCTATAGCAAAGTATTCTTCTCAGTATAATAGTTGTTTAGTGTCTCTATCATATGAGATCTGCACTAGAAACAGAGCATGAAGTGAGGGGGGAAAATAAAGATTTAGAACAATATGCTAGAATTTTGTAAAAAGCAATATATATTTGTGTTTTAAATCTCATGTGGATTTTGTTCCCTTTCTGAATATAAATCTCATGGAAAAGCATGCTGAATAGAAAATTAGAAGATGATATATATTCATATGTTTAGTATTGCATGGATTACACTAAAATCTAGCGATTTGAAATGCCCCCTAAAATTAAGGTGGAAATCCTTATAGACTCTTCAAATCCTGCATAAACAAGCTTTGTGCACTAATGTAGATGAGGAATGAGGTGATGACATTTATCTCTTAATCCCAGCCATTAAATTCCCTCACAGCCACTCTGCAACCCCTCCTGCTGTTCTACAGGACAGTACACTCCATATGTCTAGGGTTCTTTGTCAGTGTTTGCTAGTGATTCTGCATACCTCCTGGATGTCCTGTGGTAACTCTCACTGACCCTGTTTTGTATTCTCCTGGAAAGAGGCCAGCACCAGTGTTCCATGACACAGAAGGGGTGTGGAGTGTCCCTGTGTGACTTCTCCATTACCATACGGTCTGTATAGCATTTAGTGTTAGATTTTCAAAAGCATTCAGTAAAGTTGCTGAAGCCAATGAGAATTTACCATTGACTTCACTGCTAAGAGAATTAGGGCAGTGCAGACCACTCTTGAAAAACTCACCCTTAAATGGCAAACTTCAGTCTTTTTGTAGTAGAAAATACAGCAAATAACCTAGATTAACCATAATCTACTCATAGTCAGGAATGAAAGGCTTCATATTACTCCATATTATTTGATATGTAGTTTACAGGAAATCGTTGACATACTAAATGCTTTAAAAAGTAGATGTACATAATCCCATAAATCATTTAGCCTTTTGAATAAATCTCATGTTACTTTAGCATATTCTTCAACTAGGGTCAGTGTACACTTTTCTTTTTCCCCTCAAACCCATTATGGGACAGAAAACTAGAAGAACAATAGAACCATAGATTACACACACAATGCTGTACTTTTGTAAAGAAGTAACAATATGAAGCAGTTAAAGAGAATAAGCATTTCACAGTGACTAGTGCATGGGAGCTGGATTTTACTTGGGTGTCCACCACCTGCTTACTCTGGAACCCATTAAATGTTCCAAAAGCTACCCATTGACCTCAGTGGGCACTGAATCAGTCCCTACGGGTGTGTCTACACTAATAAATTAAGTCAATTTAAGCAGGCTAAAGTAGATTTAATTTATCTGAGTCTACACTACAGTTCCCTTAAATCAACTTAAGCTGCTGCTTAAGTTGACTTAAGGAAATTTTACATCGATTTATTAAGACCTCCTTTTACTTCGACTTACTGGTTAAGCAGTGTTCCCTCTAAGCTGCGCGGGCGTGCGGCCACGCAGCGGCCGTCGCACCCCCCGTGCAGCAGTGAGGGACCCCCGCGCAGCCCGGCAGCCCCCACCGCTCCCTCCAACCCCCAGGGCCACAGCACACCCGGCCTGCGCCCTGCCTCTGGGCTGGCCCTCCCCGCCCCCAGGGCGGGACAGGCAGGTTCAGGCTAGGGTCCGAGCGCGGGCCTCCCTGCCTGTCCCAAGCGGCCGGGGCAGCGGGGTGGCTGCGGCAGAAGCGGGCTCCCGGGCTTCCACCCCCTGACCGCCTCGACTTCCCGGGGCCGGGGACGGGCTAATCCATGGCCCCGGCCTCCCAGCACGGGGCCGGGATCAGCCTCCGGGGCTGGGGTGTGCTCCCCCCCCCCCACCGGCAACTTCCCAGGGCTGAGGTAGGGTCCTCCCCCGCCAGCGGCCTTGGCTTGCTTTCTTTCTTTCTCTTTTCCTTATTTGTCTTCCTTTTTCTTTCCTTTTTTTCTTTCTCTTCTTTCCTTCCTTTTTCTTCTCTTCTTTCTTTCTTTCTTTCTTTCTTTCTTTCTTTCTTTCTTTCTTTCTTTCTTTCTCCCTTTTTCTTTCCTTCTTTCTCTCCTTTGCTTTCCTTTTTCTTTCCTTCTTTCTCTTCTTTGCCTTCCTTCTTTTTTCTTTCTTCCTCTTTCTCTTCCTTTCTCTTTTTTCCTTCTTTGTCTTCCTTTTTCTTTCCTTCTTTTTTCTTTCTTTCTTTCTCTTCTTTCCTTCCTCTTCCTTCTTTCCACTTCTTTCCTTCTTTCTTTTTCTCTTCCTTCCTTTTTCTCTCTCTCTTCCTTTCTTCTCTCTTTTTCTCTCTTCCTTCCTTCCTCCCTTCTTTTTTTCCTTCCTTTTTAAAAAAAAAAACTTTTAAAAAATTAATTTTAAATAAAAACCTTTCTAAAAATTAAATTTCAATTCAAAATTCATTCAAATTCAATTAAACACAATTAATTAATTCTATTTACAATTACTTTAACTTCAATTAATGCCTATAATTTCTGTCGTGTGAGTTTGCACAAAAATTTTATTCAGAAAAAGTTTTGCACACGGCTTGAAAATTTTGCACACAAGCCGCCAAATCTTAGAGGGAACATTGTGGTTAAGTCAACTTTATTAAGTCAACTTAAACCAGTGTAGACGTGGATTAGCCCTAAATTGACTTAAAGTCTACTTAAAGAGCTCCGAGGGCCCCCCCACTGACCTCCCTGCCAGGGTGCCTGGCACAGCCAGAGCCTGGCATGCCTACCCACAGGGCAGGACACAGCCCTGCCCACCCCACTCCTATACCCTGCCCCTGTCCCTGTCCTGCTCAGCCCCCATGTACCCTGGTACAATGAAGAAGATGCTGAGCTCCCTGGCACTTTTGGAGGGGTGCCCAGGGAAGGGGGGCATCCGAGAGGTGCCTCCCTTCCCATCATGTAACACTCCCAGGTCCACCTAGCGCCTACAGGTTGACTTAGGCATCCAGTGTGGATGCTCTAAGTTGATTTGGCAAGGTCGACTTTAAGTCAACCTAAATTTACAGTGTAGACATGCAAAGTCGACTTACTTGAACAAGTGTAGACATAGGCTAAGAGACATAGAACAAGTTACTTAAACCAATTTTTTTACATGTGATGCTTACAGGCATCAGATAAATCCATATTCAGGCAACATATTTAGCTACCTAAAATATTAATGTGGCCCCAACCCTAACTTCAAATTCTTGGACTTTATCTTCTTTTTCTCCACTTCTCTTTCTCCCCCTGAAGAATTTGAACAACAGTACTCATCCACCTGTAATGAAGTCTGAGATCTACAGGTGACACATGTTTTATACAAAATAAATACCATCAGTGAAACACAGCACAGATTATTCTTTAAATCAGTGCCAAATTCTGTCCTTCTGTGCCCCATTGTAATTCCATTGATTGTAATGGGATTAAATAGGTATAACTAAGAGCAGAGTTTGGTTCTGTTAAGGAAAGGAAAAAAATAGCATTTTCTGTATTTATCATAGATTATTATTACAGGATAAAGGATACCTAGAGGTAATTTAACTTTTTTTTTTTCTGCATCGCTTTGCAAGCCAAACTGTGTCATTTTCATATTTATTAAACCTGAGATAATATCTGTAGGTTTTAGATAGTAGAATACTCTGGTTCAATGAATAAACAACTCCCAAACCCTGCTCTTATTTTTAACCCAATCACATGGAATCATAGAAATGTAGGACTGGAAGGGACCTCAAACAATCATCTAGTCCAGCCCCTCATGCTAAGGCAGGACCAAGTTAACCTTCACTATCCCCAACAGGTTTGTGTAAGCTGTTCTTAAAAATCTGCAAAGAGAAGGATTCCACATATTTCATACCAATAGGCATTGGGATTTAAATGGCTCAGTAAAGCTCCATAATGTAAGGATAGGAACAAGATGTAACTTTGGAGTGCTTTGAAACTTCATGACATGGAAGTCCTTTCAAAGTCCATTTATGTTACAAAAAAGGATATTTTGTAGGAAGAGATGGGGAGCAGCTGGTTTATGCTTTACACTCCCCCAGGACCATGGGTATTATTGAGGAGAAGATATTGCTGGTTGAATCAATAGTAACTCTCTCTCCCTTCAGAAAGGAGGTTGGTAGTAGGCATAAGTGGTAATGTTATTCTCCCAATGAAAACAGGGCTCCGCAAGGAACCATGCAAATTGATGGGAGGGAAAATGACCTAAAGGAATGGCCCTTCCTAAGTCTGCACTTTTCTGCACAGAGTTCCCAATAGATACTCTGCATTTGCTGATTTACTGGCCAGATTCTTTCCTCATTCTTGGTGGCTAAAACACTTCTTCCTTTTGTAGAGACAAATTAAAATCACGCCATGCAGTCTAACTCACTAAGTAATAGTCTCATGTTTAATACCACTTTATGTTCATGACTCTGAAAGAAATCCAGCTTAATTGTATTCTACTGCATTATTCAATCAACTTTTATTGGAAACAATCTAGAGAATGAGCCAAACTTTCAATGGGCCAGCCTTAAGTGGGCCTCAGTTTTTACTGGTGCAAGTAATCATATCTGTCTATCTGTTATTTAAAACATATAAGTCACCTAAATTGTCAGTGAAAATATTAAGTCCATAGCTTGAAAATATTTCTCAGTATGTCGCTTATTTATTTGTTTTCCCAGAATACACTTGTTGTACTGTTCATTTGTAACATTTTGATAAGTATCACACCACATAATGACAGCTATCCTGATTTTAGATCTTACCATAGCTGTCAATCAGTGTAAAACTCAAATACCGAGTCACTGCCAAATTCTGCACAGTTGTTAGTTACAAAAAAAACAAAACATTTTTAGCCCAAACTGAAGCACCTCCAGGGGAAAGCACCTCATAAAATGATTCCTACTTTTAGAGCCTATGCAATTTCTGAGCTTGGTTCAGGCACAGAATATTTTTATATTGTTCTTTTTAAAGAATGGTTTTAGTCTGAAATGTGATTTAAAACAAATCAAAACAAACACCCAGCACTCTTATTTTACAAATCCGTCCCATTTGTATACTCGGTCATATTAGCTCACTTTGGTGAAAGAAGTGGGGCCAACATTTTCAAACTAGGAGTATAATGTTTGGTATCCTAAACTATATTTTATAAAATGGGATTGCTCACCTTATTAAGTCGTCTTAACAAAGTGGTGTCTATGGACGTGGACTTAGTCTACTTTGTTAAGTCAACCTAACTTCCCTTAGGTCAACTTAATAAAGTGGACTTAAGCATCCACACTGTGCTTAGGTCAACCTAAAGGAGGGTTAGGTCAACCTAAGGAGCATTAGGTTGACCTAACCAGCAGGTCTTACTAAGTCGACCTAAGCTTTCATTAGGTCGATTTAAGGATTTTCTTAAATTGACCTAATGAAATCTTGGTGTGGACAGGGACTAAGTTAGGTCGATTTAAGCGTCCTTAAGTTGATCTAACTTGCAAGTGTAGACATAGCCTAAGACAGTGATCTTGATTCTACTTCTTCTTTTGTGTCATCAACAGAATTCTTTACAGGTCCAAAAGTATTAAACAAATGTCACTGAGAACATAACAGGAAGGCATTGAGGGGTCACAGAGAGTATCATTTGGTTTTGGGAGTCTTTATTATTAAGGACTTGTCAGGAGGAAAGATCACTGATGGAAAGCCAGGCCCCTGGATTTTGCAAAGAAGACAATTAGGGAGAAAAAAACTCATGGTTTTACTTGTTAAATGAATAATTGGGTGTACAAATCCAGGAGCTATAGAACCAATGTTGCCACTTTTACATACTAAACCTGCAAATTAAGGACTGGTTCCTGAGCTCATTTCATAGATTTTGTTTGCTCTTTGAATGGGAGTTTGGTTATTGCAAAACTGTAAAAGAATCTCAAGATTTGGTTCTAAATCAGTGCAGTTTCCAAAAAGTTTCTGAATGCTATCACATTTATGAATAATTCTAAATAATTATTCAGATGTAAATAAAACTGATACACTGGAAGCGGAAAGTCTAGGGCAGTTTTGCTGCTCAGCTGTCTCTTTCCCATTCATGTATTTGTAATGCTTTCAGAGTACGAGAATTTACAATGTCAGTTCCTTTAATAAAGGAAAAAAACACATTGAAAGAACCTTGTTTGTTTTACATGTCTGTTATCTTCGCTTTGTTCCACTGGTTCCACTTGAATCCAGATGATTTTGAAAAAAAGAAAATTACTGAAGAGATTGAAAAGTATGTAGTTCATAAAAATCCAAGAGTAAAGCATAACAGCAATTCAGCAATGTTACATCTAACATTTGCTAAGGATGGCCACTTTACCTACTCCCAGTGGACTATGATCTGTCCCACTAACAATATAGTTCTCTTCTGTTGACCTTGCCACATATTATTGATTTTATTTGTTCACATGGCAAGTGTATCTACTGAGTGTTTTGTCCCTGAAAATACAACACTCTTTGTGAAAGGTTTAGCCCATCATATAAAATCTGTTTAAATAAAATTGGAACTAGATGGCATCTCTAATAAATTATTTATTAATTTTTGCAGCAGATAAGAAGGTCATGGACACCTATCTTCTATGAGCTAAAATGGATCACAGTTACCGCTAGTGCTAGTCTATTTTATCATTACTATAAAATGCTGAAACCATCAGATGACTCATTGTTGCTGTTCAGCAATGTCATAAAGATGCATTGACTTTCACAGAACATGTGTATAAGAAATTTGCCATATTTATAGTGTAATAACAATTTCAGGCACAATTACAAAAATATACAAAGAAGGCCCAAATACTGGTGGTTTTGTTTGTTTATGTGTTGGAGGATGGAGATTTTGCTTTCTCTGATTGTTGTCTTCTAACTAATGGGTATGTCAATTGAGGTCTTCTCTGCTTTTCCTAACGGATTTGAGGTGCTCTCAGAAGATGTATATTGTAGTTATCACACAGTACATTGTGGGAAGAAGGAACTGACATTTTGGAGAAAGGAATTTCTGTTAGTGTTAATCAGCCAGGTTAAATACACAACAATGAAATCAGAAAATGTTTGATTACAAATCTCTTTCCCTCGCAATTGTTCAGTTTAATTCTCTGTAGATCTTATCTGTGCTCCTTTCATTTATTGTTTAGTCATCGCAGAATCTTCCAGGCTAGACAACATCTGAATTTCTAATTTTAAAACATAGATCTGGATCTGAAGTACAGTTTGATTTCTTACTAAGGGTCTAGTTGTGAAATCTGAGTTTAGCTCTAGATCTGGGTCTAATCTACCTCCTTAAGGCTATTATCATATTGCCCCCATTACTGTAGTTCCCAAGCACCGCACAATCTTTACTGCAGTTATCTCACACTTCTGTGAAGTAAGGAAGTGATGTTACTCCCATTTTACCAATGGGGAACTGCGATTCAGTGAGTTGCCCAAGGTCACATGAGAAGTCTATGGTTGAACAATACAACAGAAAATACAGCACATGAGCAAAAGAGACAAAGCCTTCTCCATGCTACTTTGCAGGTATTTGCAACCTGATAAATTAGCTGGGAATGTTATTTATAGCTTCATCAAAAGAGCAGCCATTTCCTGACAGCATCTGGAAAAACCAGAAAGTCATAGACTGCCTAGGGCTGCTGTACAAGCTCCTTCACTGAAGGTTTTCAAAAGAGGTTTGGAAAGTCATGGCTTGGGTGGTTTAGGATCAAAAAAATCCTGCATCTTAGCAGAGGGTTGGACTAGGCAACCCTTTCGGTCTCTTCTAACCCAGTGATTCTATAGGACAGCCAGCCAGCAGCTATATGAGACAGAAAGTTCTCAAAGAAGTAACACAGACCCATTCCACTCCATAAATAGCCTCTTGCATTTAAGGGGAGCGGAGGACAAACACTTCTAAGATGCTGCTTTCTAATGGCGTTATTACTAGTTTTGCCTTTTTCATTCACATAGAAATGTGACTAGATATGTGCCCATGCATTTTTATATAAAATAAAGTATAAATTATATATTTAATTATATTTTTCATTTGAGTTAATTGTATATCTATGATAATGCAAATATATGTGCTTTAAGTATCAGTGTGTTGTGCCAAAATAGCTATTTAAAAAGAAAAATCCATCCTCATAAGCTTAATGAATGCTTATTTAAGAGTCTAAAAGTTACTAGCTTCCTTTGTGAATTAATATTTGACATTAGAACATTAGGTCCCTACATAAAATTTTGTATAAGATTTTGTTCTAGTAAAATTGACAAGTATATAAGCATGTCCAGTGAAAAGAATAGCTAATTGCACTGTGCTTCTCAGAGGCCATTAATATTATTCCTTTGGTAAAAGGACAACATCCTCATTTGTGTGTCGGCAGTTGTTCTGTTATGAAATAAAAAGGTCATATTCCACCTTCTTCTCCCTCTCACTGTGACTTCAAAGTTACTATTTCATGTTCTTTTAACTAGAAGGAGAGCAAATACAGCTAAGATTTGATGAATGAATGTTTGACTTCTAAATTCACATTTAAGCATCTAAGTTAGTGACCTGATTTTTGGAAGCTCCCATTGTAATTAGTGTATATACGTTATCACACTTCTGAAAATCAGGATGCTTATTTAGGTGTCTAAATATGGACTTATGACTGTGTTTTTGGACACAGGTATATCAAGGAGTGAATGGGCACTCAGCATCCTTGAAGATCAGGCCACCTAAACTTTAAATACCTTCCTTCCCTTTTGAAAATCTTGGCCTACCTGTGTTTGGAATCTCTGAGCTGTATGGATACAAAATTTATCTGTGTCCAATCTGCAGAAGTGTTCTGTGCTCTGTGGATACCCCCAAATTTGGAATTTGATTCCATAAGAAATTTGCAGCCGTATACATCTGCGATCCACAAAATGGTTTGCAGATACAATGGATATCTGCAGTATTGCAGGGTTCTACTTACTGACATGAAAATGCACTGTATATTAACATGAATAGACCTGACACTGAAAACTCAGAGACTGTTGGTTTGACTTGTCTGTGAGCAGGGTTTAATGTAGTATTAATCTCCGCCATTTTTGAAGGGATGGCCCTTATAAAATTGCACGATAACCAATAAAAACTATTGCTTTATCTGGCTATTACAAAGCCTCTTCCAGTAATTGAAAGCTTTCAGAGAACAGCTCCTCTTGACACTCTTCACAGGGGAACATTCTGACTCTTCAGATTCATTCCACTCCTCTGCAGAGCAAAATGAAATGTAATAACTCTGATAAAATCATAAGAAATACTGAGGTTACTAGGAAATTTCACATCTGAATATAATGTTTTTGATTAGCACTTGACTCTGCAACACATTTTTACCAGAGGTCCTTTTTAAAGGACTTTAAAATGATGTTCCTTTAAATAACTAGACAGAATTTGCAAAGAAGAAAATGATTATACCTTAATGTGTTAAACATAGTTGGGAATCAACTTACAATGACATTGTGCTTTTGTAGCACAGGAAAGTAATTACCTGATAGCCATTTTAAGAGTCTACATTCAGTGCTCCAAGAAGTCAGTCTTTTCAAACTTCAAAGTAGTTACAGTTTTTGAACCTGCTGAGTTTTAAAAAAAAGTCAGTAAATTGTATAACCTGTGTCAGTGACCTAATGGTTGCTAAGGCTCTGGATCCATTTTCACCTTCCTCACTGGGAACAGCATTCAATTCCCAGGCCTAGTAAAAATTATCCTCATGCATGGCAAAATTGGGACTGGGGAACTGGCCTTATCAGACTTGTAATTTAGATACCCCATTATAGAGCGCTGGGATTCAGAGGGAAAATCCTTAGATACAGGAGGTAAATACTCCAGTGTCACTGTGTCAGCTCTGAAGTCATTTTTCATTATAGAAATGACCTTAAAATCCCAGCAAAATGCTTCACAGAGACCACTGTTGCTCCATTTTTCATCCACACTGAATTTTTCTTCAGTGCCTGAAGTCACTTTACTATAGAAATGATCTTAAGATCACAGTATAGGTTGCCCTCTGTTCAGTCTCTTTTTTTCTTTGCCTTTATTGGATAACAATCTGATTCTTAAATATACCGCAATATATTATTTGAGTCTGGGAATGGGTAACATTTATGGAACCATCTTATGTAGTTGAACTTCATTTTCCTGTGTCTTGAAATCAAAACCTACATAACATTAAAACATATATTTGATCAAAGGACTTAGTTTAAGAAGAGCAAACATTCTTGGAGTGAGCTTATACAACTCAAATGTATTTGAATTTGAAGAAATAAGGATCCTGCGTTTCAAAGCCAAAACACCACAGGTGCTTTGAAATTTATAATAAGCTGAGTTTAAAAAAATTAATAAGAAGCTGTAAATGTGTTTAATACAAGTGAAAATGCTAAAGGTATTAGATTAGAAGTTTTTATGGTAGTAAAGAAAATAATATCTGGTTTCTTAAGAAGGCAGACAAGGCCTTGTGGGGTTGGTAGGGGAGGAGGGATGGAAATAACTATTTAAAGAGGCTAGAATTTTATTTTTTCTTATTCAGAGAACAAACAGACAAATTTTCTAAACTGGTGGAGTTTGTTGTGTTAATTCAGGCCTCTGAATTAAAAAATAAGCACTAAGGATTTGTCTATAGCTGATCAAATTTGTGTGAAAAATTATAGAAGTGAAATGAAGATGGGTTTTATGATAGAAGAATGAAATTTGTCACAGCCTTGGGGTGGGATCTAAAAAGAGGTTCAGAGATGGGACCGTTGCTAACTCATGCCATGTTGGCTATTGCAGCCATTTCAATAACATTCTCAAAATCAGCAAATAATATTGTTTTACAGCTGGACGTATAAGGGGTATAATCTTGGTTTTGCTTCAACATGACCTTCAAATTGGGGAAAGGACACATGCTGCACTAATTTTGACTGTCAATATGGTCTGAGCAAAATTTAATCACATTTCTCTCTCTCTCTCTCTTTTTTTTTTTCCCCCTCTCACTATCTACTTTCGTGTTTAGGTAACATTAACTCTACACAGTAGTGACCTTGGCTATTATTAGTACTCCAAGAATGTTAAAAAGTTGCAAGCTTGTTTAAGAGACAGGTCCACCAACATACATCCCATTCCCCTGCTGACTGAGTCAAGTGTGTACTTTGTCAGGAAAACAGAAGTTCAGAGTTAATTAATTCAGAAGACAAAATAAGAATGCTGGATCTGGCTATCAAATTCTAGTGAAAATGTCAGATATTTCCATAAGCCAAATCTACTTTGAATATCCACAGACATTTATAGATTAGATTATGATAATATTTAAATGGCTTTGATCAAGAAAAATGGACATTGGCTTAAATTCTGCTGCATCAAATTTAACAAGACCAAACTATAAAGGTCTGTGAGGAAGAGCTGAGAAAGTTGTGGATCACTTTGGGTAACTACAGTGGAAATACACATTTAAGTGATCAACACAAAGGATCTCCAAAAAAAGAAGCATGCTTTGCTTGTGAAATCAACCTATTATCAGAAAACGTCTAGAAAACATCTATCATCCACACTTTAGTCAGATCCACAAGTGTGCTCTTTAACTGCATACCAGTATGTGACATTCCCCACAGTACAAGCTGGACTTTTGAACTGCAGTGTCCCATTAATTCTCCAGACCTGCGTGTCCTTACAGTGCTCTGATAGTGAAAAAGCAAATTCTCCAGGCTTTGCTCTCGCACAGCCATCAATATTTAAAGGCAAACCCAAAACTACATGAATGATCTCACAGTCACTCATGAACAACTGCCTATCCCTCAGTCCCAGCTTCGAGGCCCAGAAATGTATATTTTACACTGTTCAAAACCCCTTTGGACAGTGAAAGCTAAAGCCCATTGTTTTATCAAAGAAAACAAATGTATTAACCCAAGCAGAGATTCCTCAGACTTGTCCTTCAAAGCTCACTGGTTTATTATATAAAATACTTAAACAAATTTATTAACTATAGAAAGATAGATTGTAAGTAATTATAAGTGATATAGGCATCAAAGATCAGAATTAGTTACAACAAAATAAAAGATAAACACACATTCTAAACCCTAAACTTCATGAAACTAAGTAAGATATAAAGTAAACAACTTTCTCACCCCTCTGGCTGTTGCAGGGCAGTTAATAGTTCTTAGCAGTCTGATTCCCTTTCCAGTTTGGGACCAATATCCCAGTTCAAAGTCTTTAAAGCAATCCTATGTTTAGAGATGGGAGAGAAGAGAGGTGTCCAACAGCTGTTTTCTCCCCTTTTTATATCCTGATCCTTTTTATTGGAAAAGTCCTTGCTGTATCACGGGGTCAGGGAGTTCCATGGTGTACGTGCTCTGCAAGTTGCCCTAGAGATGAATTATAAATGCTATGGTTACAATACCTTTGGTGATGAATATCTATTTAAGCCAGTGATTGCTCTTTCACACCTGTGGTCAGACCTTCATTGTCTCTGAGAAACTAGACTGTGGGCAGTTCCCAGAATTACAACATGTTCAGTAACAAACAAATAGCAAAATCTCATAACTCCCCCGGACTGGAACAGTAGATCAGACATGCTTCTGAAAAGCATGTGAGAAAGACTGTGACAAAGAAGCATTTCAACAATCCCAGAGAGCAATAATTATTTGAAGTGACATGTTTCAAATGAAAACACGCTATGAATCATTTGACCCAGGATGCGAAGCAAAATCTCTGACTGAGACACTGATGGTTATGATACTGAATGGTCCAAACATTAAACCTTAAGCAGGACAAGTTTCCTTTCCTCTAGCTATCCTTACTTTGGCACAACTTTTGTGATACAACAGCAACAGCTATTGTGGCAAAGGAAAGAGTTTGTACCACAACAGAGCCCAAGAAATGTCATTACCAATCTTTGACGCTTCATGCACAGACATGAAAAAGTGAGCTAGTAGACACAGACTTTACATTTGGATTATTCATTTCCATGACAAAGTGTTGGCTGTCTTTATGAGCATGGCAAACTGTGCATGCCAATGCTTCAGGGATGAATATGTAGGCTGTCCTCTAAAGCTTCATGGTGGCTCCATCCACAGAAATTCATACATACACAGGAGGAGGAGAATAAGGGAGACAGCAATATTCAGAGGATCAGCTCCTGCAGCACCAAAAATTGGGCCAGAAAATTGGAGCTCTCTCCGTACATCAACCAAGGCCTAGTCTACAATGTGGGCTAAGTTGACAAGAGGTACACAATCTGCTTGCCTCAGAATGTGTATCTCCCACTTTGTTACTCTCACTTACCTTGCTATCTTTACTCCATTGCATTGACTGGCAATGATCTCCCTTTAACACGGCGTTATTCCACTTGGAAAGGTGGAGTTATTGTGTCAACATGAAAGTACTTCCAGGATCAGTTGAGCGGGTCTATACTGGCCGCCCAATTGATTCTTCATGATCCTCATGCATCGACACAGCATTTTGAGTGTAGACATGGGCTTTGTCTCAGTACTTCCCTTCATCCCCCCCTTCAATGCCTGTATCCTCCCCCATGTAGGGAGCTTCTAGATCCCCCCGGAGCAACTGGCCATACAGCTGGGCTGAAACCCAGTGAGCGAGCAGGGAAATTAAAATAGACAAGAAATAGATGATGATGAAGAACCTTGAAGTCGGCAAACTGAAGTGTAAAGTTGGTGACCCATAATAGCTAACAGGTCGAGATTGGACTGTGAATACTCAGCTCCTGTTTCTTTGCAACTCCATGTCATTCTTTTTATTCTGTTTTTTCTTTTTTTCCTAACAGGTATTGGTAAGAAGGAGAAGAATGGAGCATGAACAGAAAAATAAATCCTCAAACATTTAGGGTTACTTGATTTTGAGTTTGCAACCATCACTTTAGCAGGCGTATGATTAAGATCTGAGAACACTTTGACCACAGAGTAAGTATGACTTTTACTAGGAAATGAGAATAAACACTCAAAGCAGACCTCTATTTAAACTAAAGCACAGAGGGGTATATTCTGAGTTTGTGTTTAGCAAATATGTTCATCTTCAGAACAGATTACAAGAGAATCCTGCCACCTGTTGTAAGTTGTTCCATCTCAAGTGCTTTGAGACACTGAACATGCACTCTTATTCTTAATTCTATGTGTACTTACCATCTCTATATAAGTATTTCAGGTCACATATGTATCAAGCCATGGCAGCTGCTGTCCACTGCTGCAAATCACACACTATCAGCACAGTTAGAGTATAGTTAGTTAAAGGTGAATTGGAATGGAAATATTTAGATTTACAACAAACTGACAATTTCTCTCTGAATAGATCCTTACTGATAAATATTTACAAGGTGGGAATTTGGGAAAACAATCAAGATACATTGTTTGTACATTGTACCAATATGAAACAATGCAATCAGAAAAGATTGAAATTTACAATGCTAGTGTGCACTTGTACCAGTCCACGCTGCAGTGTGGTGAATGCCTGTGATACACCATCTGCACCCACAGAAGCAACACTTCATGTCTGTAAAAGAAACTCTTTTGGGATAGTAATCTGATTGACACTTCTCTGAGACTCAGGTAGCATGAGTACACTGACTATTATCAGAGTTCTCCCCTGTGCAGTCTGGCATATTAGAGTGCATGAGACGCACTAAGTAAATGGATCAGGAGCATGGGAGCTGTTGGGTGGGGAGGAAAAGTAAGGGTGAAGGAAAAAATAGCTGCTTTAGATCCTCATAGTTAACTTTGAAAACTTATACCTCTGCATCAAGAAGAAGCGAGGCTTAGTGAGGGGAAACCCATGCTTGTGGGGGACACGAGGGAAATAGAGCCAATGCCCCCTTCTCCCATTAGCCAAGGAACGAGGAGAGTGGCGATGAGCTTCTTGTATTATAATGCCATGAATTTTGCAGCAAGATGTCAAGTTGCTCAGTTATGACAGAAGGAATGACAAGATGCAAATGTGCAACATTAGGTTACAATTAGAGGCTCTCTGCTACAGTGTATTGTAGTCTCATTGGGATATCCCAATCTTGCATAGGCAAAAAAAAAAAAATCTATATGGTTCATTCCACGTAAATCCAGATAATTACTGAATCTTGCTTACTAGCCTTTTAACAGGATGGTCTCTGTGGGTGCGTCTACACTTACAAATTAAGTCGACTTAAGCTTGCTTAAGTCGACGTAATTTAATCTGCGTCCACACTACATTTTCCTTAAGTTGACTTAAGCAGCTCCTTAAGTCGACTTAAGGAAAATTTAAGTCGACTTTACTAAACCTAGTTTTAAGTTGACTTTTCTGGCTAAGTCAACTTTAGAAAGTTGCTAAATTGACTTTAGAAAGTCAACTTAGCCAGTGTGGATGCAGATTAGCCCTAAATCGACTTAGGGGTCTTTAGGGCTTCCCCACTGCCCTCCCAGGCAGGGTGGCTGGCACAGCCACAGCCTGGCATGCCCCCCCACAGGGCAGGACAGAGCCCTGCCCACCCTGCCCCTATGCCCTGCCAGGATCCCTGTTCCCTTCAGCCCCCATTGTACCAAGGTACAATGGAGCAAAGTCTGAGCCCCCTGGCACTTGACAAGGGGTCTCCCCACCACCACCGTGTACCTTTCTCAGGTCCACCTAACCCCTACAAGTCGACCTAGGCATCCAGTGTGGATGCTCTAGGTCGATTTGGCAGGGTCCCCTCTAAGTTGACTTAATTTTTGAGTGGGGACATGCTAAGTCAACTTAACAAAGTCTGCTTAAAGTCGACTTTGTTAAGTCGACTTAGCTAAGTCGACTTAAATTAACAAGTGTAGACATAGCCCGTGAGTGGTTCCCCAACTGCAGATTCACTTCCCAATACAGTCAGCCAGACTCTGAAACTGTTGACCAACTTTTTTTCATAAGCATCTGGAAAGGGTAGGTAGTTTATCAATGGAGATAATCACAATCAAATAAAAAATAAGTGGAATTCTCAATCAAGATCACTGTTTCAGTCTGTTCAGCTTACCACTCTGGCTTACCAAGTCTGGCTGTGATGATTTTTATCCAGTTTCTGCACCCTCTCTTCTGGCACGGTTCAGTCTTTAAAGTTGCTTAGAAGATGGAGTCCATGGGAAAACCCCTGATTCAGTACAAAGTGTCTCTTTTTCTTCTTTGTCCATCTCCACTTGAGCCATGTGGAATACATTTGTGGACACATTTCATATCTGTACACATGCATGATGTTGCAGGAAACATGCTACCATAACAGCAATGTAGAGCATGCCATGAGCATTCCAAAAACACCTTATATGAGATACTTTGCATTAGACCATATACAGCTACATTGTAAAGGTGAACAGGAAAGGTACACAGATCATGTTACAAGAGTGTGCAGGGATGCAGCATGTCACACCAAGTCAAAAATCTTATTGAAGAATAAGTATATTATGGCAACTCTATTACCTTTATGAACTAGGCTTACTATCTCAGCAAGAAAGTTATCAAGTTATTTTAACAAGATCTATTTTTCATTAACCCATGTTTATGTGCATTAATTACATTACCTTCCTTTAATTTTTTTATTACTCAAGATCTGTATCAGTCTCTCTATTAAATTGCCCAAGATCACTGTCAAGCCCTTAGTCCAATAATTACCTTGGTCATTCCATTTACCTTTTTAAAAAACTGATACAACAATAGCTTTCTTCCAGTCTTCTAGAACTTCTCTAGTGCTCAGACTTAGTGAAATTCAGCATTAATCGCCCAGTTAGCTCTTCAGCCAGCTCTTTCAAAACTCTTGAATACAAGTTATCTGGACCTGCTGATTTAAAAATTTAGCTTCTGTTTAATAGATACAAGTGAAATAGAAAGGGGTTTTTTTTAATCACCATATAAAATGAGACTATGTCATCTGTTTTTATCCCCAAATAGAAAAAAATTATGGAACACTTCTGCATTATTATTAATAATTTTACCATTTTCCTTAGCAATGAACCACTACTTTTGTCAGGATTTTTTTTCTTTGTTTTTGTTCCTAATATTTGTTTAAAACTCCTTCTTATTGACCTTAACTCTGTTCACCTTCTGACCCTTTCCTTCCCTTATCAATTTTCTACACTTTCTAACTTCTGACATATTCATTACTATATTTTTCCCCTTTCATTCATTCATTCATTCATTCATTCATTCATTCATTCATTCATTCAT
>ML685809.1:3660814-3767495 GCA_007922175.1 Pelusios castaneus | reverse complement strand
AAGAAAGAAAGAAAGAAAGAAAGAAAGAAAGAAAGAAAGAAAGAAAGCTACCAGATTTTGGTTTTATTGTCTGTTACAAAGCTTGAGGATATACTTTTGATTCTAAAACTTAAAACTGATTGAATGTTCCTAATTTATTAAAAATGAGTCAAGTTCACAACCTTAATTAAAACCTGGTAAATTAACTTTTCTAGCAATTTGTTTTCAGAGAAAAGTATTATCACTGCTTCCTGTTAAACTGGCTGGAAATGGTAGTAGGACATTCAGTGCTAAGTAGGAGCTAATTCTGATTCACTCCACTGGCTGCAGAAAAATATAGCTAAAATATTTTAAAGGATTGAGGTTAAATAATAAAGCTATTACTTAAGATTTCTGGAAGCTTGACTTGGCATATTTCTCCCTTTTTTGCTCAATAGTCAGAAAAATGAACCATAAATCAAGTTCCTCTATGAACTTCCTTCCAGTTATGAAGTGAAAGATTCTTTCTGCCTCAGGCATTCTTATTGCCTCTCTTCCTGACTGGGAATTATTTCATGCAAAGTGGTCAAGGTTTTCACCCCAAATGTCCCTTCAAGTTTTCTGCAGTGGATACCCTAATAAACAGCATCAGTGACAAAAGGGAGTGCAGGGAAGATCTGATTACAGTTTTTAGAGTGGGTGACATAACATTTCTGACCTGTGAAATGCAACAGCATTTAAAAGAAAATCACTTCTCTCAAGCACACAACTGATGGTCAGTCATGGAAGGCAAAATAATCTTTATCTCATGTGTGTGATGAGGGAACGGATGCTGTTCCATTTTTGGACAATGACAACCCTTTGTGCTACAGCTTGGAACTACTTCAGGTTGACCCTTAACTGACCACCGTAGTGTATCACTTGGTTGGTGAGTGACCTGTAAGAAAAGTAGTGACCATATTAATCTTTGGCTACACCAGGTTAGTATCAAGGTAATCGAGGACCATCTCACAAAAACCAAAGATGAACATTGTTAAAGAACCAGAACATCTTATTTTTGTATGCCCAGTTGATAATTACTTAGTTCATTTTAATAATGAGCAGGACAGGGACACTGGCAGGGCATAGGAGTAGGGTGGGTAGGGCTCTGTCCTGCCCTGTGGAGGGGCATGCCAGGCTCTGCCTGTGCCAGCCACCCTGGCAGGGAGGGCACTGGGGGAGCCCTGAATCCCTTTATGCCGACTTAAAGTTGATTTAGGGCTAATCTGCATCTACACTGGCTTAAGTCGATTTAATAAAGTCGATTTAAGTGCTAGTTTGAATTAAAACGAGGTGTTATTAATTCGAACTAACTTTTCCTTAGTTCGACTTAAGCTGTTCCTTAAGTCGAATTAAGGAGAATGTAGTGTAGACGCAGATTAAATTAAATCGACTTAAACAAGATTAAGTCGACTTAATTTGTAAGTATAGACGCACCCATAGAGCTTACTTCAAGCATGTTGCTTACTAAAAGGGGTCAAAGAATGATCACAGCTGAGAAACTCAACAAGAACCTTCCATTTTACCACAACTACTAGACCCCACCTCCCTCATTTTTCCCACCAAGAAACATGACTTTATTCATAAAACAAGCCATGGTACAACAAATCCACTCTAAGATTTTTTCTTTTCTTTTAAGCTTTTTTCTTAACCCTGTGATTCTCTCATATCCACAGATGTTCCTTAGGACAAGTCACTCCCAACCGCAACACCTTTCATGCCCTAAGTCTTTCATCCATTAAGGGTGTTAGTGGTACCCATCAAACCCAGATATTAACAGAGTCAAGATGGTGTGCAATATTAATTAGGCAGAAGGGAGAAGGCTGACTATAATTTCCCATAATCTTATCCAGTTCCAAATACCTAATCATAAATGACTCACTAATGGTTTTCATCCTAACCCTTGCAAATTCTCATAAACATAGGAAAGTGGAAATGGTATATCCCAATAGCTACCTATATAATAAAACAAAGAATACATGAACTTCTATACAATCATTTCATAAGGTTATTAATTTTCCAAGTAATAATAGGCCATAGCCCACCTTTCCTGTCACTGGCCCCCCACTGCTATGCATAAGCCTTCAGTGAACTATGTGAAAAGCTCAGAGGTTGAGACTTCCATTTTCTCTTGATATATCCTGCAGTGCTCAAGCTTTTCGTAGCCTGTGGTACCTTGTTTTTTTCCATCAAAAGAAGAAATGGTGCTTCTGCTCCTTTAGGATGCTGAGTTTATTTATTTGAAAATGGGCATTGGACCTATGGGGCCTGGAGCCCTTTAAATTCAGTCAAATTATTCCCATTGTTTTCAAATGGCTTTGAATTACGGCTGTGATGAATAGTATAACCCCTAGGAAGAAACTTGCAAGACATTTTTCAAAGCTCAGCAGATATTTCCAAACCTTTTCCTTCACTTTATTCACTTTTCCTTCACTTTATTGCTCAGGTTCAATTTAATAGAAGTTGAATAACTGAAATCCAGCACAAATATTTAAGGGAAAGATTATTACTATAAAAATGTTAGGTAGCAGCATATGATCTCCAAACACATAATACCCCATTGATTGAATAGCATGCCAAACTTGCAAGCTGGCCTGCTTGTAGCCATCAAAAGATCAAACACACAAGACTAGCTTTTGTTAAAACCATAGGCTGATGAGAATTATTGCAAATGTGTATCGCTTATTTGCAGGTTTTCTCACTGATGTTCATTTATCCCAAGGGGAGTTTTCAGTACCTATGAAATCCGTCTCTGGCTTGCTATGTTATGACCTCATTAACATTTCCACTTGTTTGTTTCAAATATCCCATTCCTTCTTTTCCATGAGATCAAATATATGACACATGATACAGAAGACATGATTCTTTAAAAGAAAATAAAAGGTGACCATCAAATGTTTCTTTCAAAGTTAAATTCTCAAATTTGAAAAAGGGGTCCTAGCACCCCTAAATTTTCTCTTCCCTTTGAATTCTAAAATCTCCTACTGGCAAATATATTTTTAAAAACATTTCATTTTGAGCATGTACTCTGAATTTAGTAATAACACTTCTCTTTTTCCTGTCCAACCATACCAATCCCTCCTTATAAGAATAGCTTTTAGCAGTTATCTAAATAGAACATGAATGGGTAACATTTTAATACTGGAGGCTGTATTAAAAAGAGTTATAAATCCTTCCCAGTTAATCTTTTCCCATTAATAAGACTGGGATTTTTTTTATCCTACTACCATTAACTTTTTATTGGTTTTTTTTAAAAGCTTTGGTTTTATCACTTCCCTGGGTAAATCCACTTCTATAATCTTTATCCATATGAGAAGAAAAATGAACCACCATAATGGTCACTAGACATGGCTCAAGCTAAGTGTGTGATTAAAAGATCTGAAAACTAAAACACAGACATTTATCCAGAATGCAATTCAATAACTTCACAGGTCTCTTGCAGCACAGAAGATAAGGTCAAAAGAGAGCTATGATAACAGTCAGTGGGTTACACACTAATTCTTGGCTGCTTTATACAGGAAAGGGAAATTTCAACCAAATGCTATCACTAGTGTGAGTGATGAATTTTGATTTAACAGTGATTTCCACCCACTTCACACAGGTGTAATTGATTGCATAAGACAGTAGATAATGAGGACCAGAGTATCTAGATTCTATTTAGAGCAGAAGGGGAATTCCACTTGATTATAAACTTTAGAGTCTCCCCCCTCCACCCCACCGCTTTGACTTGCATCGTGCGTATGGAAGTTAAGCCATTTCAGGCACCCTTGCATTCATTTAGAGTCTTTCACTAATATGCAGTTTATGTGACCTCACCCATCATCTCAGAATTTCTCTTTGGGAATGAATCCTCTTCTCTATCCCCAAATTAAATAATAATAACATAGGAAACTGGAAGAGACACACATATACAATGCTGTCTGTAGGAGGGTGCTGGGCCCAGGGCCAATCAGACTGTGGGGGCACCGCCCCACCCCCCACGAGGCCAGTCACAGGGGAGATGGGTGGCCTGGCATGTGGTTGAGGCTAGAGCCCCGACCACATGCCAGTCCACCCCACCCTGCCCCCTCGGGTGGACCGGCCGGCCAGAGGCAGGGCAGGCATGGAACGCTGCGGAGAAGCAGTGCTGGGAGGGCTCCCTCTGGCCCATGGCCCTCCCTCAGGGCTGAATGGACAGCGCATGTGTGTGTGGGGGGGAGGGAGCCTGCCAAACTGCAGGGCCCGAGGTGGTGGCCACGCTCGCATCCCACCCCCCAACCTGGGATGGCCCTGCACATATATGCTGAGGATGAGGTATATATTCTAAAGAAAGAATCTGTCTCAAAATGTTGATTCTTCAGCAATACCTCCAGGTAACACACAATTGCAGAAGGAAGTATCCAGTCACATTGCCAGAATCATGAAGATCAGCAAAGTTGCTGGATCACTGAGCTAATCTCCAAGCACTGGCATTCTAGTCAGATCAGCATGCTACAGCCCTCTATCCTCATATAAGCATCCAGACCAGCCACCACAATAACTGTTCTGGCATTATGGTTCTCCTTCCTCTTTCAATATAAGAATTAGTAGAGAAGCAGGATTAACAGTGGTTCTAGTCTTGTTCTCCTTTTCTTCTCCTTCACCCATAAAGAAAGGAGGGTATCCACCTGTGTGGATCTTCTGAAACCCACAAATATTTCAAGGATGCATTGGAGATTATGATTACTTGAACCTAGGCTTTGTGTCGCAGCTTCATGCTAGCCCCTGCTGCTGTCCTGTGACATCTTGATGAGGCCATGCTAGCCATTTCCTTTGTAGACTTCTATCTCTGGAATGCCCCTTAAGTACGTGTTCAGGCAGAAGATAAATTAATAAAGTCCTGACTGAATTAATGATTGAACATATTCCCCAGAGAGACGAGGAATAGAACACAATGTGCATTATCTCAAATCCTGTCTGGTCCATCCATTCAACATTCACAGGTCTCTGACTCTCTGCAACAACCTCCATGGACTCCAGAGCTGAGAGAAAGAGTTTTAAGGAAGTGGCTTACCATTCTCTGCTGAGTGGGATCCCCTTAGTGCACACTTTTCAGGGGAAAAGAGAGTCTGCTTTCATTGAAAGAGAGGGATGGAGCCAAAAGCTAACTCTTGCTCTACTGGAAAGAGTAGCCTCTTCAAGTTAAAGTTACAAATGTATCTATGCATTGACGATATGTCCATCACCAGAATATCTGATCATGATGGTGACCTGAACCCGAACCCCAAAGCGTGTTCAAAATCTGGGTTCATAAACAGTTAGTAGTCAGACGCAGCTGAGGAAGAAGAATTTGACCATTTTGGGCCCTTTCTGGATTTTGAGAAAAAGAAGGACTAACGACATTAAAAAAGGAAGCTCTGAAAAAGAATGGATACCTTCACTTTAACAGTGCACAGCTTACATCTGAGGTTGCCCTGAGACTGGAGGAAAGCAATTATGAAGCTGAAATTTTAGCACATTGGAGATAGCTGTTGGTGAGTATAGCCCCCTTAGCCAAGCACTCTGACACAGTTATCATTACTCATTTGCCTTTGCATCACACATCACATATTTCATTCCTTTAACCATCCTCCCTGAACTGATGTAAAAAGCACCTGCAGGAATCCTTTAGAATATTGCAGTGAGTGGTATATTAGGTTGCTCTGTGGGTATTAACTGAAGAGACAGATGAAATTTGTTGTAATGTACTCCTGTGAAAAGGAGACTCCATATGTAACTGTGACTTGCAAGGCTTTTGCTGATTTCCTCATTTACAGGAAACAATAAAAATTACATTACAGATCACATTACATTACACCTCCTGCAAGTTAGTAACATTTACCTAGAAGATGTTTAAATTTAATTTTGATTATTAGTGCAATATTTTTTTTCAAAGAAACACATGGGCTATGTCTACACTTGTTAATTTAGGTCGACTTAGAATGTCCACACCTAAATTTTAAGTCGACTTAGGGGGGAACTTACAAAGTTGACCTAGAGCGTCCACGCTGGATGCCTAGGTCGACTTCTAGGGGCTAGGTGGACCTGGGAGAGGTCCACACTGGCAGGGGGGCACCTCTTGCCAAATGCCAGGGGACTCAGCCTTTGCCCCATTATACCTGGGTACAATGGGGCAAAGGGGGACAGGGACCCTGGCAGGGCATAGGGATAGGGTAGGCAGAGCCAGGCTTCCCCTGTGCCACCCCCCCTCCCAGCAGGGAGGGCAGTGGGGGAGTCCTGGAGAGCCCTACATCGACTTAGAGTCGACTTAGGGCTACTCTGCATCCACACTGGCTTAAGTCGACTTTAGAAAGTCGACTTAAGCCTAAAGTCGACTTTAAACTAGGTTTAACAAAGTTGACTTAATTTTCCTTAAGTCGACTTAAGCAGCTTGCTTAAGTCGACTTAAAGAAAATGTAGTGTAGACGCAGAGTAAATTAGGTTGATTTAAGCAAGCTTAAGTCGACTTAATTTACAAGTGTAGACGCACCCAGGCAGACTTATTTAAGGGGTGCAACTTAAACCCATATGAACTTGTAATAACAAAGATAAAATGTAATACATTTTTCATAAAATAATTTGATTCAGCCATCAGCAAAATTACACCACAATTGCTTGCACACTGTATTAAGTGCCAGCAATATTTTTCTTTAAATATTTGTTAGGGTACCAGAATCATAATACTACGAATGCAGTAGTAATAATTCTCCCAGAAATGGTAATTGTCCTCCAATGGTGGGAAAGATTCTTAGTGCAAGCTAAAACCTTTAAATAAAGGTATTTTTCTGTGTAAATGGTTAATAAGCCTACAGCACT
Source organism: Pelusios castaneus (assembly GCA_007922175.1). Taxonomy (NCBI): domain Eukaryota; kingdom Metazoa; phylum Chordata; order Testudines; family Pelomedusidae; genus Pelusios; species Pelusios castaneus. Next base: position 3,760,685 of record ML685809.1, on the reverse strand, counting down.
CTATGTAATAATAAAAAACAAGAGTGATAAATAAAACAGAAAGATATTGCTCAGTATGTCTGTTATTGAACTAGCAAAATGGTGGCTGTGTGAGAAGTACATAGATACACAGATACATAGATAGTACATATCCAGAGCTTTGAGATAAAGTAGTGCAAATTGAGTAGGGAAATCCATTTAACACCCACTCATACACAAAAGATTCTGCAAAAGCAGTGGATGTCAAGTGGTGGAACACGTGCCATGATGCATGCTCTGGTGGGAACCTTCATCAGGGTGTGGAAGTCAGGCACATTGTCTTATCATCTGCTTCCCAGGCCTGGTTACCTATAGTGTAAATGGCCAACTTGGCCAATACCAGGGATAAGTAGATAAGGGATCCCAGGAATTAGTACTGCAAAATAGCAAACCATAAAAAATGTTTGGGGAGCAGAAAAGTGCAACCTTATCATTGGTAGACATTACTCTGACTGAGGCTATGTATACACGATCACTTTATTGCGCAGTAAGGCTCCTTACCACGCAATAAAGCCAATAGCATACACATGATCAATTTCTCTGTTGCGCGGCAACACGCTCTTGCCGCGCAACAGTTAAACCACTCAAAACGAGAGTGGTAGCATTATCGCGGAACAGCTGTTCCGTGGTAATGCTCGTGTGTACTCATTTTGCGCAATACACAGCCTCTGGAAATGTCTCAGAGTGCCAATCGAGGCCACTCTGGGACATTGGAGCTGTCAAATATGTCAATTTCACTGCTCTAGCTGAGCAGTGATATTGACATATATGTCAATTTCACTGCTCTAACAGAGCAGTGAAATTGAGTATTTTTGGGAGCTGCCCGGTTTGGCAGCTCCCCTGGACTGAGTTAGGGGGCTGGCCCGAACCAGCTACCCACACCAGTTCGAGCCAGCCCCCCAGCTCAGCTCCCGGGCTTCGGGTGCCAGCAGGCACTCCGGTGCTTAAGCCCCGCAACGCCTGCTGATTCCCGAAGTCCAAGAGCTGAGCTGGGGGGGCCAGCTTGAACCGGAGCTGGCCCCCCAGCTCATTCCAGGGGTTCGGGTGGTGGCGGAAGCTCCGCCGGAGCTTCTGCCGCCACCCGAACCCTGAGCTGGTTCAGGTGTCAGTAGGCGCTGCGGCGCTTAAGTGCCGTGGCGCCTGCTGACACCCAAAGCCCAGGAGCTGAACTGAGGGGCCGGCTCAAACCGGAGCCGGTTCGGGCCAGCCCCCAGCTCAGCCTCGGGGCTTCGGATGACAGTGGGGGCTGGGAACGCAGCCCCCGCTGCCACCGGAAGCCTTGCAGCTGGGCTAGGGGGCTGACTGTGGGCAGTGCATGGTGGGACAGGTGCCCACCATGCACTGCTCTTCTTTCGCAAAGGAGCATTCACACAGTGAATGCTCCTTTGCGAAAGAAACAGCACGTGTGTACACAAGAAAGCACTATATTTATAGCGCTTTCCTTGTTCCGCAATAACTTATTGCGGGGCAAGTGTTCTCGTGTGTACATAGCCTGAGGGTATATCTTCAAAGACAGTGGCAAATTCACAGCCATCAGATCAATTTATCTGAATTGATTGAGTATAAGCAAAGACTTGTTCAATCAATCTGGAATCAATAAAATAAAACCAACTCCAAAAAAAGCATAATTCTGTGTCAATGGGTACACATTTCCCATTGGCACAGTTTAGTGGAGACAGTGCACAGAAGAGCTTTTAGCAAGTTGATGTAAGTTACTCAAGCTATTCTGTGAAGCTTGTGTAACTCTTGTCAACAGCCACTGAATTTTCTGGTAAGCATAGACCAGGCCAGAGAATCTATTATCTGCCCATACTTCATATATCTTGGCAAAATACAAATGACCGTGAGTAATAACAAGAGGCCTGACTGCTACAATCTGGTCTGTGAAATGAGGTGTCTGCACTTGTTAGTTAAACCTAATGTATTTTAACCATCGCAAAAGAATCTTTGTATCCTCAGTCTATCTGACTGGGGGGAAGGGGGTCAGGGTTAAGTCTGAGATGCACATCTTAATGCACTTAAAATCCCCTTCACCATACAAAGACACACCAACAGGGAAATAGACTGCATCATGGAACAGACCACTCAAATAACCCAAGAAAACCTGCTTAAATACAGAAAGAACTCCTCCCCTATTCCTCAGTCTGACCTGATCTTATGACTTACTCTTCCCTGCATTTATTTTGCTCCCAGTCTGTAAGTTCCCCATCTGACGAAGTAGGATTTTCTCATGCGATAAATATATTTGTTAGTCTTTAGAAGTGCCACTAGACTTCTTGTTTGTTTTAAATCAATGGCAGAGCTCTCTCCCATTTGCTTAGAGCAGAGGTCAGCAACCTGCAGCTCTTTGACTGTTCTCTTGTGGCTCCAGAGTCCAGGTTCCCCCATTCCACCCCATGCTACTGGGGGACTCTGTGGATGGCTGGTTCCAGGCTCCCCCAGTCACCGGGGGACCCTGCAGGGTGACCACTCCTGGTTCTGGGTTACCTTCCCCTCCAAGGGACCCTGTGCAGACCCCCACCCTCCACCAGGAGGTTACACTCATAGCATCTTTCAAAATACTTGGTTATTGAAGGATTTTTTTTTAAATGGCTCTTCTTATCTTTTGGGTTGCCGACCCCTGGCTTGGAGTGTCTTCATTACAGCACTACAGTAATGCAGCTTCACTGATGCAGTGTTTTAAGTGTATTCCTGTCCCTTGGCATTATGAATATATTTCCCAGATCTGAAGAAGATCTCTGTGCATGCTCAAAAGCTGGTCCAATAAAAGATATTACTTCATCCACCTTGTCTCTCTAATATCCTGGGAAACACACAATTACAACTCTGCATGGAAAAAAAATAGTCTCAGGCACCAGGAGACTTCACACCTGTGGCCTGATACAATGAAACTATTAAACAATATGGTAATTATGCCCAGACACCTACAGAAGAGATGGGGGCTTTTTTAAACCTAATTTCTCAGAGAGAGAGAATCCTAAAGGCATAGGAGGACCAATGCTTGGAAGAAGAATGTATATTGTTTCTGTTCTGTTCCTGCAATTTAAGGGGGAAAACCACTCAATTTAGCTTGTTCTAAATCATAAGATTAGATGAGATTAAATATGTGTGTTGGCTGGTTTTCTTGTTTGTTTGTTCTTTTAAATCCCTTTTGTTGTGGTTGTGGTTGTGGTTGTTTTGTTCTTCTTCCAAGAAGACTATTGTTTCCTATATCATTGGTCACAGGTTCCCAAAGGAAGGGAGAGCAGGTGACTGCAGGTTGATAGTGGTTATTATGCACCAGGGAGCATAGATGGGTCCTAATCTGAGTGAATATGTCATTATATCTCACCCAAAGAGATATGGGCACAAGGTGGGCTCAGTCAGAGAGACCACAAATGTGAGCAGAGATGTAATTATCCCTGTAATCATGAAACAATTTCCCACACTTATTTATTTGCTAAAATATCCTCATCTAGCACCTGACCCAGCTCCATTGATGGAACAGGAAGTGTTCCAATCCACTGACTTTAAAAGATATTGCCTCAGATAATCTATGTTCTATATGAATGTGTAGTCATCATAAACCCATTAGACCCTCTGAGGCCTTGCAGTAGGACCAGTGGAAATACAGGAGCGGGTGAACAAAAGAAGGAAGTGGACTCCAAAGCTCTCACTGAAAAGTTGTCACCTTGACAACTGACCCAGATGATTGTCAGCTGGAGCACATCAGCTGACATCATCTGCCATAGCACCACATCAACATACAGAAGGTTTTAGGGAAAATGGAATCACCTCCCATCACATTTAAGGTTTTGTAGGTAAAATATAGCACTTTAAATTGTGCCAGGAGCTGAACTGGAAGCCACAGGTGGATTGTGCTTTGGGCGGGAAACAGGCCTGAGCAAGTCACCATCATAAATTGTAATAAATAAAGTAGCTTCATAAAGGGAACAGTGAAGTAACCCAGTAGTGAGGAGAACTGAGGGAAGAGATACAGAAAAGTATGAGGAGGCATTACAACAGTAATATGCAACTACAGTCCATGTGCCATCTTCAGGGCCACTCAGGTAGTTGGATGTGGCCCACATAACACACAGAGCGCTGTATATGTGACCCATAATAGGTAATGGGGGGAGGCATGCAGGGTCACATGCCTCCCCCCCAGATTTCTGCCACGGTGGAAGTTGGGCTGAGCACAGCTGAGGGAGACATGGTTGGGAAGGGCTAAGCCCTACTAAGAGGTGCTTAGAGCAGGGAAAGGAGGCCTAGGATGACTACACCTGTAGTTACCAGAACTCAACACTGGCGCTTGCCTGATCTGTGTGCAAGGTTGCAGAAGGAAGCTCAGGACAATGGGAGGGAGGAAGCTGTGAAGGCCAGGGGGATAAGTCGGGAGCCTGGTGGAGGCAGCAAGGCCAGGAGCAATAGGGAGATGTGGGGCATACGAGTGCAAGTCCCCAGAAACTGTGACAATGACAGTGTATTTCATTTTTTCTAAAAGCAGTAATCTAGCAGAGTACTTGAAGGTGCTAAATTCTAAACACTTGAGCATCTCCACTGATTTCAGTAGGACAACTCACATGCTTATAATTGAGTGTATGCTTAAAAGATTGTGGGATTGGGGTTTTAGTATCAAAATAAATTATAATAAATGATAGGAACTAGAAAATCACACTATTAAACTTTGCACTGTTAATAGCAAAAGTTGATCAACTGTGAAGTTTTGATCCAAATTCAAGTTTCTAAACCAGATGCAAACTCAAGCCACTTCACAAGAGTATTGCATTTGGAGTTCTGAACTGGCCAATCATAAAAATAAACCTGAGCTGTGAGATTGAATTTTGGACCTCATTCTTATTTTCCTCATATTTCTGAATGATTTTGGCTTCTATGTCCTAGTTTTAGATCCATACCTAGTTAAAAGTGAACAGTAAAGAGAAAGGAATTTTAGGCAAGCTCAGAAACATGACTCAAATGTCCCTGCAAACTAGGCTGGGCACAGGAGATTGAGCACAGAAATCTGTTTTAATTTACTCTGCAAAAATTCTTTCAAACCGCTATGTTCCAGACATGAAATCTATTTTTACAGGTTTTCTAATGATGCCTCATAGTCATCATTCTGTGATATTATAGATACTAGAAGAGACAGATGCCAGAAGAGACATCATAGCCACCAGGAGGGGTAGCAAGAGATTTCTGGTACTTTTGTTACCCAAGAGAGCCAATATCTCCCTGTAAACTCAGAAAAGTGCACAGATTCAAATCAGGAGAGAAAAAAATGCGTTAAATTAAAAATGATTCCTGACATAATTATTGAGTGCTGATATTATCACAAGAACTCTAAAAGATCATATCAAAAGATTGGTTTGCAAATCTCTCTGTTCTTCGAATTGATATAAAACACCAGTGCAATCCCAACCTTCTTCAAGTGTAGCTCTCTTGTAGAAGTCTCCATCTGCCGTTACATAGTATTGTAAAACATGACATCAAAAGTAACTCTGGAAATCAAAACTCCTTTGTCTCTTGAGTACTAGCTCCAAACCCCACTGCATACCACCTGAACCTCTGAATGGTGCTACCCCACCATCAGCAGTTACCAGTCACCCCTGCAGCCCACAATGGTAAATAGGCTGAAAATCACTGATCTAAGCAATCAGGGAAGATCTGAGTGCAGTGTGGTCTAGAACTAAGAGATCAGTTTTTTCCTAGATTTTAGACCAGGGCTGCAAAGAAACATATTATTAGGATTGTCGAGCAGAGTGAGCAGTCCTAGCAACTCTCTGTTGTGTGCAACTGCCCAGCTGACTATGCCAGCTATACACTGCAGATGCTCTCCAGCCTAGATAAGACAGGAGTTATTGGATCTCCTGGGCCTGTGGGAAGAAGACGCTAACAGGTTCAGCTCTGAAAAAACCATAAAGATGTTGACATCTGTGAGCAGTTTGCTCATGAGTTGCAGGAGAAGGGGTATGACAGGGACCAGCAGAAGTGTTGTGTGAAAGTCAAGGAATTGAAGCAGTCATACCAGAAGACCAGAGAGGCCTGATGCAATGGCAAGATACGGACCTGCTGTTTCTGCAAAATGCTACATGCTGTACTTGGTGGATACTCCACCACAACCCCTCAGACCCCTGTAAATATCACCAAAGAACCTGTGAACAGCAAGGAAGAGATGGTGGATGAGAAAGAAGAGTATGGGGGATAGGTGACAGGGGATCCAGCTCTGCCATGAACCAGCTCCTGGTTTTGACTCCATCACAATCCAGCCAATCAATGCAGTCAAGCATGGGTGAGCCTGAAGCAGGGGAAGGAACCTCAAGTAAGTGTATAAATAAATTTCCCATTGCAGTTATTTCTCACCCAACTTAGCAAGGCACAGGGATTGATTTTTTCATTAATGTACTCATCCGAGATGAGATAATATCTGCTTTTCATTCCCTCTAAACATAGGTTTTGTTTATGTACAAAGGGGATGTCCATTGAATCCTCCTGAGAGATTTTCAGGAAACTGCCATAGAAGTAGCAGTGGGAGGGTGGTGAAGCATTGGAATGGGCTATCTAGGGAGGTGGTAGAATCTCCATCTTTGGACGTTTTTAAGGCTCAGTTAGACAAAACCCTGGCTGGGGTGTTTTAGGGGGAGTGGTCCTGCTTTTTAGCAGGGGGTTGGACTAGATGACCTCGTGAGGTCCCTTCCAACCCTATTATTCTATGATTCTATGATTAAGTACAGTGTAATACTCTCCCAAAGGTTTCTAGAAATGGCAGCCTTATTTCTTCCTCTGTGGTAGGACACATACTCATGTCATTCAGGGATAATTGCAGCAAATTCCATTGGTTTAAATAGGTTAGCATCATATGGGCCGAGGCAATGTGAGCTGACCACCAGCATCTGTTCTCTCTCTCCCTTTATTACCTCACGAATGACACATCAGCTAAAACCACCACTTCCTGTTGAAAATGTTGCCATTTTTCATTCACAGTTCCCTATAGTCCATTTCATGAAACCCAGCAATTCCCTACCCATTTCCATCCCCACTGGTCTTACTCACTATGGCTGGTACAGTTAGTGGAGCCTTGATCAATTAGTCCAGAGTAGAAGTGCCAATAATCATGTCTTCTTTAGGGTGCAAGGGAAGGAGGCATTTATACATCTTAAGTTACTCTTTCTGTGCACACCATACTGACATGATTCCGCTGCGTAAATTATCTGTAGTTGCAGTTGAGGCCTTGAGGGGTGCACCCTCCACAGTGGACTCAGCCAAACAAAGAGGAGAAAAAAAGATGTGGAAGAATCTTTGAGTTCATCAGACCTTGAACAGAGGTCCTAGAGAGTGAACATTGGAGAAGGAAAGAACAAAGTGAAGAAATACCACCAGGGGTTCCAGCACAAAAAGGAGTGAGATGCATCAGGATATAATGGAATTCTCCATCAGCAAACACAGATGCTGCAGAATTTTGTGGCCCTCCAAATCCAACAATCCTAGGCTCAATTGCCACTGCAGTCAGTGGTGAACTATACCCTAGCACCTCTCATTAGCCCTGTTCAGCATTCAACATGACACTACGGCCAATACACTCATCTTTACAACTCCACACCGAACAAAAGCATGAACAATCACAACTTCATATATATCAACTGTGGCTCTCACAGATCATTGTATGTTTAACTACAATGGACAGCAATGTTCCTTTCCCTTGTTTATTCATTAAGGTTCCAAAATATTTATGTTAAATGTATTTGCTAGTATGTTCTTCAGATTGTTTGTTTGTTAGGTGCTGTTTTTGTAAATGAGTAAATATCTTCTATTTTGAAAGTGATATATTCTTTCATTAATATACAACACAGGGTATATAATGCCTACCGGCAGTGAAAGTAATGGTCTTGTACACTCATGATGCACGGGATCAGTGGCAAATAGTGTAGTCATCATAAATATACAGCAAGTAACCCGTTATTAGCTGCACTGGCTATGATATTCCTAACACGCCCCCAAACTGCAGCAGAAACTTGAGCACAGTACACCACAATGCATTACTGTGGCTCACTGTTAAAGTGCTCTTTCAAAGCCTCTCTAAGCTATACAAACTCAGTAGACAGCCATTTCACCTCTGACTCCCCACTCCTCTAGCAAGTTCAGCCCTTTGCTTCACAAATATCATGCAGGACACAACTGCAGCTTTGGGCTAAGCATTGGGATTTCTTTTGCACTAAGATCCAATCTAGTGAGTAAACAATGCCAGAATCTTTTGATCTATCAAAAAGCACATTCAGCTGTCATTCTCCACATACTGAGTCGATAGTTGAATGTCTCCTTGGTTCTGCTGTGATGGTTAGTGTAAAACTTCATAAGCCAAGGAAGTAAGAGGTAGACAGGATCACTATTGCCATTTCAGCATTGCCATTGGTAATCCGCGGATTGGGGAAAAGGTCCTTGCTTATAGCTTTCTGAGAAGACCTGGGTTCTAAAAGATGTGCACATCATGTATCTTCCCTGACCACTTAACATTGGTATTGGACAAGTGTCCCACCAAAACCTTCATCTTCTTAGAAAAGTTGCACTTTCTGCTGATGTACTGTGTGGCAAGGTACTGTGCGGTAAAATAGGGACATGAAAATTATCTATTGCTCCACCGCAGGATAGAAACCTGTAGCTGCAAAATCATCCATGATATCCTGCAAATTACTGAAGGTTACAGTTCTGCATGGCAGGAGATAATTAATAGTTCTATACGCTAGCATGACTATGTGGCCCCCACATGGAATTTCCATCTCAAAAATGATTTCCTACTGACTGCCAGCAAACTGGCATTGCAAATGTCCACGGTATGGTTTTCACTCACTTCTCAATCACCAGCATAGTTCTGTTTGGTGTCCCTGTGTTGGGGTAACTGGAATGAGCTCATCACATAGGCCTGTCAAGGTGGCTCTTTGCAGCTAAACATTCTGCAGCCACTGCTCATCATCACAAACCTTCACTGTGATGTGATCCCACCAGTCCTTCCTAGGGTTACCTCAGAGACTCAGTTTACTCAGCTGTTTTACACAGTTTGTGGTTTGCCTACCCAAATCATTATTGATGAGGTAAAATCAATGTGATCCATTTATTTAATGGTTAAACACCTTGGAAAATACAACTAAAGCCCCTCGATCAAGAACAGAGATAGAGCAGAAAATTCTTCAAAAACAAATGCTCGCATTTATTTTGTTTTCATATTAATACAATAACACTCAAATACTGAAGATATTTTGCTACAGATAAATCAGTTAAGCGGAGAACCAAATGACAGTTAGATAGAATGCTGCTGCTCTGCTGTAATACACTATTTGAAAATAGACATTCGATACTTATCAATGACTTATACTATATACTATAAAATTATTAAAAAACCTTAATAATCCATGTGTGAAATGGGTAGAGATGAGCCCCTCTCATTCATACAACAAGCATTCAGCTTTATTGACAAGCAGACCTCAAAAACTCCTTTTACTTACAAAACCTTATAAATCATCCCTCTGTCTCATGGATCCTTTTCTGATCTGTCATAGGCAAAGGATGGCCTTAAAGTCTAAGCATATCACTAGGACTTAGCTAGTTTGCTTAGACCCTTCAGCACACTAATGCCTTACTGGTGTTTTTGGGGGTCCAATCCTTTTTGAGTCGATCTTTCTTCCTGGAACTGCTGCTTCAGGCTTTCCATTCTGGGGGTCCATTGTCAGCTTCCGGACTTGAGCAGCAGCTCTAAAGTCCTCTTGCTCCAAGTCTCCAGCTGTACTCCACTCTTCAACATGAGGCTATGTCTACACTAGCAATTTAGGTCGACTTAAGGACCCTTAAATCAACCTAAATTACTCCCTGTCTACACCAGACTTTCATTAAGTCGACTTAAGAAATTCCTTAAGTCAACGTAATCAAAGCTTAAGTCGACTTAATAAGAATCACCCATTAGGTCGACTTAAGCCTTAAATCGACTCCTTAAGATGACTTAAGGATGGTGTGGACATGGAGTAACCCTTAAGTTGACTTTATTAAGTGACTTAAGGGTGGTTAGGTAGACTTAACAAAGTGGACTAAGTCGACTTAAAGTTGAGTTGACTTAGTCCACTTTGTTAAGTCAACTTAATAAGGTTGGTCGACCTTATTAAGTCAACTTAACAAAGTTGACCTAACTTTTTCTAGTGTAGACATAGCCTGAGGCTCTCAATCTCCAACAAACTCCTCAGCAGTTGGCTGCTCATCTAATACCCTCAGAAAGGGACGGGGAGCAATGTGCAGAAATGTGCCAAGGGGAGGGGTGAGGAGTGAGAATGTGACAGAACGCCAGGAAGGTGATGGGTTGAGGAGTAAAAAATGTGACAAAACATCAGGAAGGAAGGGGAGGGTAGGGGATGTGCCAAGATATCAGGGGGTGGGGGGAATGTTCAGAAACATCAGAAAAAGGAGTGGGGACTTTAAAGAGCAGTGTAGTGGGGAAATATAAATTTTATTAAGGTGCAATTCTGATAGGAGATAATGTTAAGGGAAATTTGTACTCCTTAAAAGAGCATGAAAGGGAGTGGAGTCAGTCCCACTACATACATTAAAGTCAAGTTCCAAAGGGGTAGCTGTATTAGTCTATTGCAGAAAAACTACAGAGTCCTGTGGCACTTTTAAAGACTAACAGATTTATTTATCACATGAGCTTTCGTGGGAGAAAATCCCACTTTGTCAGATGCTTTGAAGATGGAAAACTCACAGAATGGGAGGAAATTAAATGCAGGGAAGTGTATGACATAGGATCAGGTCAGGCTGTAACAGCAAATCAAAATAAGTGTTAGGATTCAAACACTGGAGAACAGCACATAGAGGAAGGTGAGATCAAATCACCTGTTGTAATGAGAAAAAAATCCGTAGTCCCTGTTTAACCCCTAGGCAACTGAGTTGAATTTGTATATAAATTTGAGTTCTCCAGTTTCTCCTTGAAATGCAAATTCGACTCAGTTGCCTTGGGGCTAAACAGCCTTTTTAAGTGATATGGCTAGAAAGATTATAAACTTATTATCATAGAGAACAGTAACATAAAAGTCTGATTTCTAACATTTAGTGTTTAGCAAAGTATGGCATCAATAGCTTTCGAGACTCTTTGGAAATGGATGACAAGTTCCAAAGGTGTAGCCATGTTAGTCTAGTTTGGCAAAACAAACAAGGAATCCTGTGGCACTTTTAAAGACTAACAAATTTATTTATCACATAAGCTTTTGTGGGAGAAAATCCCACTTCTTCAAAGCATCTGATGAAGTGGTATTTTCTCTCATGAAAGCTCATGCGATAAATAACTTTGTTACTATTTGGAAATAGATGTAGTTTATATTTTCAGAGATGGTTCACCACTTGCATGTTCTGCAAACCTGCTTATAACTGATACTACACACACAGATATTTAAAAGAGATATTCATAATATTCTGTACAGGAATGGTACTATTACAAAATCAAGTGCAATGTAACTAATAAGGAATACTCATACTCTGAGTAATGCCCTATGTATGTCTTCCTTCAGAAACATTTTTTTTTAATTATTTCTCCATAATGAAGATATTTTGCAATGCATTTAAAATCATTGTATATCTTAATTCTGCCATAACACTGTTAAGCTAACAAATGGAAAAGACCTGTTAGATTATATAAATCATTCTCTGCTAATGTAAGTTTATTCTCCACAGCATATTTTTCTAGGGCTTCACCCAGGTTAATATTTTCTGTTTCCAAGAACTTAGATATAACTGGACTAAAGCAACATGGAATCAAAGTCATCAACTGTTACAGGTGTAAATATTTTGGGTCAAGCTGTGACAATAAAGCACAGCCTGCGATATGGGACTCCAGAAGACACTTAGAAATGAAGAGAAGTGTGGCTATTGTTGCTCCCTATGTCAAGGTACAGCATGAGCTCCACTGCCTTCCTTCTCCATATCCACGGGGCTAGACACCATCTGATAGTTAACTGCCCTTGCTGTCAAGGTAACAGAACAGTTGGCTTGGCAAAGTAATTATCATATAGCCATTAGAGATTAGAGGGGTTCAAGCTTGATAAATATATGATAAAAATGCATACAATCCTTGTTTGAGTTTGAACCTGGTAAAAAGAAGCAGAGGAGAAGGTTTGAAACTATACATTTATATGGTGCTTTTTTTTTCTCCTCTTACTATTCAAGATGTCCTCCTGGTGTTTTGAAATATAGTGATTACAATATAATAAATACAAAAAGGGTCTCTGCTAGCCTCCTAATATTAAAATATTCAGAACTACTCTACAGCAGTCTTATGTTTTAGTGATCTAATGATTTAATTTTTATCAGCAAAATGACATTTTCTTCTGACTTGTGGATAAGGGACAAGCAGCAGATACTAAAACCTATATCTGCAATCTGAACCTGAATGTGGGATGTTTCAGATCTGCATTACACTTCTATTTAATGATCAAACAGTAGCCTACAGATTAGCGCTAAATGAGATTATTTTATGTGTTTGTGGGTGCAACAGTGATGACTTCTATGAATTTTTTAACCTCAGTAAACTTTATTCATGTCCTAGTTCATTAGGCATTTCTAATCCATCCTTCAGAGCTGAAAGCACAGTAAGAAAACAGTAGAACACCTCTAGAAAAATGTTAGCTACACAGATATTCTTTTGGTTCTGGTCTAGCACCTTGCTTTTGCTCTCTGCCATGTTTTTCATTAGCAGTCACTTCTTTTGAGACAGTTACTTGTCAGCGTAGCTAGAGACATTAGATGTTGTATGTGGTTCTGAGGTACCATATTGTCCTGCAAATGTTTCACAATTTGATTGCAAGCGTCTCAGTGTTTGTGTTTTCAATTAAAGCTCCACCTCCTGGAAATTGGTGATTATATGGCAATTTCAGCTTTCATTTGAAAAGTTAAGTTTCTAGCCCTTGGGGTTGCAAAGAAAATCTTGAGAACATGATGCTCAACATGTACCTGATAGCTCAGAAACCTGAAAGCAAACAGAAATAACTACTGACTTACTATTTAAAAAAAAAATATTCCTGATTTTAGGCCAATCTCATGATTTTTTAAGACACATGGCACATTAATTTTAAACATGTGGAGTTTGTGATACTGAGTCCATCTCCGAGCAACCACCTCCACCTACTTACCCACTCAATTATGTCCCAACAATCAATCCTTTTCAACCCATTCTTTGGTCCCAGAAAAGTCCTCTGATCCCATTCATCTTCCACCTTGCCCAGGTCCATCTCTCCTTTTTCTAACTCCCTACTAATCAAACTCCCAATTTCTCATTCATTGCCACTCATCAATACATTTTTACTCCTTCATCCCCATACTTCTCAGTCAATTGATTCTCTGCCCCGCACCAATGTTCCCTCTAAGCTGATGATGCATCTGAGCAAGTTATCATACTTGCTGAGCGGCAATTTGTCAGGCATGGCACAGCATTGTTAGTTACCCCAATCTGTGCCCCATAAAATGGCCGCCACCTCCCACATAGTAGAGACCCTGATATGTATGTTTAATAGGGATCTCCCCCTCAGCTCAGCCATATGTCCATTACCCACTGGCTGGTGACCACCCACTGCTTAATTTGGAACCCCAATTTATTCCCTACCTGGGTTTCCTAGGGGTGGGTTAACCCTCTCGCCCACTGTGTAGGTGGACCAGCAAGGCATGTATGCGTACGTGCCACATGGCTGCCCATGCTTGCCCCCCCCCCACAAGGGTGCGTAGAGGGCTCTAGCCCAGAACCTGGAGAACCAGTAGAAGTTGCCACATGCCCAAAAAAGGACACGGGGACCGAGCTGCACTTTACCCCCTTCCTATTGCGGCAAAATTGGGCCAATCGCAGACCAACACGACCTCTGCAGGAAACGGCCTAGGCAATAAAACCACCGTTGCCACACGGAACGAACAAGAGTCCCCGCATGTCAACTGCCAGGCCTGATCAACCTGCCAGTAGGAGGTCCTCCCGAAAAGTGCCGGCCCGTGTCGAGTTAACCCCCCTTCGTCCCAAAACTCATCATGCTCTTGCTGGTCACCTGCTTGATGGTTCTCGTATGTATGTAAACTCGTGTTCCCTCTATCAGTTAACCTCCCTTTAGAGATAAGTTGTAATGTATAATGAGTCTAGCCTTACCTCTGTTTTAACTCAGGGAATAACCATTGAAATAATTGTCTTAGGTATTGCCATTACTATTATTGTATTGTGTATTGGATTTTTGTCTGTTTATATTTTGTTTGTGAGCCATTAAGAGGATTCAAGAAGATGGATCATTTTAAATGTTAGGTTCTGTGTAGCTTAATGTGAGTTCAGGCTGCCAGCTCCCTACTGCAGAAACCGTCACTTGTGGTTTCCTGTGTCCTGTCTGAAACCAATTTCTGGACTAAGCTCAGCTAGCAGCTTGGGTGTCCGCTCTGTCTTGTAATTGGGAAATACACCAATAAAGCTTGTTCTTTTATTATCCATTTGAGATTCCAGAAACCCTCCTTCTCCAATCCTTTACCTGTTGCTGTCAAGCATGGGCAACAATTCTTTGGTGCTAGAAGCATCAGCTTCCCTAAGTACCTTAATTCAAAAGAAATGCAGAGATGTATTTTCGTTTGAACTTTAATAAAAATGTTAAACTGAAATACTGTAGTTTTATTAATTTACTAAACAAATATGAGACGATGACACTTGGTGCTCATCTAGCCTCTACTGGCTAGGGAGAAGAGATGTGAGGTTGGGCAACCTCACTGCAGTCAGTTATAATGGCAACCTGTTAGGAGGATGGCTCTGATGTAATAAAAGCAGAGCTATCTGACTTTCGATCTCATAATATAAATGAACAGCCACTCTTAGGGCTGTAAACTAACCAGTAGAGAGTCCTTAATAGTTTTGATTAAGAAAAACGATATCCCTTCTGGCTACTGATAACACTATGTTGTTAGTGTTTAGAATTACGTTATGCACTTCCCTCCTGCCCCATGCCTTTTAATATAGTGGAAGGATTTTTGTTTTGTTTTTATATTACTGTCATTACTATAACTTGGAGAAAAGTTGGATGGTGTTGGAATATGATGATGAAATTGCTAGACTGTGCTACTTTGCTACCCAGTGTTATCCATATAACTATAAACATGCACACACATCATTACATTATTTTTAGATAAGTCAATTCATAAGTTAAATATATCAAAACAACCACAAGAAAATAATTTTGGAAAAAAGCAATTAGTGTCTGAAGTTATTTCTTAATAACCTTTAAAAATATTTTCTGGAATATACACACTTTTAGAGATGACAAATATAAATATTTGTGTCACACATAGGTTTTACAGCCCTGCAGCTCATCTTCTAACTGAGCTCATAATGCTTGATCTTCAGAAATGGATATCAGTTTGCTGTCAAAATCAAGTTACATTCATAACCTAACAGCATCATCACCAGAAGATCTTTTATTTAGAAGTAAATGAGGCTTTGTCCCAAGTTTCCTGGAAGAGGTTCTGTAGGGACAGTGGCCTGGGGAGAAGACACTCGGGGATCACTGAGCTGGGGAAGAAACCATGGGGATCATTGGGCTGGGGAAGAGACCATGGGGATCACCAGACTGGGGAAGAGACCCCGGGGATCACTGGGCAGGGGAAGAGACTGCGGGGATCACTGGACTGGGGAAGAGGCACGGGGATCACCAGGCTGGGGAAGAGATTGTGGGGATCATTGGGCTGGGGAGAAATGATGCTTGGTCGAGCTAGGGAAAAGAGACCCGGGGTTGGGTTGTGCGGGCCTCTATGATAGGTTCGTGGGAATGCGATGGCCGCTGCATGGCCATGCACCCACGCAGCTTAGAGGGAACATAGCCCCTCACCCAGGATCCCAGATAAAATCACTACCCTTATCCATTTCCTCCACCGCCCCCCAGCCCTCGTAGTCAATTCTATGAATGCTGATGCAAACTCTGCTGCCAACCCAGTGCACTCTCTGACACCATAGCCCCTGCATCCAACTTCTTCTGCTCTGAAGGGGAACATTTTAGCTAACCACCATGTGCCTAGGCCGCTGACAACTAGTGAGATGAATTGTCAGTTATTTCTAAGAATAGTCATTTAGTATATTTTCTTTTTTGTGACCTAGTTCAGCCAAGGCAGCACGAGAAGGGAGGAGGGGTGAAGATGACACCCTGTGCCCTTTTGAACCTGATTTTCTGTGCCTTTTTATGTGCATGGATGAAAAGCAGGCAGTCAGCACACCTGCCAGACTCACTGCTCAAAACCACACCATCGCATCCTTTTTAAACATTTTTATAACCTTTGCTTGACAATTATTTCCATTTGATCAGCTACTGAATACTTTTCACTGTCATGTCTCTAATTTTGGGGGTGTAAAAAGTATGTAGCACATCTAGGTTGACAGATCACTTCGTGGTCCTGTTTGGAAGTTTCGCCTGGAAAAGGACTAACCATTTGGAAATCTGTGACTTGTGAGGATAACTGTTATTTTTTAGGGTACTCTAAGCACCTATTGTATTTGAATGTGCTTAAAACTAATAGATGAAGATTTAGGTAAGAGCTTCCAATGGGAATTGCTTGAGAACTTTAAGTAAAGCTTGAAGGTTAAAACACTTGGTTTGAACTTGTCTTTGCCAGCCACGTAGCAGGCAGAAGTACAGTGTTTCCTTTAGTTTATTTTCTGATCCGACTTCGCAGAGATTAAACGTTACTAGGTCGAGGAACCTGCGTAACAGCTGTACCAACAACACTGCTTCCTAGTTCATTCATACTCAGCTCCTGTGGAACCAAAAAATCACTAAAAAAATAAATTCTTTGTTTCCCAACCCCCAAAGTAATCCATCTTCTCCCCGACAGCACCTTTCTACCACAGAATCCTCCCCCATGCCCACACTTCACCAATTAATCCTCTGCCTCCTTTTCCACCAGAAAACTGGTCCTGTGCTTTCCAGAAGTTTTTCTTCCAATCAATTTAAGCTGTGCCTCCACACCCCAGTCTCTGTTTTCCTTTCCTCCCAAGTTATAATGACTGTCTGCATGAGAATTGGTGACCTCCTTACTGCTGGGTTCAGGCACAGATGCAGGCAGGCAGCTGGGGTGTGGCCAAGAAGCTGTAGCAGGACAGAGACAGAGCTACTGTCTGGTGATGGGGTTGGGGGAGAACGGGAAAGTAATGGAATGTAAAAGCAGAAGAGATACGGTAGCCTTAATGGCAGAAAGGAAGAAAGGAAGAGATTGAAAAAGCTATGAAAGAGAAACAACTATGCAGAAAGGGAGTAATAGTGAAACAGAGACTAGGTATTTACTTATGAACACTTCTTTTAATGAAGCCTAATGAATTATTAGTTATATATACCACTAGATACAGTATACATGAACTAAATCTACAACATTGAATTCTTTACAAATCAGTTTTCTCATGGACTATCCTAATAATTTAAATTGGTGGCATTCTAAGTAACTAAGCCCAATTGCAAACACTCACTTATTTGAACTTGGTAAGTGAAACCTTTAATACAATAATTACAGAAGAAATGTAATTCATATTAATACCTCATTTCTAAAATGAATGACTTCCCTCCACCCCAAATAGCAATATGTATTGCTTAATTTTGTAATGTGTGAGATATAGTTCCAAGTCTTCTATTTTTAAACTTTTCTCTGATTATAAAGTTTGTATAATCTTTTAGTATACCCTCTTTCATAAATTAAACATCATGTCAATATCCCTCTCTTTTCAAGCCGTAAATCCTATAGTGTATTTCTCCAATGTATACCAGTTCTAGCAGTTGCATTTAAATTGGTTAATTACACCTTCATATTGTATGCATAATTGTGGATCTTTCATTAAGTTTAATGCATTTTTCCTTTAGTCTGTAAATACAGTAAATGCTACAGGATTTCAGTGTTAACTTATTTTTAATTACGTAGTTTGTGTTTAATTATAAGGAAATTATCTTGGGAGAAAAGGAGTGGTCATTATTGCCTAGCTCACTTCATTGATCTCCTTTTTTGAAAGGATAACAGATTTTTTAGATAAAGGGAATGCGGTGGACCTAATTTACTTAGATTTCAGCATGGCGTTTGATACAGTTCCACACAGGGAGTTATTAGTTAAGCTACAGAAGGTGGGAATTAATATGAATATAGTAAGGTGGATAAGGAACTGATTAAAAGGGAGACTACAGCGGGTCATGCTGAAGAGTGAACTGTCAAGCTGGAGGGAGGTTACTAATGGAGTCCCTCAGGGATCTGTCTTGGGACCGATCTTGTTCAACCTTTATGTTACTGACCTTGGCACAAAAAGTGGGAATGTGCTGATAAAGTTTGCAGATGACACCAAGTTGGGAGGTATTGCCAATACAGAGAAGGATCGGGATACCATACAGAAGGATCTGGATGACCTTGTAAACTGGGGTATCAGGAATAGGATGAAATTTAATAATGAGAAGTGCAAGGTCATGCATTTAGGAACAAATAACAAGCATTTTTCCTATAAGTTGGGGACGCATCAGCTGGAATGGACTGAGGAGGAGAAGGATCTGGGAGTACTGGTTGATCATAGAATGACTATGTGATGTGGCCGTGAAGAAAGCTAATACGTTTCTAAGATGTAGCAGGAGAGGTACTTCAAGTAGAGACAGGGAGGTGTTAGTGCTGCTATACAAGGCACTAGTGAGACCCCATCTGAAATATTGTGTGCAGTTCTGGTCCCCCATGTTTAAAATGGATGAATTCAAATTGGAACAGGGGCAGAGAAGGGCTACAAAGATGATCGGTGGAGTGGAAAACCTGCCCTATGAGTGGAGACTCGAGAAGCTTGGCTTGTTTAGCCTAATCAAAAGAAGGCTGAGGGGGGATATGATAGCTATCTATAAATACATCAGAGGGATTAACATCAGGGAGGGAGAGGAATTATTTGAATACAGCATCAATGTGGACATCAGAACAAATGGTTATAAACTGTCCATCAAGAAATTTAGGCTTGAAATTAGACGCAGGTTTCTAACCATTAGAGGAGTAAAGTTCTGGAATAGCCTTCCAAGGGGAGTTGTGGGGGCAAAAACCATAACTGCTTTCAAAACTGAGCTTGATAAATTTATGGAGGGGATGGTATGATTACCCTGTTTTGGAAATTGACTGATATTAGGCTACGTGTGGTGGATATACAAGTGGCCTAAGAGGGGAGAGTACATGGGGTGGGTTCTGAGTTATTACAGAGAATTGTTTCTTGGGTAAATGGCTGTTGAGACTTGCCCATGTGCTCAGGGTTTAACTGATCGCCATATTTGGGGTCGGGAAGGAATTTTCCCCCAGGGCTGATTGGCCTGGGCTCTGGGGGTTTTTCACCTTCCGCTGTAGCACAGGGCATGGTTCACCTACCGGTGAATTCTCTGTATCTTAAAGTCCTTAAATCATGATTTAAGGAGGTAAATAACTCAGTCATATGTTGGTGGCCTATTGCTGGAGTGGGTGGGTGAGGTCTTGAGGCCTGCATTTTGCAGGAGGTCAGACTAGATGATCATACTGGTCCCTTCTGACCTTAAAGTCTATGAGTCATTGATCTTAACACTGCATGTTCTTATGGACTTATTTTTCTTATATTGAGTATAGTGTAATTTATTTTCAGTTTCTAACATACCACATTTCAAAATTCAAAAGTAAATTCATGATCTTTTCTGTTATTTTTCTGAATTTGGAATGAGTTTACTGCTTTCATTCTCTTCCTTGAAGCTTATTGGCTTACTAATGTTCAATATGTTTTTAAAAAAATTAAGAGGTCACTTGATTGGTCAGCTGTTGATTATAACACATCACATCAGGCAGAAAGATTCTATTTGATGTAGGTTATCATACAGCCTTCATCACTGAAGCATCAAGATACTTCCAGTGAAACTTTAAGCAACATGACTAATATCTGTGATTGACTATGACTGAATCCGATTCTCAGGGTGGGAGGGGGGGAGGGGAATTGTGTGTGAAATGCAGTGTTTTGTTTTGGAAGCAGTTTGTGTTAGAATAGTGGTTTTCAACCTTTTTTCATTTGCAGACTCCTAAAAATTTTTGAATGGAGATACAGATTCCTTTAGAAATCTTAGACAGTTTTTAGACTCCCAGGGATTGATGGACCACAGGTTGAAAACCAGTATGCTATGGTAATGACAACCTGCCATGGATCCTTTAGACTTAGTCTGTGAACCCCCAGTGTTGAAAACTACTGTGTTAGAGGAAAGTTTGAAGAGCAGAAAGTGGTGGGATTTGTGGTGGCCCTTAGTTCCTATGAGGTTTTGTTCCATGAATGATCTGATGAGTAAGACACATTGGACTAGGCATGTCTATCGTAGTAATAATAATAATGCAGCTTCTACTCTCAGTTGTGAAAGAAATTTTACAACATTAGGCAAATAACAGAGTTAGTCAGAGACTTTGGAAAATCATTCAACAGAAAATGCAATTTCAGCATAACCAAAAGTTGCTCCTGAATGCTGGCTGAGAATTAGGATCCAAAATGCTATCTGTGTAGGATCCCCTCTAAAGGACTCTGCTGGGTTGCAGAGCAGAAGGTCTCTAAAGGTGCATCTACACTTGTAAATTTGCTTGCTTAAGTCGACTTAATTTACTCTGCATCTACACTACACTTTCGACTTTCTAAAGTCGACTTAAGCCAGTGTAGATGTGGGGTACCCCTAAGTCGACTCTAAGGCTTCCCCACTGCCCTCCCTGCCAGGGTGGCTGGCACAGGAAGAGCCTGGCATGCCCCCCACAATGGGGCAAAGGCTGAGCCCCCTGACACTTGGCAAGGGGTGCCCCCCCCTGCCACCATGGACCAGTCCCAGGTCCATCTAGCCCCTACAAGTCGACCTAGGCGTCCAGTGTGGACGCTCTAGGTCGACTTTGTAGGGTCCCCTCAAAGTCGACTTAAAATTTAAGTGTGGACATGCTAAATCGACTTAAATTAACAAGTGTAGACATAGCCTAAAGGTTCCTTTCTGATTATCGGAATATGAGAGGATGCTGCACAATGCAAAGAAGGCAGAGATTTTTCACAAAGTCTATTTGGCATGCCTAGGGAAAAGCTGAGAAGTTTGGAGCACTGGACATATTAGATTTTCAGCTCAAATCTGTGCCTAAGCCCATTTAAAGCTTTGGGAAGATTGCACATCTTTAATACAAGCAATCTTTCTAAAACAGCTGTCAAGCTATACCTGGTATAGCTTTACCATCCACCGCTTAGGCTTAATCCTAGATTTAAAAGCCTTAACAATTACCACCTAAAGCTACTAAGAGCACACTACTGTAATCTTGATAACTTATTCACTTACCAAAAAAGTTATTTTATACACTCTAATATTATTTTATATTCATTATTTTCATTAATTTATACAGCAACACAACCTTTTTAAGCTTCTAATTTTGATCTTTTCTGTTTGAGGTTTTGTAATGTCTTATTGTGAAATGGAATTAACTGAAGATTTTTGATGGGAACAATTCTCTGAAGATAAAGGTGGCCTCTCTGGTTTACTTGTAATTCTTGTTCTGTGCCTGTTCACTAGGCTGTAATCCTTTCAAAAACCTGCATTGTTAGCCTTTTTATTTTAGCTGACAAGCCTGAACAAAATTTAGTGGCATCTAGACTTGTGAAAATAGTATCTTGTCTTCACTGTCAGAGGGAACTGCTTTCCATCAGGTCACAATATATGACAAGCACATTGGGTCTGATTCCACATTGCCTTAAACTTTGTGCATTTACTTAAAACTATGCAAAATAGGTGTAAAGTGCTGTTAAATCTGAATTTTGTCCTTATTAACATCGGAAGTAGAATCTACAGCCATATAGCAGTCATTTGCACAAGTGTAAATAACTACACAAAGTGCAAAGCAATGGAGAATTAGGCTTGGTGGCCAGGCATCTACACTGGCAAGTTAGGTCAACTTAAGGATGCTTAAGTTGACCTAAAAAAAACCCTTTACAGGCTTGGCCTTCACAACATCCTCTGGCAAGGAGCTCCACACATTGGCTCCGTGTTGTCTGAAGAAATACTTCCTTTTGTTCATTTTCAACCTGCTTCCTATTAATTTCATTGGGCAACCCCCTAGATCTTGAGTTAGGAGAAGGAGTAAATAACATTTCTTTATTTACTTTCTCCACACCAGTTATGTTTTTATAAACCTCTATCATATCCCCCTCTAGCCGTCTATTTTCCAAGATATAAATTCCCAGTCTTATTAATCTCTCCTCAAATAGAAGCTGTTCCAAACCCCTAATCATTGTAATTGCCCTTTTATGTACCTATTCTAATTCCAATATATCATTTTTCTGATGGGGTGACTTCTCTGTATGCACTGCTCAAGATGTGGGTGTACCATGGATTTATAAACAGGAAAAATGATATTTTTCTGTCCTATTATCTAACTCTTTCCTTATGATTCCCAATATTCTGTTAGCTTTTTTGACTGCCACAGCATGTAGAATAGATGTTTTCAGAGAACTATCCACAATGACTGCAAAGTCTCTTTCTTGAGTGGTAATGACTAGTTTAGAATCCATCATTTTATATGTATATTTAGGATGATATTTTCTGATGCTCATTACTTTGCTTTTATCAATATTGAATTTCATCTTACATTTTGTTGCCCAGTCACCTAATTTTATAAGATACCTTTGTAACTCTTCACAATCTGCCCCAGACTTAACTATCTTGATTAGTTTTGTATCCTCTGCAAATTTTACCACCTCACCGTTTATCCCTTTTCCAAATTATGTATGAATATATTCAGCAGTACAGATCCCTTGGGGACACAATTATTTACCTATCTCTGAAACGCTATTGGTCTATTCTGAAAGTTGACCATTCATTCATACCCTTTGTTTCCTTTTTTAAAAAACAATACTGATCCAGGAAAGGAGCTTTCTTCCTATCCCATGACTGCTTACTGTGCTTAATATAGTTGGTGAGGACCTAGTTAAAGGCTTTCTGAAAATCTACGTATACTATAACCACTGGATCACCCTTGTCCACATGCTTGTTGAGTCTCATAACAAATTCTAGCAGATTGATAAGGCATGATATCCCTTTTAAAAAAAAATGCTGTTAACTCATTGAGTCATTGGATAGCTGTTCTTCAATTTTTTTTTAATCTTATTTTATTTTTATTAATTTTTTGTGCCTTCTGGATTACCTTTTTTATTTCTTTTATCAGAATTTATGCTCCTTTCCATTTTCTTCACTTTTTAAAGGATGCCTTATTTGCCTCTAACTTTTTTACTTTTTTGTTTACCCATCGTGGCACTTTTTCAGTTCTCTTTGGGGCCCCCCCCCCCCCCCGACCCTAATTTAGGGTGTACATTTAAATTGAGCTTCTATTATTGTGTCTTTTAATTTGTTCAACTAACTTCCTCATTTCTGTGCAGTTCCCCTTTCTGAAATTAAATGCTGCCATGGTGAGTTTCTTTGGTGTCTACTCCAGCCATACATGGTTGTTATGTTATGGTCTCTATTACCAAATGGTTCAGCTATATTCACTCCTTGAACCAGACCCACTGCTCCACTTACAACTAAATCAAAAATTGCCTTCCCTCTTGTGGGTTCCAGGATTAGTTGCTCCAGGACACAATCATTTAAGGGGTCCAGAAACTTTATCTCTGCATCCCATCTGAGGTGACATGTACCCAGTCAATATGGGGATAGTTGAAATCCCCCATTATTTTTGAACGCTTTATTTTCATGTCCTCTATAAGCTTCCTGAGAATTTCACAGTCACTATCATCATCCTGGCCATGTGCTGGTAGTATATCCCTCCTGCTACAGTCTTAGGCTATGTCTACACTTGGAAATTTAAGTCGACTTTAGCTAAGTCGACTTAGTGAGTCTACACTTAAATTTTAAGTCAACTTTGGGGGGGGAACTTACAAAGTCGACCTAGAGCATCCACACTGGATGCCTAGGTCAACTTCTAGGGGCTAGGAGGATCTATGGCAGGTCCACGGGGACAGAGGGGCACCCCTTGCCCAGTGCCAGGGGGCTCAGCCTTTGCCCCATTATACCTCTTGCCCAGTGCCAGGCGGCTCAGCCTTTGCCCCATTGTACCCCTCCCCCCCCAGCAGGGAGGGCATTGGTGCAGTCCTGGGGTAGCCCTAAGTCAACTTAGGGTCACCCCACATCTACACTGGCTTAAGTCGACTCTAGGGAGTTGACTTAAGCCTTAAGTCGAATTAAATCTAGGTTTAATAAAGTCTACTTAATTTTCCTTAAGTCAACTTTATTTTCCTTAAGTCGACTTAGTTGCTTAAGTCGACTTAAGGAAACTGTAGTGTAGACACAAGGTAAATTAAGTTGACTTAAGCAAGCTTAAGTCAACTTAATTTACAAGTGTAGATGCACCCTTATTGTTTGAGCATGGAATTACTTTCCATAGAGATTCTATGGAATAGTTAGAGACATTTAAGATTTTTTATTTCATTTGACTCTGTGCTTTCTTTCACATATATGCCACTCGCCCACTAGTATGACCTATTATGTTCTTTTGATATATTTTGTGCCCCCGTATTACTGAGTCCCATTGTTCTTCATTCCACCAAATTTCTGTGATACCTATTGTATTAATATCCTCATTTAATACGAGGTACTCAAGCTCACTCATCTTAGTATTTAGACTTTTGTATATAAGCATTTTAAAATTGTCACATTTTAGTTGTCTGCCATTATGCCATGTAATTGAATGGAACTCCTTTTCATTTAACCGTTTCTTATCAGATACAACCCACATTTTATCCTCTCCCATCCTCTCTTCCTTACTAGGATGGAGGAGAATCTCCATTAATAGATCCTCCCCTAAGGGATATTTCTATCTGTACCACATGCTTCTCCATATCTGTCAGCTTGCTTTCTCCCAGTCCTTGGTTTAAAAACTGCTTTATGACTTTTTAAATTTTAGGTGCCAATGATCCAGTCCTGTTTTGGTTTTGGTGGAGTCCATTCTTTCTGTATAAGCTCCCCCTTTCCCA
The DNA here is from genome assembly GCA_007922175.1 of Pelusios castaneus. Taxonomy (NCBI): domain Eukaryota; kingdom Metazoa; phylum Chordata; order Testudines; family Pelomedusidae; genus Pelusios; species Pelusios castaneus. The sequence continues at coordinate 3,735,679 of ML685809.1, read as the reverse complement.
AAAGGTTCCCCAGTTCCTAATAAATCTAGAACCCTGTTCCCTACACCATCATCTCAGCAATGCATCGAGACCCTACAGTTCTGCCTGTCTAACTGGCCCTGCTCAGGGAACTAGAAGCATTTGAAAGAGTAAAACTATGGAGATCCTTAAATTTGGCTGCCAGGATATCACTCCTAACCTTTCCTATATCATTGGTACCTATTTCTTATATTTATCATGACCACTGACTTCTCCCCAGCACTCTATATAAGTCTATGTCTCGTGTGATCCTTATTCTTTACACCCCATTACTATTACCTGTCTTCTCCTAATAACTGGAGTTCCCTCCCCTAGAGCCATATCCTTAGTTCCAGTGGATACCAAGACATCATCTGGAAAGAGAGTCCCAACTATGTGATCTTTTCCCTTTGCTACAGTTTGATGTTCACCTTCCTTGAGGTTTTCATGCTCATCAACAGTACATAAGCTATCATAATGTAGGTGGAAGCTTTCCACTATGTTCTGGAAAGTGTCATCTATGTAACTCTATGTCTCCCTTAGCTCCTCCCGTTCAGCCACCTTGTCCTCCAAAGCTCGTATGTAGCCTCTGAGGGCCAGGATCTCCTTGCACCAAAAATACACATATGCCACCATTACCATAGGTAATCACATATGTTGCATTCAGTATAATAAGTAGGATAGCCACACTCTGTTACTGGACTTCTACCTGCATTCTCTTTTTACTTCTGCAATTTTCTTTTCTTTTCTTTTATTGCTTTTTATTCAGGGGTGGGGGATTATTGTCTTTAGTTTACAGAATGTTAATGAAGTAGACCTAATCCTCCATTCTCCCACTCCCCCTCTAAACTCCCATGTTATTTGACCCTGGCTGCTGGCTCCTCTGGTCACTTTTTAAAACCTAGGCTGTCCCTAAGTAACCCCTCCCCCAAATTAAGTGTTGATGGATGCTAAAGGGCTTGAGGATCAAAGTCTCATTAACAAGCTTTCAGCCTTGCCTAACAGGCTTCTAGGATCAGCACACGGTCCCCCAAATCAACACCATGCAATATACTTCAGCCAAGCATCAAGCATACCACAAACACACATTATAGATAATAAACTCACCCCAAAGGTCACATAACTGCTCCTCCTTCACCCAAGACATTACAACAGGCTGATGTGAGTTGGACAAACACAGGGCTGATGGGAATCATGGGGCGTATAACACTTTAAAGGAGTGGGCTTATAATCTGAACTCTAAAATTTCACCACAATCTGCAATGTGATTCAAAACATTTGTTTTTAATACTGCAGGGACACTCAGAACTGCAATACCAGAAAAGTACTCTGTTCTTGCATCATGCAAATGTAACCCATATGCCTCTCTTTAAGAGACCTACTGAGGGTGGGTTACTGTTGCTGGGCAGATTAGCTGCCCACAGTTAGAAACTTCTGGAAGCAGGAAGTGGTAGCATTTTGAGCATGCTCCACAGGGTACCCTGCTGGTGTGATGTGTTGTGGTCAGTCAGATCACATGAGAGCAGCAGTCTGTGCAGACAGCAGGCTAGAGCTGCTTTGAGAAGAGCCCATGTGCTCAGTTTTCAGGAGAGAAGCTGAGCCAGGAGTGAACAAGATGTTTTCTCCCTCTAATGGAGTCATCTGCAACAGACCTTGCAGACATGCATATGGGACTGAGGGCTGGTTGCAAAGGAGAAGAAAAAGCCTGCATGGAATGCTACAGAGGATTCCAGCAAAGGAAGAAGAGGACAGCTATTTCTTGCCACTCAAGCTTCTACACTGGTACAGAGACTGTAGCTGAGAGTTGGATGAACTCCACCTGGTCCCTGGGACTCTTGGGTATCTTTCCTGCGGGGTTTTCTGTAGGAATTGTTCTTGGTTAATTGTATTTTGTTTTCTTAAGATAAGGTTTATTTAGTTAGTAGTTAATAAAGTTCATTGTTATGTTTGTTTTTAGTAGTATTTTAATGTGGCGTGGTAACTCTGAATAATCTTTGCCGTGAGTCCCATACAGACTGGATCCTGGGTCTTCAGCTGCTTTCTCCATAGGGATTGATTTCTGTGAGGCACTGGAGAAGGGCAATTAAATGAATTTTAGCCCACCCGAAGGTTACACAAAGACAAGGCAAATGAACACCAACAAACAGAATGTATGTTTGAGGGGTTATGTTTGTCATGACAACTTCCTTGGCTTGCCCATTTCCAAGGGCAGCTAAGTCTGGCTCAGAGTGCTTGCCTCTGACTCATCTCTGTGCCCATTTATGTGAATGAGCCAAGAAAGTGCTAACCCTGTAAGAATATTCTGGCATTACTTCCTAGCTGTCTCAGTGACTTTATATATCATTTCAGACATGCTCCCTTTTGTATGAATATAATCAGTTCGAATGGATCGACTAATGCTTTGGCATGGTTCTGACTTGGCTCTGGCTTCAGATGTTTTGGCTTGTTTATCCATTGCATTCAGCATGCTTGTGAAATTAATTAACGTGTATTTAAGAATAACTAATATCCATCTGATGTTCTTAAAAATGGGGGGAAATGGTCCTGAGAATGGGGAAATTAAAATAAATCAAACAATGAATTGTACATTAAAATAACATTAACTACCAGCTTTAACATACCAAAGCAAGTCAATGCAAAGTTGAAACTTAATCTCTAACTTTGTTACCAGCACCTAGATATTGCAGCACCTTGTAGGTGTGGGGAGTAGGGTGCATATCGATGTGCGTATTATATTATATTATATTATATTATATTATATTATGAGAATGCACTAAATATGTTTTGTTAATTCTTAGATACCTCTTCAACAAATAAACAAATCATATGTGTACATTACGTATATATGGGTATGTATATTATATACATACACACACACATATGCATATACGTACACATGTGCTTTATTTATGTATTTATTTTATTTGTTGAAGACGTATCTAAGAATAAAAAAATATACTTAGTGTATTGTCAGAATATAATGGTTGCTAAAACAACACAATGTAACAGCTTTTGTTTGATGTCCTGGCAGGACGGTGAGTTAGTATGAGTATTATTGACACAGTGAACTGTAATATCTCCTACAAAATCATTACAAGCTATTATATTAAGGCATGTTTCAATACATGATAATTAATGTTTCGTTGACATAACAAGCTCACTACATCAATACCTCTCCCACTGTATGTAAATTAAACCCTTGAACTAAACATAGCTTATGAATTTCAATGCCATGTATATACAACAGCAACCATACTTTATTAAACGAAACATCTTGATGAGTTTAATTTTTTATCACTAGAATATTACAGTGATTTTTTTAATTATTTTTTTTATTTGTTATCCTTATTTACCGAGCTCCTCAGCAGGTGGTACATGAGCCATAAAATAGATTCTTCCAAAAAAGCACCATTACCATCAATGGAAACTCTGCTATTGACTTCCATGGGTACAGAATCTAGCCCATAATCTTGATTTGATGTGACACAGAAAAGAGTGATCATAAAGAAGGCAGAGCTGACCATAGTAAGTGTAACATCCTGCACTCCCCACGCCAGCCTCCAATCTACCCTTTTAATGTGATCTGTGTATCTTTCCTCTTCACCCTTACAATATAACTGTGTATGGTCTAATGCAAAGCATGTCAGGTAAGGTGTTTTTGGAATGCTCATGACATGTTCTACATTGCTGTTATGGTAGCATGTGTCCTGTAATATCATATATGTGTACAGATATGGAAACGTACCCAAATGTATCTCACATGCATTGAACAAACCATCATCAGGAAATTTAGGCTTGAAATTAGATGCAGGTTTCTAACCCTCAGAGGAGTAAAGTTTTGGAAAAGCCTTCATGGGGAGCTGTGGGGGCAAAAGACATAACTGCTTTCAAAATTGAGATTGATAAATTTATGAAAGGGCTGGTATGACGGGACAGTGTAGTTTGATAATTGACTGATTTTTTGCCTTCCTCTGTAGCATGGGGAATGGCTCACTTGCTGGTGGATTCTTCATATTTTAAAGTCTTTAAATCATGATGTGAGGACTTTAATAACTCAGTGATAGGTTAGAGGCTTATTATAGGAGTGAGTAGGTGAGGTTTTGTGGCCTGCATTGTGCAGGAGGTCAGATTAGATGATCATACTGGTCCCTTCTGACCTTTGAGTCTATGAGTCTATGAACAGAGGCAGGCAAACAGAGCTGGGTTCACACACCCAGAAGAAGCATGAATAATAGAAAATGCAGCTTAAGTACCTTAGCTCTAGAGGGAAGAATCATCTGATCACAAGAAGGAGGGACAAGTGTGGTATAAAAACAGAAAAAGACATACTTTGAACAGGACATGGCTCTTCCCATTGAATCCATCTTCCAAGCAACATCAAGGACTAACACTTACCCACAGAGCAGCATCTGTCTAAAGACCATCATAGGCAGGCCTGTATGGTGAATTGAACATGATTGAAACAGTGATCTTAGTTGAGAAGGCAAGTTATCTTTTATTTGATTGTGATTAACTCTTTGATAGAATTAATATCATGTTTGAATTGATTTGACTTATATTCACTTAAAATCTTATTGTAATCAATAAACTTATGTTTGTATAAGCAAGATCTAAATTGAGGCTGGGCACTTCTCTTGCTTAGCCGCTAACGGGGGTGGGGGGGGAACCAATTTTCATTGTATTTCCATGAATATAATTAGGTATTTAGCATAATTTCACTGTATAGGTGCTGGGCATGATGGTAAATTGTATATGTGGCTGGTTTGGATCACAAATCCTTCCATACCCGTATTTTAACTGAAGAGGGAAATGAAATATTGTCTTTTCGTGTTATGCTACCCTTTGATTGTATAAACTCAGATTATTCTATCCAATGGAAAAGTCACCATCAGCAGAATTTGGAAGAGTGAGCAGCCCTATTTTTTCATTCTTGTAAAAGGAAGAGATTATCAACTAAGCTGAAGAGTTGAGCTTTAGGCAATATCTAATGCCCCCTCCAGTCTTAAAAGATAGACTTAATGATTCCTTTTGTTATTTTGATCAGAGCGCAAACTCTGGTGTTCTAAAGACTGAAGTATGGAGCTGAAATCACTAGGAGACTGAAAGTCTCTCTAAAAGCTGAATTTACTGAGAAGATAACCGAGGCTTAGTAGGAGAGCATCTTGTGGGCAGCCAGAAGGTGGTGCCAGTGGATGGTGCGAGCAGTGAGTAGATGATGTGAGTGACTAGCAGGTGGGGCCAGTGGATGGTGTGAGTGGCCAGCAGATGATGGTATTGTTGATGCCCCGGCTGTGTCTAGGGTTGCACACTTGGTAATTCAGGGGGGTGGAAGGCCACAGTGTCGATGAATCCCCTTCGCTCCAGACTTCGATATAGCTGGGACATAACAATCCCAACAACAGCCCCATATAAGCTTATTCCCCGGTTGCAGGAACTGATAACCTGTTCCTCATAACGGAATAACAGTACCAGTCTCAGCTGGTCTCCGCTTGCAATTATAACATAGCCTTGAAAGCTTGCTTCTAACCCAGAGAGAGAGGAGGAGGGTGGGATCTTTTCACACACAGCAAAGGAAAAGTATTGAAGCAAACAACCTGCCTATATAAGGGTCACTGCAATGGGGGTTGGGGGCACCTGATTTGAGACGTGCCTGTCTCCGTGTGCCTGCTTGAGATCTCAAATAAATCTTAGTGTACTTCTCTGCCCTGGTGTGGTTATTGGTGCTGCGCACTCCGGACAATGAACCCACTGTTGCTTGCCCCTGCCTGTCTTCAGGCGTCCACCTGCAACAGTTTTTGGCGACTCCGCTGGGACTTTAGGGGCTTTAAACAGCCTTGCTCGGACCCCTCCGAGGGCCAGGGCAGCCACCACTTCGACGCCCACGCGCGCACTGGCACTTTGCCAGAGGGCCTCGTTGTGTGAGTCTGTCCTGCCCGGAGGGCACTCCGGTGCAAAGCACCTTTGGAAAGTGGAGAATCACAGGCATAAGGTTGGGCGACGGTGTGGAACCGGTCCGGTCTACAGGTGGGACCGGTCCATTTGGTGGTAAGTCTGTTTCCCTGGGGACGCCCAAGGGTAGTCTCTGGTATGGGGCAAGGACAAAGGAAGGGCCCAGGGTATTGCACCCCCTTGGAATGTATTTTGTTAAATTGGAAAGAGTTGGGGTCTTCGGCCCCAATACCTCCCCCAGCTAGGGATGAGGGCCCCGGAGTTCAGGATGCGGGTGGGGCCCTGGGCATGTACCCTCTTATAACTGAGACTGCAATCTCTCATCAAGGGGGTGACAATCGACCAGCTACTACCATGCAAGTCTACACCCATGTCCCCTTTAACCTGGTGGACTTGGCTGCCTTCAAGGCACAAGCCGGGGAATTCTCAACCAACCCCAGCCGCTTTATGTCCGTGTTTGAAGGGTGTCTGGCAAGTCACAAGCCAGACTGGGACGACTGTAATTGGGGCAACCGGGAAAGGAGTCAGGTGCCCTGTCTATGCCCCCGCAGAATGTACTTTGGGAGACAAACATATTTCCCACCGCATAGTTTACCTCCCCGACTGCCCCACCCCTCTGCTGGGAAGGGATCTCCTCTGTAAGCTGGGAGCCACTCTGCATTTTACACAGGATGAAATCACTCTCAACCTACCCCCAGAACATGCCTGGCTAATGGTAGTGAAACCTCAGGAAAAAGCCCAAGAAGCTCAGGATTGGGCACACTGGGAGGATCAAGTTTACCCCCTAGTGTGGGCCACAGAGGCTCCGGGGAAAGCCTCTCACATTACTCCGGTTACAATCCAGCTCCTCCCAGGGAACACCCCAGTGAGAATCCGCCAGTATCCCATACGGCAAGAAGCGTGGGAGGGGCTGCAGAATACCATTGAAACATTCCTAAGGTGTGGGGTCCTCCGGGAGTGTCAGTCGGCTTGGAACACTCCCATTCTGCCCGTTAAGAAACCTGATGGACCTACCGCTTGGTGCAGGATCTTAGGGCTGTGAACGAGTGGGTGAAGCCTCTGCACCCTCTGGTGCCAAATCCCTACACATAACTTGCTTCTATAGGGGAACAATATATGTACTTTACTGTTCTCGATTTAAAGGATGCCTTCTTTACCATCCCGGTGGAACGACAGTCCCAGGAACTCTTTGCCTTTGAGTGGGAGGACAGAAAGCAAGTAAAGAAACAAATGTGCTGGACCGTTTTAGCCCAAGGATTCAAAAAAAAAACTCCCCCACCATTTCTGGCCAGGCACTTGCTGGGGACCTACAGGAGTGGGACAACCAGGAGGGGGTACTCCTGTTGCAATACGTAGATGATCTCCTCCTGGCAGCCCAGGGACTGGAGGACTGCCTGAAAGCTACGGTAAGCCTGCTAAACTTTCTCGGGCTCAGGGGATATTGCGTGTCACGTAAGAAGGCTCAGATCGCCCATACCGAGGTCCGGTACCTGGGGTTCCACATTCAGCAAGGGCAGAGGCGGCTCTTTAATGAAAGAAAGGAGGCAGTCTGCCAAGTCCCCACCCCGACCAATTGAAAGCAGCTGCGGGCATTCCTTGGCATGGCAGGGTTTTGCCGCATTTGGATCCCCGAATTTGGCCTCATAGCGAAGCCCCTTTATGAATGCCTCCAAGGTATAGACCAGGAGCCATTCCACTGGATCCCTCAGGTGGAAGCTGCTTTTAAGGCTCTGAAGCAAAAGCCAATGGAGGCCCCAGCCCTTGGTCTCCCGGACTTGTCTAAGCCATTTCAGCTTTTCGTTCATGAACGAAGGGGGTTGGCCCTCGGGGTTCTCACCCAATATCTGGGAACCTGGCGCAGTCCAGTGGTGTATTTTTCAAAGCAACTAGATCAGGTGGCTGCAGGATGGCCGGGGTGCCTGCGGGCAGTAGCCGCTACAGCCTTGGTTATTAATGAGGCTGAGAAGTTAACCCTTGGGGGCAGCATGACGGTTTATACTCACCACATGATCCAGGCTCTCCTAGATAGCAAGGGGGGTCTGTGGCTAACTCAGGCTCGGTTAGCACAGTATGAGGCCAAGCTTATTGAAAACCCGGAGGTGCAACTGTGGACCTGTTCAACTCTTAATCCGGCCACCCTCCTCCCAGACTCAGAGGGTATAGAACATAATTGCTTAGAGACTGTGGACTCACAACATTCCAGCAGGGCAGACTTGAGGGACCAGCCCTTGCCTAACCCAGACTTTGCATGGTATACTGATGGGAGTAGCATGGTGGTTAATGGCCAGTGCAAGGCAGGATATGCTTGATTTCCCTCTTCGACACCATTGAAGCACAGACCCTACCGCCTGGGACCTCTGCACAGCTGGCGGAGCTGATCGCCCTCACCCGAGCACTTGAGCTGGCTGCCAATAAGCGGGTTAACATCTTCACCGATTCCAGGTATGCCTTTGGGGTACTGCATGCCCATGCCAGGCTATGGAAGCAGCAGGGGATGCTTACAGCCCAGGGGAATCCTGTTAAGTACGGCCCACAAATCCTCCGCTTGCTGGCAGCTGTTCAATTGCCTGCCGAAGTAGCTGTAGTACACTGCAGGGCCCACCAGAGGGAGAACCAGGACGTAACTCGAGGAAATGCCCGAGCTGATCGGGAAGCCAAACGTGCAGCCTCCGCCCTGCCCCCCCTCGCCCCGCCGTGGAGGAAACGGCCTTAGTGGTTGCTCTCATTCCAGCCCTAGAAGACCTTCGCCATCCGGTCTACTTGCAGAGTGAGCAAGTGCTGGCTGCAAAGCTCCAGCTCATGGAAACAGATGGGTGGTGGCACACCTCGGACAGAAAGGTCCTCCTGCCGGGTGCTCTTGTGCCTAATGTTTTGAATCAGTTACACCTAGCAACTCATGCGGGGAGGGAAGCCCTAGTCCAGATGGCCACCAAGTATTTCCTCGCTAGTAGTCTCCGCCCCCAGGCCTCCCGAATTGTGGTGGGATGCCCCATCTGCCAGAAGAACAACCCTCGTTCCGGAGGACCCCACCAGCCAGCATTGCTTGAACAGACCCCTGGACCCGGTGTTGTGTGGCAAATTGACTTTACTGAGCTGCCACGGACCCAGGGGTTTCGATATTTACTAGTGATGGTAGATTGTTTTACTGGATGGCCAGAGGCATTCCCTTGCCGGAATTGCACCGCTAGGACGGTGGCTGTAAAATTAATTAAAGAACTAATCCCTAGGTTTGGACTGCCCCAATGGATTGAGTCTGACAATGGAACTCATTTCACTGCAAACATTGTAAAAATCATCACTGAGACTCTGCACCTACAGTGGAAGCTACACTCTCCCTGGAGACCCCAGGCCAGTGGGGTTGTTGAACGGACCAATCAGACTCTCAAATGACATCTCTCCAAAATTTGCCAGGAAACTGCTCTCAAGTGGCCAGATGCCTTGCCACTGGCCCTGCTTCGGGTTCGGGTACTGCCTAAGGACAGGTTGGGACTGAGCCCCTTTGAGATCCTTTTTGGACGGCCCTGACCAATGAATGGTGCCCCGGTTCCGCTAGGGGAGTGGGTATTAGGAGAGTCGATGCTATCCAAGTATTTGTCCTCGCTGTCTGCTGTTCTTTCCTCTCTCCACAGGTTTGTAAAGAATGCTCAGCCCGTTCCGCTAGAGACCCCGGCTCACTCCCTCCAGCCCAGAGATTCCGTCCTTGTCCGGAGCTGGAAAGACGAACCCCTCCAGGAGCGGTGGAAAGGCCCCTTTACAGTTCTCCTGGTAACCAACACTGCAGCCAAAGTCGAGGAACACAAGAATTGGATCCACTACTCCCACCTAAAGCCAGCACCCCGCCCTCCGGATCAAGATTCTTAGACTGTGAAACCCTCCAAGGACTCAGGCAACTCGGACTTTGGACTGAAACTCCTGTTTAAACACAAGCCTCACTGAGTCCCCGCTGAGTGCAAACGCCCCCCCCCCTTCTTTGTTGTGGGGTGGAGCATATTAACTTTTGTTTGTCACAGCACCGAAGCTCCAGGCCCTCAGTGCCATGCTTTCGGTGCCATTCCTGATTCTTTTCTGGCTGCCAACTGTGACAAACATCTACGGCCATGTGGACTGGCAGGGGGACTCGCCAGCTCTAAAGACTGACTTCAATACCTTTGTTTAATCTTTCGAATTGTTGGATTTGTTCCCAGATCCCTTTCCATGCGGCTGGGTTGCCCTGGCAGGCTATCCCCTTTAACTGGTCAGATTTCTGTCAAAGCACCATCACGGGGAAATGGGATTTCACCCGGGATGACCACAAGCTTTTTACTTTTCAGCGTAATTGTACTTTGGAGGCCAATTATTCCCTTATTGGCCCCCATGACCCAGCCGGTGGCAGGCCCATTGACTATGTCTGGAAACCGATTTTAATACAGACAGAAAGCCTGTGCCCATTAGATTACCCCCCCCCCCCTTCTGGCTTAATTTGCTATCGCTCATATGGTAATCAAACTGCTTGGTTTGCAGGGAATAGCTCCTGCTGCTATTACCTTGTACCCTGGGGCACTTTCTCCATCCCTATTTCAGACTCCTCCGGAGCACGCTCGGGGGAGGGTCTCTTAACCTGGAATGCTGGCTCCCCCGATGCTGCCATTATGAATGGTTTAGTTTCCAACACTAATTCTTTTTGTTTTTTGTGGCCACAGTGCTTATTTCTGGCTTCCCCATGGCTGGTGTGGCAGCTGCTGCTTGGGAGTCTTGGCCCCTCCCCTCCAGGTGTTGTCTCATGCCCCTGTTGGTTGGCTACGGTGGCGACGAACCCTGCCTAGCACCCTGGAGCCCACTGGGGAGGGTGACTGTTTTGGTATGATTGTCCTGCCACAGTATGGGGTGGGCCATCTAGCCCAATTGTACCGCAAGCTGTCCGTGTTCCTTACCCAATTTGCTCCTGGCACTTCAGAACAGGCAGGCCCTTGATTTTGTGCTAGCTGCTCAAGGGGGGGTCTGTGCCCTTATTGGAGAAGAATGTTGTACCTATGTGCCTGAAAATTCAGAGGATGTTAATGTTCATATTTTATCTGCTCAAAAGACCCTGGATCAATGGAAAGCTGGGGAGCGGGAACCCATGGTGTTTGATACCCTTTGGGGTTGGCTCCCTAATCTCGGCTTGAGTGATTTGGGGGCTGGCATTGTACGCCTTCTCCTCACCGGCTTAGTTCTGTGTATTTGCTGCCTTTTGTTTTTAGCCTGTTGCAAAGCTACTTTGGCCCGCATCTGTGCTGCCCCTGCCCCCTCCATACCGGTCATGTATATTCAGACTGAAACTTCCTCTGATTTGAATTCTCTTCTGTCACAGGAATATGAGAGGACTCAGCTTTCTAGAATCTGAGCCCTCCCAAAGGGGGGAATTGTTGATGCCCCGGCTGTGTCTGGGGTCGCACACTGGGTAACTCGGGGGGGTGGAAGGCCACAGTGTTGATGAATCCCCTTCACTCCAGACTCGGACACAGCTGGGACATAACAATCCCAACAACAGCCCCATATAAGGATGTTCCCCGGTTGCAGGAACTGATAACCTGTTCCTCATAATGGAATAACAGTACCAGTCTCAGCTGGTCTTTTCTTGCAATTATAACATAGCCTTGAAAGCTTGCTTCTAACCCAGAGAAAGAGGAGGAGGGTGGGATCTTTTCACACACAGCAAAGGAAAAGTATTGAAGCAAACAACCTGCCTATATAAGGGTCACTGCAAGGGGGTGGGGGGCGCCTGATTTGAGACATGCCTGTCTCCGTGTGCCTGCTTGAGATCTCAAATAAATCTTAGTGTGCTTCTCCGCCCTGGTGTGGTTATTGGTGCTGCGCACTCCGGACAACGAACCTACTGTTGCTTGCCCCTGCCTGTCTGCAGGCATCCACCTGCAACAGTATGAGTGGCCAGCAAATGGTGCGAATAGCCAGCAGATAGTGAGAGAGGTCAGAGGGTGGCATGAGCGGACCAGAGGTGGCAAAAGACACCTGGAGGGTAGGGCTGAGTCCTTCCTCCCTTGAGAGGTGGACGCTAAAACTATGATGGTCAGTATGGGGGTAATGAAGAAGTGAAGGATACACTCTATATATACGGGGGGTGGAGTGAATTCTGTTTATTGTTTTTTTGAGAGAATTTTGCTTTGCACTGTTTTGATATTGCTTGCATATAGTCTTTTTATGTTACTATTAAAAGTTTTATGTACTACACTCAGACTCGTTTCCCAGGAGACTGGGTAGAGCCTCAAGCTGGTTCGTCTTGTAACATTGTTTGAGAACCCCCTAGATATAGAACCCAGCCCTTCGCTGCTGCCGTCTTGGCCTGGCAGAAAGGTTGCATTTGTTTTATCTGAAGGAATACAAGTTGAGCAAGAGTGTGTAAGGCCTGACTGAGAATAAAGCTGATACATATCAGTTTCTCTGTTAAATTGATGGACAAGTGGAAATGAGCTTGCAAGGCCCAGTGGGAGCATGCTTAACCTTGCAAAATGGAAGTTCCCAGGCTTGCATCAGGGACTAAGGGTGTTCACTGGAGGATCACCCCATGAGTGACTAGGGAGAGCACTCTTCCACTGGTTAAGGGTCTAATAACATGCAAAAGGCTGGGCATGAGCTGACCCTGGAGTGTCACACAGCAAGGCAGGGTAAATCAGGGCTCTGGAGTGGAGAATTGGGGGACAGAGTGGCACACAGTCCAAATTGCAGGAGAGTAAAGTCACAGTAAGATTGTGGCTAAATGAACCAGGCATGGACAAATCTTGATGATTATTTGCACTGTGGCAGAAGCGGTGTTAGATGTAGGCAGAGAAGACAACTGCAATAAAGGGCCCTGTCCCCATTGCCTAACTCAGGGTGGAAAGCAGGGGCACTCAGCAGCAGGAATGTCCCTAGCTGCAGCCCCAGCAGGAACAGACAGCCTGCCTGAGTTGCCTGGGAGGAGCTACGATGTGGCTCTCACTTTCTGCCAGTGGCGTAGCGATGGAGAAAGGATAGGGGCCAAGCCCCCAAGTGCTGGACTGCAGGAGAGCGCTGGGTAGGCAGGGGCCGCAAGGAACCAAGTGGCATGGGGCAGCCAGGGGAGCACAAATGTGGGCTTGGCCCCTAGGCACCGAACACCCTCGTTAGTTACTGCTCTCTGCAGCACATGTGGCCCAGGGTGGGAGAAGATGGGCAGGAAATTTTAAAGCTGCCTCCACCAGGCTGATGCAGCATGTTCTTCTAGCAAATCAGGGGTAAGAACTGCCTACAGGTGGGGGAAACGGACCATGGGCTAGGAGACTACAGTTCAGGGGAAGGAGAAATAGAGGGGCTAGCAGTGGAGAGAAGTGGGCGAGGCTATTGAGAAGTGGGAGGGGGGGGCAGATGAGGTGGCTCCAACCCCTGGCCCAACCCAAATGAGATGGTGGGGAGCCAGGGCCTGCGGGAGATGCAGGTGCCCTACTCTGGCCCAGCGGCAGGGAGCCAGAGTCGGGGGCACAGATGAGGCAGCCTGGCCCTGGCTCCCTGCCACTGGGCTGGATCAGGGGCTGGGGCCTCCTCATCTGCCCCCCTATATAGGGCCCCACTGTGGGCCTTCACGTCAGGCCCCAGATGACCTAAGGCCGCCACTGCCTGTGGTCACACCTAACGATCACAGTTGAGCATCAGGTTTTCTTATGCTAGAAACTATACTCACCTATACCAAGAAGACAGACACTGCTCCAAAAAATTTACAGTCTAAATAACTGTGATGTTTCATAGAATCATAGAATAATAGGGTTGGAAGGGACGTCATGAGGTCATCTAGTCCAACCCCCTGCTAAAAAGCAGGACCACTCCCACTAAATCATCCCAGCCAGGGTTTTGTCTAACTGGGCCTTAAAAATCTTAAAAAGATGGAGATTCTACCACCTCCCTACGTAACGCATTCCAATGCTTCACCACCCTCCTAGTGAGAAAGTTTTTCCTAATATCCAACCTTGACCTCCCGTGCTGTAATTTGAAACCATTGCTCCTTGTTCTGTCCTCTGTTACCATCGCGAACAGCCTAGCTCCCTCTTCTTTGGAGCACCCCTTCAAGTAGTTGAAGGTTGCTATCAAATCTCCCCTCAGTCTTCTCTTCTGTAGACTAAATAAGCCTAGTTCCTTCAGTCTCTCCTCATAAGTTATGTGCCTCAGCCCCCTAATCATTTTTGTTGCCCTCCACTGGACTCTTTCTAATTTGTCCACATCCTTTCGGTAGTGGGGAGCCCAAAACTGGACACAGTATTCCAAATGCGGCCTGACCAGTGTCGAATAGAGGGGAATTATCACATCCCTCGATCTGCTGGCAATACTCCTACTGATGCAGCCTAATATGCCATTGGCCTTTTTGGCAACAAGGGCACACTGTTGGCTCATATTCATCTTCCCGTCCACCATAACTCCCAGGTCCTTTTCTACAGCGCTGCTACTTAGCCGATCGGTCCCCAGCCTGTAGCAGTGCATGGGATTTTTTCGTCCTAAGTGCAGGACTTTGCACTTGTCTTTGTTGAACCTCATGAGGTTTCTTTCTGCCCAGTGTTCCAATTTGTCCAAGTCTCCCTGGATCCTGTCCCTGCCCTCCAGACTATCTACCATTCCCCCCAACTTGGTGTCATCTGCGAACTTACTAAGCACACAGTCTATTCCATCATCAAGATCATTAATGAAGATGTTGAATAGAACCGGCCCAGGACCGACCCCTGGGGCACTCCACTCATTACCGGTTGCCAACCAGACATCGAGCCATTGATTCCTACCCGCTGAGCCTGTTGATCTAGCCAGTTTTCGATCCACCTTACGGTCCACTCGTCCAACCCATACTTCCTCAACTTGCCGACGAGAATGCTGTGGGAAAGCATATCAAAAGCCTTGCTAAAGTCAAGGTATACCACGACATGTACTGAAATTATATTCCTCATTATAGGCTAATTAAAAAAAGAAACAAGCTGCTTTTAATAATGAGAGTCCATAAATGTCATTAAATAAGAAACAATTCCTTTGTGTATTTATTTTAGAGTCTTAGAGGAAAATGTCACCCAAATTTATCCAAAGAGAATATCCAGCATGAAGCTTCTTTACATAGTCCTGCAGAGCAGGCCAGGACAGAATGTCTCTGGGAATAGTTTAGATTCCATGTCAACTCAGCTGAATGCCAATTGGGGAAGGTGATGTTTGTGATGTGAACAACTATCCAGCAGGCCTTAGACAGAGATAACTTTATTTCATTTAGGACAAAGAGCCATTTGATAAAAATGACCTTTACTCTGACCTGAGGGGATTGAAAATGATAACCTGCAACCTAGAGGGGAAAAAAAATCGACCTGTTTCCTTTTGCAGTCTTTGAACCTAAAACTAGTCAAGATGTTTTAAATTCTCTCTATCTCTGCACTTTTTAACTTGTTTGTCTCATTGGCTGTATCTGACATTAATATTGAGAGCATTTGTATATAGCACCAAACAGCCCTATTGAGCAGTGGATTTTACATCACTTTCTGCAAAGTATATTCTCCCTTTGAGACTTGTGTGTATATTTCACTTGGGCTAATGGGAGTTACATGCACTGGGAGAAATTAATAACCTATTCATTCTGTACATAGGGCAGCAATTTTTCATTTCATGCATCGTATACATCTTGCTATACAAGGTCAGTAAGTATTCTTAACACAGAAAAAAGATTGAGACAGCTTTATTGTTTTGAAAGCTAGATATATTGAGCTCATAATTCATTTCCATAACAATGTAGCATCAGAAGCTGCACTGACAGCCAGTCACAAAATCCTTAACAGAGAAAGGGGGAACCCTCAAAGGTGCTTATCCCCTGCCTTTCCCACTGAAGTCAATTTAGCCCAAAGCAAATAACATTGGAACAAACCCAAAAATATTTTAAAAAAGAATCTGTAAAGTGAATTGAGATTTGGACTATTAATAAAACAGTCCAAACAGAGATGCCAGGTCCATTCACGTAGATTCAGACTTCAGAAGTGCAAAGTGCAAAGGAAACTGAGCATTGTAATGATGTAAAAAGAAAGCCAAAAGTATTTGAAGGAAATGCAATGTAGTCATCAAGAATATTTAAGGCAGATACTAGTTAAAAAGATCATCTGCATGGGGAAAAATGACTGGCAGAATTATAGTAATATAATACAGCTGCAGTTTTGCCAGTATAACTCCCATTGGGACACTCAATACTGGAATAAAGTCCTATTCTTTTTTTTTTTTTTTTTTTAATAATCACTCTATTTCAAAACAAAAAGTCCCTCCCAAGTGTTTTTAGGTGTAAATGAAATGGTATTTATTGTCTTTGGGTACTAAGAACACTCCAGGTGGAACAGAGATACGTCTGAACCCCTGGATTGAAAATCTCTTGAATTTGGGGTCAAGTCAGATATAGAACCTCTCTAATTATGCAAACAGAATCAAAAGGAAAGAACTAACAAGAGCATGCCCATATATTTCCTTAGGACAATCTTTAACATTGTCATGTCTTTGTGACTCACCTCAGGCAGACAATAAACATAACTGAAAGCTACATTTCTGAAAGGAAAAAAGGATCATTTTCATTTACATTTCAAAAACTATTTTAATGTCTACGCATCTAATTCCCAGAGAAAAATAGAATTTTCACTAAACCCTCCTTACTTTTGGCTACAGTTCAAATAAAAATTGAATCTGGGAATTAGTTTCTGATGGTGTTTATAGTGCATCCTTGATTAGCTGGATTATGCAGCATAACATTGCTTCTCAATCCACTAAGAATTTCAGAACAGAATGGACAATTCCCTAGAAAGTGCCCAGTCTAGGACAATCCTTCCTTGGCAGGTAGAGGACCTCAGTGACTTAAACAAACAAGGAATCCTATGTCACTTTTAAAGGCTAACACATTTATTTATCACATAAGATTATGTGGGATAAAATCCCACTTCATCAGACGCTTTGAAGAAAGTGGGGTTTTCTCAAGCTCATGCGATAAATAAATTTGTTAATGTTTAAAAGTGCCACAGAACTCCTTGTTTGTTTTGCTGAACTAGACTAACACAGCTACCTCTTTGGAACTTGTCAACATGCAAGGCACTAAATAAAACCACTTGAAAAGGAAATCCATCAACCTCATGTTTCTGTAAACTCCCCATCTTCAAAGTGTCTGACAAAGTGGGATTTCTCCCATGAAAGCTCATGCGATAAATAAATTTGTTAGTTTTTTTGTTAGTTTTTAACAGTACTACCAGGAGTAGTGCGGGGAGGGGGGTGTGTGTGTCAGGATCCTCCACCACAGATGGCCCCCAGTGACCTTCCCAGGCCCCACCTTTCCCCTCCGCTGCTCCCCAGGCCCCTTCCCCACTCCTCTAGGCCCTCCTGTGCCCATTTTCCACTCTTCTCAGCCCTCCCAGACCATTCCCCACCCTTCACCAGATCCCTGCTCCTCTCGCCCCCGCAGGCCCTTACACTGGCTCCCTGCTCCTCTTCTCTCCCCCCCCCCCCCGTCCCTTCCCTGCCTGCCCACCAATTCCCTGCTCACCTCGCCACCCCCCAGATCCCTTCCCTGCCCCCCACCAGTTCCCCACTCCTCTTTTAGCAGGGGGATGTACTACATGACCTCATGAGGTCCCTTCCAGCTGTATGATTCTATGATTCTAATTTGATGTTTGGTGCAAGAATAGAATATGAGGCTTGTACTAGGACTCTGTGGTTAGAACTGGTTTCCATTGTTGTAAATCAAAAGTTTCCAATCCAGAAGATTGGTCTTTGGTGTAGGGAGGGTAGAAAGAGAAGTCTCTGGGTTCCAAGGTTGAAAAGAGAAGAGCACTGGAATGGGCAAAGCTTCATGACTAAAGGTACAGTCTCACTGCAAATGCACTGCTGTGTGTGATAGAGCGGGCAGCTCCTTGGACTCCCACCCTGCAAAATCCCTTCCAATAGAGCAGAAACAGCTCATTATACAGGCATACAGGCTCAGGAAGCAGCTTAAGGGCTCAAGATTTGTATCTTTTCTCTCATAACGCACAACTCAGCAATGAAGGTGCATTTGCATGGTACTATTTGGTTTCTTGATAGTGAGCATTTAATCATGCCAAATTTCCTCTTGCTCCATTTTCTATAAATATGACTTGGACTATAAGGTGCAGTAGGTTGATTTTACAGAAGCCTTCTTTTCTTTAGCATGAAACTTTTTTTTTAGTATATAGAATGTTGTCAAAAATATACCCTCCACTTTCCACATTCCTTACTGCTCTCCAAAAAAAAAAAAAAACCCAAAAAGAAAACAAAAAGAAAAACAAACCCACCCCTTTAAAAATTCTACAAAAGTTTATTTAATGTTAATATAATTCTTTTATTCTTTTTCTGTGTGTTTCATGCAAAGATCCACAATCAACTACACAGTAGGAAAATCTGAGGAGCAACATATCTCATGCAGAAAGACCTAAGGATGTAATCTACACCAATTTACATTCACTTGCAATGACCTATGAGTAATTAGGTTACAACTACAGTGCGACGGGGGTGTGATTTGCAATTCATGTGGACATGCACACACTAGGTTTAATCTAGCTAGACAGTTCAAAAATAACCATGAGGATGCAGTGGCAGGGGCTTTTGAATAGTCTGTAAAAGCCCACACAGCCTTCTTTGGGTACATAATCATATTGCTAGCCCACAATTAGGTGTGCTTTGCTGCATCCTCACTATTATTCTTAGCAAGCTAGAGAAAGTTAGTGCATGTATGCCAATACAAGCTGATTGCTGTGTAGATATAGCGCTAGTAATATGTACCATACACTTCTACATCCATCCTCTCAGCATTCTGCCAATGGAACAGATTCAATCAATTACATATTTTAAGTCATATGTAACAGAAATCAGAAAATCCTGCAAAACGGTCTTGAGATAACAAAAAATAAAGCATTCTACAAAACAAGTAAACTCTTGAATACGGCATGCAGATGTGGTCACCCCATCTCAGAAAAAAAGACTTTACAGCTTGGAAAGAGATGACTATGGAGACATATGATAGAGGTCTATAAAATCTACTGGTGGGGAGAAAGCAAATGCATAATAATTCTCATAATACAAGAATAGGGGTCACCAGATGAAATTAATAGGAAGCAGGTTTAAAACAGACAAAAGGAAGTTTTTCTTCAGACAATGCAGTCAATCTGTGGAACTCTTTGCCAGAGGATGTTGTAAAGACCAAGATTATAACACAGTTTAAAAAAAAACAACAACAACAACAAAAAACCCTTGATAATTTCACGAAGGCTAGGTCATGAAGGTTAGGTCTACTGTTTGCAAGGATGGGTAGGGATACAAGACCATGCTTTGAAATGTCCCTCGTTTCTGTTTGTTGGAAACTGGGAATGGACATGATGATTACTTGTTCTGTTCTTTCCCTCTGAGGCACCTGGCAAAGACCTCCACTGGAAGACAAGATAATGGGCTAGATGGACCATTGGTCTGACACAGTATGGTCGTTCCTATATTTTTTATGACAGAACACTCAAAATAAACACTTGATCTGGAGAAGCTATTTGAAGGCCATTGTCCACTACACTGCTCAGCTAAAAGTAAAGCTACAACCAGAATAACAATTTCATTTATTTCAGCTTTTCACTTATTTTCTTCTTTGTATGGTGTCTATGTGCCTTCTGTATCTGAGGTATTTCCCTCTTTCCTTGCCACTATAGACTTATAGATCAAACAAATGGGAAACAAGAAAACAAAGAGGTTAAAACAAAAGCTACAAACAATAGTCTTGGTAACTTAACCACTGATTCTTTAGGTCTTTCTCATTCTCCAATCAAACTTCAGTTACATAGGTTGCTATCTCATGCAAGTGTTGCAGCTCATGGCATAATAAAGGACACCTCGTGAAACAGTACTGAAAAAACAGCCTCACCAAAAAATATGGTCTATCTTTATAATAGAAAATGTTTTATGCCAAGTACATACACAAGAGGAGTGCTTAAAAGAGGACAAGTATTTAGAAATTTGGTCACCCTTTTAGCATACTCAGAGGAGACCTTCCCAGCAGCAAGTCAGAATCTTTAGCCAGATTCTTTTAATATTAACATGATTTTGAATAAGTAGTACATGATATGGTATGATAATATTTTGTTGTAACTTTGCCTTAATAGAAAAGGGATTTAAAATAATAATAATAATAATAATAATAATAATAATAATAATAATAATAAATGAATAACCCACCACAAGCAGCTGTCCTTTCTTAAACTACCAAAATGACTTTTAAAAGAACTGTTGTAGAACTTGTAGGAGCACACAAAAATTACCCGCACTCATGAAGAAAAAAAGTGGAGTGGATAAAATTATAGTAATTTTTAGACATTGAGGATTATCAAAAGAAAATTATTCTCCATAATGCACTTAAATATGTATTCAGGTAGCACTATATTTTTCACTCAGTGCAAAAATACACTATATATATATATATATATATATATATATATATAACATTATTGAAGAACAGTGTGATGCTAGAGCTCAATAGAAGTTAATTTGACTGATACGTAGGACTTGATCTAACTCCCACTGAAGTCAATGGGAAGACTATTTTTAACTTCAGTGAGTGTTGAATAAGCCACCTAAATAATTTGAGCAAGTCCACATTATATTTTTTTTATTTCAAGTTGGCTAAATTTATGATTGACTTTCATAACTTTTTGTTTCAAGAAGTTAAATATATAAAGATAAAATTATTAGACTTTGTTCTTAATTCTCATATCTTATTGAAAGCATTTGTGTGTTGTAGTGAGATATGCACTGTATATTTAACCCTTCTCAGATTAAAATGTTCTGATTTTTAAATGACCTTCCTCAATCCCACATCAAACCAGCAATGCTTTTTTCATCATAATGGCTCAATTTCATCTACGGCATAATTCCACTGTGATAAATTAAATTATACTGATCTTGCATTTGGTCAATTTGGTAAATAATTTCATTTATTTAATTATATGTAAATTTTAAATATAGATTTTATCCTGGAAAATAATGATTTACCTAGTCACAATCTAGAAAAGTGAATGTCACTTATGGGAACTGTAAGCATATTGGACCCTGACAAATTGAATTTAATCTTAGAAAATCGTTTCAGTTGACAGATATTATTCACGTCTATCTTGATTTGTTTTGAGCCCGCATTTTATGGTCTAAGGGCTACATATATAGATAGCCTGTACATCAGCTATGAAGTTCAGCTGCCATTATGAGGCATGTGTGGTTTCTGCAATCTTAAACATGCATTACCTATCTTGCAAAATTCCTAATTAGTTCAACCAATTTTCTTTCTGTCTCCAGGTAATATGAACCAATGATCTGAATCTGATGTTGTTAACAGAATAGAGTGCTGAACAAATGTTTTAGGTCACAGTCTGTTTACAGCACTACAAAGAGTGCCCTTAATTTATACATTTAAATCTCTTTATGAATTTACAGAAAATTAAACCACTTTAAATTCCAAGACATTAACAAGTCTATCCCAAAGCAATTATTGACCCGAGCTACAACTCGCAAGAAAATAGTGCCCCTAAAAGTAAGATGTTAGAGTTGAATGACAATCACATCATTACAGTGTATAAAAATGTATGAATATATCTGCTTTCAAACACACTATACAAGTTTTTCAAACTTTTAGTTTCCCTTCAGCAATGTTCTTTTTATATTTATTTTAATACAAGTGACACATTCAGTTAAATAAATGTTAGCAAAGTAAATGAAACTTTAATTAAAAATAACAATACCTCATACATTCACCTGCTAGAATATGATAAATTTGTTTGTTTACATAGTAAATTTCATACACTGCACTAGTTCTTTTTTCTAGTAGAATGTCTTTGTCTTGCTATTCACAAGTCATATTTGTAGGTTAATTAGGCTGTGGAAATGCATGCAGTTTAATGTACATCATTTTAATGTAAGAGTGGAAAAGGGGCTGCACCAAATTGATCTCCGTAACAGAGCCCAATTGGATGTGTTTAATGCAACATAAAAGTATGGAAACAAACCAAATGAAATGAAAACTATTTTGAGACCAAATATAGATTTAATAAAGCATTCAGATGCTACAGAGATGGAAACTTCAGCCTCTGAATAGCTACATTAAATAAAGCATGTGAAAAAATTGAAAGAGAAAAGGAAAACTGAAGACTAAGGGGGCAAATCCTTCCAGCAGGACTACTGTGCAAGATACAACATATGATATAAATAATTGCTTTCTTCTCTGTGGAAAACAGTGGAGACACAGGACAGGTGAGGACTTCAACATATCTTTGCATGCTGTAGGAGGGACTTCATCGTGTTCATCATGAAGAGAGGGATATGGGTATGTTACAGGTCTGAAGCAGCCTTGGTGGTGGGATTATCTATGTCATGAGCTTACTGACCAAAATCCCATGCAGTAGAATAGTCAAGAAATTTCTTCGTAGACTCATAGTAGCAGTAGATTTGGCCCAGTTATTCATAACCTGGCCCCAATTTGCAGTGATTAAAGTATAATTTGACGGGCCCCGGAACCCTCCTAATCTCCGGGCCCCCTTCCCATATTGTCTGGGCCCCCTTCATGCATTTGTGGGCCCCAGCCCAGATAGGTATTTGCAACCACTTCTCAGAACCACATGCATCGGTTATATGGTGTTTATGTCTATAGCAATTATTATCAAAAACTAGCAAACACTGCATAACACAATAAGTATTGTGATTAACAATGGTGGGGTGTAGGACCTGCCAGCAGCCAGGGCAGGGTGAAACATGTGTTCTGCTGGATTTTTCTACTTTTAGGGGCCCCGGAACTCTGGCTCCTCAAATTTGGGGGCCCCAGAACTGCATTCCGGTGCGTTCCCCCTTACTTTAACCCCTGCCTATTTGATTTGTGGCTGAGTATAGTTTTCCACATATACTATTTCTTTCACATGCTTTACGATGCAGTGATATTGCAGCGGTGTGCATATGCTGTATGCTTTTAGTCAGTTATTAATCTGCTATAGTCACAAATTGCACAGAAGAAGCATTATACCGAGACCATTTAAAGGCACTTTAAAGCACTTTAAAGTGGGTGTGCCATTGTTGGTAACCTAATTGGCTCTACCCTATTATTAATTTTAAATGAGAAGAAAGATGAGGTTTCACACCTAGAAAAACTTAATGCTGTGTCTCAGACCTTTCCAGAATTTTGAGTTATGTTTAGATTTACAGAGTATTCTTTACAGAGATATTGTTATTTAAATTACATGGTTTTAGATTTATCGTAATACTGGGCAACTGAGACATTCCACACTGCTATGAATTAGTAAGCAGGGTCATACCTTACATAATTATCCTGATCTTTGAAACCAATATGAAATCTTTGAAACTGATCTGACTTCACTTCTAACATTTTTTAAATGATAAAAGGATAAAAGAAATGCCATCCAAATTAAAGAAATGAGGGATTGGTGAAAGAATGTTGGCAGACTGAATTGTAGCTTCAAATCATTCTCAATAGGACCATCAAGACCTGGTAGAAGAGGGATGAGTGAAAGTACATCAACAAAGGATTTAGTTCTGCACTGTGCTAAGCTGAATAGAGCTGGTTGAAATTTTCTGACCAAAAGGCTTTTTTTTGTTGTTGCGGAAAACTTCATTTAAAAATGGGACTAAGAGAGAGAAAAATAAAGAAAAGTGAAAAATAAACAATAACACTGGGGACAAAAATGGGTCCTCTTTGAACCCTGCAAAATGAACATAACTTTGACATTTCAACATATTTCAGAAAAAATATTTTTCCATTTTTTTAACCAGCGCTAGGATTGAATAAATTTGACTTCCATTAATGAGAGTGGGACAGGAGCCTATGCAGCATTTCATGGAAGCTCAGTTGCTGGAAAACCAGACTTGAACCCCAAACCAAAGTTCCTGAAGAAATCCAGCCAATTTTCATGATTTCAAGTGGAAACTACATTTTAACCCATCAGGAAAACTCAGTGGCATTAAGGATTTATATGGCTTGCAATGCCTTGGATATTTTGTGCAGGTTCTGGGTTCCAGTCTTCTATACCACTGAGTCCTCACTATTAAAAAATAATATACACAATTACTACTGTCCCCCAAAGAACTAAGCATCTAAACAGATAAGAGATACAGAAATCATCCCTATTCTGGAAAGGCACTTAAACCTGTCTTAGTAAAGTCCATAGGTTTTGAAAACATGCTTAAAGTTAAACATGTGTTTAAGTTATTGCCTGAATAAGTCTGGATTTAGGCACATTCTTAAATGTCTTTCTGTATTGGGGCCAAAATATAAGAATTACTGCCATCATAGAATTTAGAACTAAAGTACAAGGGCAGTTTTCAATATTTTGGAACTCTTTTAATTTGCTGTGACCTCAGCTATAGTTATCATTAGTCCATACATCTTTAATGATATTTGCCAGGATGCCCTCAGCTAATAATTTATTCGCACAGTATGGGAACTCTTTGATGTGCTGCTGAAGAAAGTTAATTTTGGAATTGGAAAGTACCACACTGATCACCAAATTTGAGAGCACTGCTTGATTCTGGAGGATAGAGTTTTGATACTAAATGACAGATTTTTTAGAAAACACTTTATTAATCTAAGAGGTTAAATGATAGGTTCAACCACCCTTCTCCCAACTCAGTTTTTCTCTGATTTACTATTTGTGTAATTTACATAATGTATTTTTATGAATGTATATGGGGGGAAATGAGTTGAAAAATCCAAATCTATTCACTGATCTCTGGTTAATTAATGTACTGTAAAGTATATTAAACTTTATTTATTTATTTATTTATTTATTTATAAACTGAATGGATTAGAGAGAGAATGGATGATGTTCGAAGGATGGCAAAGAATATGGATAATTCTCTGTATTTTACTAATTAGTGTACAGCTCACTAGTGACAAAGTTTCTATCCTACAGTAATTCCTTTGCTAACTATCTCAGCAGGGATTATGAAGTGTGAATGATCAAACTGGATTAGCTAGTACACACTGTGGCCCCAACAATCATAGACACATTGACATGCTCTATGAGGTTGGTAGATAGATAGTTCAGCTTTCAGTGCTGATAATCTCATATCTTTTGGGGAGACTGGATGATATAGGAGATTGATAATGGGATTCAGTACCTTTCATCTATGTATGAACTATGTATTACTAGTTCAAACCCAGCCCAGGTCAATAGTGACTGAAAATAATAGCTCTCCATGGCTGCTCAGATTTTTATGAAATGTGTTTGCTAGAATAGACATGTCCATACCCCAAAAATCACCCTTGCAATTTGCAGTATTTGGCATCTTTGCTGAACCAGTGAGTGGAAAGGACAATGTTTGAATAGTTGGGGATACGGAAATATATTCTCCTTTTTCGTTTCCAAACAGATCAGAACAGCATGAATTCATTCTATGTTAGACCTTTGTTCTGAGTGGATTTAGCTATTGAAATTCCATCCCACGAGTACTTCCAGCAGAGTTTCTCTGTTGTTTACAGTTTGTTCAGAAAGGAGCACTACATTTGTTCACCCGTTTGAGCAGCTTCAATGTTATTATGTGTATTCATGTGGTCTTTACATTGGTTGTCCTTGAAGCTGGTGTTTAACAATGTGGAAGGGAACTTGGGTGCAAGGGTGCCATTTGATATTTGGGGCTGGGGGAACAACTTTAACAATGAT
Organism: Pelusios castaneus; assembly: GCA_007922175.1. Lineage (NCBI taxonomy): Eukaryota > Metazoa > Chordata > Testudines > Pelomedusidae > Pelusios > Pelusios castaneus. The sequence goes on along the minus strand of ML685809.1, from coordinate 3,710,054 downwards.
TCTAGGGGTTACTTAAGCAGCTGAAAATTCTATGGTCCCCGTCCCTGCCGCTAGATAATCAGATAATAACTTAGAAGTTAGCTGACAGGAGCACTATATCTAATTCCTTTATAAAGAAATAAAATTAAATTAATATTAGACCCACTCACCTCTAATACTAACATGTTCTGTTATCTTGTGTCAAGTCACTTATGGCAGGGACACTGCTTAGGTTTAAAATTTTAATGTCTATTCTTACTTTGTTACAAACTCTTGAATACAACAATAGTGACAATTGTAGAAAAATCTAGATTATTTTATATCATTTACTAAATAGTAAGTAAAATTAAGATTACTTATTTTTTGCAATTCACCAAGCTTAGAAGAGCTCGTTTAACTTTTGGAAGCATCCTACTAGGGCAAGACCCTGTGAGTTTGTACTGTACCTACCTGGGTTATACAGAGTGTAATCATACTACAAACAATAAACTAGAACCTGACTTTAAACTGGAATGAAACTGACACTTTCAAGTCATTTTCACAGTATTCCCAACCCCAAATGATGAAAAATGAGTCGTCCTCACCAAAAATCATAAGAGTGGCTTAAAATAATAAGGTTAAATAAAAACAATAGATTTGGAGTTCTTTTTATTTGCCTTCTGCTTTTTGAGCCTTTAGGGTACCCTGGGAACATGTTTTGAATCTTTCTTTACAGTCACGAGGGCTAGAAATGTACTTTTTCTTTAAGAATGAAGGCTGAAAATATTATATATCCACTTGACTCCAGGAGCTGGGGCTTTAAAGAAAATAATATCCTGAGATTCCTGACAAAATCATGAAAATTGGCAATCCAGTTTTCACTTATGTTTAAAGGCTAGTTACTTTCCAGAAGGCTCTTAAACACCACCCTGCAATGATTGAGAATATTTAATACAAAAGACCAAGATAATTCAACATTTTAAAGTTGAGAAGAAAATTGAGTCTTCTGAGGTATATGAGGGCCCCTGCAGAAAGGAAAGAAAAATAAACAGGCACAGGAGCTCTGAGCAGCAATTTCTCTTGAAAAAAAGTTGGAGGGTCAAATCTGCCAGTTCTTAATTAGGTAAAACTTCTATTGCCATCAGTGCCTTCACTCATAGGTATCTCACATCTGCCTCTTTTCTAAGTGTAACCTTGGCTCCGAGGTAGTAGCTGTATTTATTCTAAGTGCCCTTCAGGGTCTCTCAACAATTCCTCTCTCTCCCTTCAACCCCAACCCAGAGGGACCAATGGCTTCCAGATCATCAATCCAATCACCAAACCTTTCTTATCTTAACCTTCCTGCCTCTATTTGTAAACAAAATTCTGACTTCCTGACCCTGGAGCACAAACAGGAGCAGCCCCTCTCCTCTGAAATACTCACAAGCCACACTCTGGTTGTGTGGGGCTAGAACATGCACAGTGATCAGACCACCGGTACAAAACTCAGCATAGGGGGCCCCCAAATAGTGCCCCTTCTCCAGTGTTCTGCCTCTCTGCCAAATGTCCAGCTCTGGGTGCAGGAGAGTCACTGCCCGCCCCTCAGAGTTGGAAGGGAGGCAGAGTAACCCAGTATTCTGCCTCTCCATTCCTTGGAGCTGGGGGAAGGCAGGGAGGCAAAATATTCTGGTGCTCTATCTTGATATCCTTTAATGCCAATGTGGGGAAGGGGCCATTAACTTTCTTCCAAGTCCCAAAGTTTTCACTGGAAATGAACACTTGAACAAGGACCTGGATATTTGGATCCTTAAAGTAAAACAGTTAGAGAAGGGAACATATGGCAGTGAAGGACCTAAATGAACCTTTCTATTATAGGAGTCTTTCAACTCCATTCTTCTCTTTTTATTTCCCAGCAGATTCTAATACTCACTTGTGTGTATCCCCTAAATGTCCCAAGTCCTTCCTTCCTGGGTAGCTTTTGCAGTGAAGGATGAAGTTAATCTTGAGGGATTTTGCAATAGTCTTTCCCCTCTCAGGCTTTTCCATGAGAAGAGATCATAACCTAGACAATTGGAAACATATTTACGGGGTTACCCGTAATACACAAACATGACACACAAAAATGTTCCCTATTAAAATATGTTTAATTACCCCCAAGTGGAACATCTGTTTCATTTAACCTGATAATAGATATAAGGGGACCCAAAATAAAGCATAATTAATCAAAGTAATTGAACACAAATTTGAAAGCTGTATCTATTAAGCAGGAAAAGATGACAATATTGTAAGTGCTATATGCATTATTAATTGTTATATCAGATTCTATTAGCACAGCTGGACTGAAAGATCTGTCAAAGTTGTCTTCATAAACAGTTATTTTCAGTAATCATAAATTCATCATTAAAGTTGGCTCTAGGCAAAAACTTGACGTACTAAATCTCATCGCTAAAATGATTTTATTTTATTCAGATTCCTATCTCCAGAAACCAAATTAACCATTTTAAAAAAAAAATATAAGTACTGAAAAAATAAAAACATGAGTGCACTAGCTTTGGGCAACTCTTTTGCACTTGTGCTTAGGGGAAAAAAGCAGACCATGCTGTGCTTTTTATTTTTGGTATGATACTGTGCAATTAGTCCTTTGAGTGGGCATTTGGTATTTAGAAACAGTAACTATCAGGAACTAACCTTTGAAAATTGAATATTGTGCATGCAGTGTAACTCTTTAACAAATGTGTTTGGTAAGGAAACTTCTACAGAGCTAGAATTAATATGCAAGCCCACTGGACCACCGACTCTATGCCCCTTGCTGCAAATTCCATTGCCTTTAACACGCCCTTTCCAACTACCTTGTAAATGGATTGAATCCTGCAGTCTGTCCTTGCAACTAAACTGATTACAGTCAATGAAAGTACCGTGGCTTAGACCTATTTTATACTACCATTAAAAACAAAATAAATAAATAAACAAACAAAAAAGGGATCTTTGCACTTAAAAAGTCCCTTCCATTTTGAAAGCATCTACTGGCCCGAGAGATTCCATATAGTTTAAAAAGGGAATGCCGCTGGAACCAGCATGATATCTCTCAAAATGGAAGACACTTTTTGATTGTGACTACTGCATGTTAAAATATTATTTAGAGTATGTCAAGTCCACATATAAAAGGAAGTGTATAAAATATTATGAGGAAAATTCTCAAAACTAGCTACCTAAGTGGATCAAGTAGAACCTACATTTGCCTTATGGATGGTTTAATGATTAAGGCAATGGACTGGGACTTAAGAGACTTGGATTTGATTGCAGGTTGGCCTCATCCTTCCTCTGCGAGTTTGGGTACACCATTTAAATGTATTTATAAAATAAGGCTAAAACTTCTCCACTTCCTAGGAACAGTAGGAGATACAAATCCATTAATGATTGTGAGGCAACTGTCTCAGGCAAATTCTGTCCTTGCATGAGACTGCCATTATCTTATGGGAGACATACACCTGAGGATCAATTCAGAGCTTCTGTCATTAAGTCACCATATTGGCATTGTTAGTTAAATTAATAGTACAACAGCTTGCAGAACAGTACGTAAAATTGCCAGCCATGGGCCTGAGGAATGAAGAAAGAAGGCCCCAAAGGAGTTACAATATCTAAGCATAATAGGGTGATTTGAGGTACCCATCATTTCCTCTGACTTATAGTACTTATTCTGAGTAGGTTTGCTTTAGTGAGCTTAAATCAGTTCCTTAAAAACTATATAAAATTGCCTTGCTAAATTAATTCACAATATTCTTGTTAACAACTTAAGTTACAGTACTATAAAATTTCATTCTCACTGCTATACATTTATTTATAACTAGCCATAGCATAGTTTTAAAACTTGTTGTAGCATTAGCAGGCAAGTGTTCTAATACTCAAACATTTTTACCATTCTTCATACTAAGCTAATTAGGAAGTTTAACTGTAAGTAGTCATCATTTCATAGATCCAAATAAAGTGTTGGCTTCATAGAATGGACCTTAATTTAGAGGATAACTGATGAAATACAATCAGTGAGTAGCTCTATAAATAAGCACATTCAGTTAATGCTTTAAAATGTTAAAGATTTGAACCATTTGAAGGCTATGATGGCATACAAATCCAGCGCTTCAAACGTGCATCTTGTATTCTGACATACGGTTCTAATGTCCCTACAGTGATGTGTTTGGCACCCATATGTTGCACAGTGTGTTCTGTAACACACAATTGTTTATTTTAGCACTGAAAAGGCCAGACCTATCTTCTCATTATATTATTTTTGCACTCCTGGCCAACCTCTGCAGGTGAGTGCTGTTTTACGTCTGTGGCTAGAAATAATGGCTGCAAATTAATGAGTGCTGATTTTTCACACCATTGAATATAGTGGGAATTCGATCCAGAGCCTGAACTGCTGCAAACTGGTGGACCACACTGGAGTCAATGGCTATGTCTACACTAGAAAAGTTTAGTTGACTTATTAAGTAGCAACACTTTAAGTTGACTTAGTCCACTTTGTTAAGTTGGCCTAACTGCCCTTAAGTTGACTTAACAAAGTGGACTTATGCGTCCACATTGGGGTTAGGTCGACCTAAGGAAGGGTTAGGTCGACCTAAGGAGGCTTAAGTCGACCTAATGAGTGGTAGTTATGAAGTTGATTTTAGCTTTCATTAAGTCAACTTAAGGAATTTCTTAGACGACTTAATGAAAACCGAGTGAGGACACGGCTTAATTTAAATTGACTTAAGCCTCCTTAAGTTGACTTAAATTGCCAGTGTAGACACAGCCAAAGAGCTATGCTGTTTTACACCTACTGAAGTTCTGGCCTATGATGTTGACTATATCTATCCTACATTAGTACTTTGTACATAAGGATGTGTTCTGGAAAAAGGCAATCTGCACTTAAAAACGCAATTGGTGCATGCTCCTTTAAGCTTCTGTGTGTCAAGAGGATTCAAAAGCAAATGCTGAATCAACGAAGATAGATGTGCCAGATCTAAGACACAGGCCTCCGTGTCCTCTTTAAGTCCCTCAGCAGGATCAAGTTCTGCTGGTGAAGAAGGGCAGACTGGAAGCAGAATGAGTGGTGTGCCACTAAACATTACCATCTCCACTCTATCCTACAGGCAATGTGAGCCTTTGCATAGACAGGGCCACTCCTAGCCCTACCACACAACAGAGACAACAGACTGAAAGAGGAAAGGCATACTCAGAACCTATTCCAAAGAGGACGGAAAGCTGCTTACCCATGTTCAGGAGACAAGGAGGGACCACTCCCTGATTTCAGAAAAAGCATGTGAGCTGCACTCTTCCTGCATTTTATACCCACCCACCCACACACACACACAGACACACACACACATCCCTGAAAGGGGCTGAGAATAGCAGTCAGAAGCACATTGCAAGCATAGCTCAGTGGAAATTGAGATGCCATAGAAGCAGGAATAATGGTGAGGAGAGCAAAGAGGATGTATCCAGGAAATTACAGTTTTCCAGGGGACAAACCCCTCTGCCATTCTACAATGGAAGGAAATGGTTATTTTCAGCATCTCTGGGTCCCAGCTTCCCATTTTGCCTCAGCAGAAGATCAGCCTGTGTTTACTGAAACTCTCATTATTTAAGAGAGCAGGATCAGTCCCTCAGTATGGAAGTCAAACAATCCGTGTTTGTTATTAGACTTGACACAGACTGAATAAATGTTGACAAGGGTGTCTCTTTGTCCCAAAACAACTGCATTTGATATACTTATGCATTCAATCAAGAACATGATCTACATTTGATTTTCACACCGTTTTTAGCTAAATACGGTAGATATGAGAAAACAGTTAGCATAGCCTTGTCATTTTTAGTGCATGCATGACAGACACTGTAACTTCATATGTTCACTATTATTAGAGTGCTCTACAAGGCACACTTAGCCATCTTAATATTTCATATTTAACAGTGGGCCCAAATGTGGCCTATAGAAGGTGTTAATACAGAGGCACACTTCCCCAACAAAAGCTTCTGGACCATGGGTACATCTACAGTGAAGTTGGCTGTGTAATTTCTAGCTTGGGCAGACGTGTGCATGCCTGTTTCAATCAAGTTAGCATGCTAAAACTAGACGTGTAGCTGAACACGAACTGGTGGTGGGATGGGCCAACTGCCCAGGGGTTAAAGTATAATTTGACGGGCCCCAAAACCCTCCTAATCTCCGGGCCCCATTCCCGTATTGTCTGGGCTCCCTTCATGCATGTGTGGGCCCCAGCCCAGGTAGGCATTTGCAACCACTTCTCAGTACCACATGAATCGGTTATTGCTCCATAAAAATATTTATAATTCTACATGGCGTTTATGTCTATAGCAATTATTGTCACAAACTAGCAAACACTGCATAACACAATAAGTATTGTGATTAAAAAACTCCTGTCAGGAATGGCCTAGAAACTTTCTCGGTCCTGCCATAAGTGGCAGGGACTGGATGACCATGTGAGATCACTTACCTTCCTATAATTCTATATATTCTTATATATGCACTCTGGGGGCTACAGGTATGCTAGCCTACACTGAAGCCAGCATTGCTGTGTCTTCACTGCTATTTTGAATTGTGCTAGCTAAATTAAAATTAGTGTGCAAGTATGCCTACCCACGCTAACAATCACAGTCCTGATTGTGGTGCATTTTGTGCTTTGCTTTGCGCCATTGCCTGCACAGGGGCTGGTAAGGTAAGCCAGACAGCAAGACCATAAGCCCATCCCTCCATGAAACTCTTAAGAATGTCACACCACTGTAGTAACGCTTGTGGTCATAGGCACTCAAGAATGGTGAATGTGAATGTGAAGTACCTCAGCCTGGCTGTGTGAATGGGATATGAGAAGGTTCCTCACACCTGTGGAGCACAACCATATTGCTGCACCTTATTGAGAGTGAAGTTAGTTCACAAACTCTAGCTTATAGATTTTTCATATTTTCATTTCTCCCAAACGGTGCTACCTGCTCTGCTCTTTATGGATGTATTTGGATGTTCCAGGACTGATCAGTCCTAAACTCAGTGATATTAATTTAAAACTAAGTGTCCAATACATTAAGTTACAGTTAAGCCTCGAGCATCCATAAAGTAAATGAAACAGTAAAATGAAACCAGTCTTCAAGAAATACAGAGCAGCTTTGGAAGCTGTGATTTATGACCCCTTTTTTGCAGTATCACTCCTGCTATTGCATCAGACCTTTCTGGTTTATAGAAGTTGTGCCATCCTACCAATAACTTTTGTTCTTTCTAAAAGCTCCAAAGCTTCCATTAGATTAAACCCAGAATTAAGATTTAAAAGTTTTTTCTGTTTTTATACTGTTCTACAAAACTTTTTATATACAAAAATAAATTTCAATCTGATTGTTAGCCACTTTCCCTTCTATTTCCCTAGTCAGAGTGCACTACTGCCATCTTAAGGCGAACTAGAAGAATTGGCCCAGGACTGAGAGTTGACATCGTATATGCCCAATACTTAAATGCACCTATTAAACTTGTTATGTAACCTATCAAATGCCACTTTGGTCCTTATGTTACCATGGAATCTGTGCACAAATTACTATGGCATGGACCACATTTAGTACTATTTGTATTATTGGCTGCCTGGATAATCCTTAAAATGACAAATCACTGTCTGTGCGATTAATTTTCTTTCTGTCAAGTCCAGAAAGATGAGAGATTTGGGGGACATCGTACAACATGTCAAGGAAATGCCAGCTGTCTCAGTTACATCTCACAGCTAACAACGAAGCAAGATTGATGATTCGTACACAGTACTGTTTTTCATAACTTTAACAACTCTGAATTCCTTTGCAGATAAAGTAATGGGATCTGTCAGTCAGTATGAGACCCAGAATAGAGCAGCAACAGATATTTAAATAATCAATATTGTAACACTTAAAGGTACTTGCAACAAGCCAAGGGAAGCTAACTTTTCATACAATAAAAGAGCTATTACTTTTTGTCATTGCTCATCATTACTATACTGAAACTCCAGCAAAGGCAAACAAAGAAAATTTTGATACATATGACTCAGAGAAAAGTAAAGAGTCAAGGTACCGGTAAGTAAGGCAATATCTTTTACTGGACCAACGTCTGTTGGTCAAAGACAAGCTTTCAAGCTACATGGAGCTCTTGTTTGCATAGCATGAAAGCTACTCTTATTCACCAAGAGAAGTTGGTCCAATCAAATATATTACTTCACCCACCTTGTCTCTCTAATATCCAGGGACCAACATGGTTATAACAATACTGCAAACAAAGGAAAGAAGTTATTTTTGTATATACTGTACTAAAGTCAAATATGCAAATGAATTAAAAATCTGATCATATTGGCTAACATTATTCTATTAGATCTTCTTAAACTTGTGACAGATACTTTTAGGCATACTATGCTACTGATTTATCTCATAATATGTTTATCTTGTACTAGGTTCAAAGAGCTTGCAAGCTTAATTTTTATAACACAGAGAAAGCATTAGTGGGTTATTTCTAGAATTCTGCATAAACTTAGTTTCTGGATCTGTGAAAGGCCTTCTGATTCCTGAAATAACCACAAGAGTCTCACTCATACATCATTTTATGCAAATATCCCACTATGCCATTTAGTTAACAAAAATCAATGAATACCATCCACAAGTAAGGCTGTGTATGACACTCTTGTTCTGGGACTGAGCAACAGTGAAATGGGAAAGGGTGGCAGTTCTATAGGATGTGCCCTGCTTCTTGTGAGCCAGTGGAGCTTCTCAGCAAGTATCATGCAGAATCTGGGCTCTACAGGGCAGAGGAGATCAGGAGGGGTTGGCCCAGACCTATAGGAAAAGGCTTCACAGAGCAGCAAGTCCTGAGCTCAACGGTCTCAAGGATTTTTTTTCTAGCACTTAAAGACCCCTGTCCTCATGCCTTTGGTCATCTCATAGCTCATTTGTTTTTGTTTACTTAAAGCTATACATGATACATGCCGTTGTGGACAGGTCAAAAGTTAATGTCTAAGCTAATTCAAACTTATGAGTCCACCCTGGAGAGTGGGTGGGGGTCAAAAAAGCCAGTTTAGACCTTGCAACACTTACAATATATTTATACTAAATAGCTGGGAATGAATGGAAAACAGAGAGCTGGGAGATGAGGGTGAGGTTGGGAATGGAAAAGATATGTGTGCATCTATGTGTAGATAATGATAAACTAAAAGGATGGCAGGGAAGTCAAATTATACAAGGAAAATACATATTTGTGTAGATGTTACAGGAGTTAAAAGTAACGTTCTGGCATTCAACTCTTAAATAGTTTTGAAATTGTAACTTGCAGTCTGTGTTGTTTCCTTCTTTCCTTTCTTCTACAACTTATCTTTCATTCCATATTTTTCTGTGTCATTCCCACTCTTCTCTCTCCCTCTATCTCCCTTGTTCTCCTTCTTTTGTTTCCATTCAGTGTGTTCTCACCTACCATCCTCCATGACCATTCAATCTTTCTATATTCCACTTTGATCACTCTCTCTCTTCCCCCTCCCCCCCACCATCCCTTTCCTTATATTATTATAATTAGTTTTTTTTTATTATTTTATTGGTAATAATATCTATTTACTAAGCAGAAACCTATGTGCGCCAATGCAATAAAGAACATAATGGAAGACCAAGTACCAGACCCCAGAAATATACAGACAAGACAATAACTCAGAATCTGGATTAATAGGATATATCCTATAATAATAATAATAATAATAATAATAATAATAATAATAATATCACATGGTTGTGCAGAGGTTTTTTTCTTCTTTTCACTTTCCTCACTTCTTTCTTTCTTTCTTTCTTTCTTTCTTTCTTTCTTTCCATTTTGACTTTTGACCCCCTACCTCTGGATCCTGTTCCAGAACTGAAGAACGGTGGGCAATTGTTCTTTGCATTTGACTTAGAGCAGTCATAGAACTGTTAAAACATGGTCATTGCCCTTCTGTGCAGAGAGAAGATGAAGATGCCCTAATTACAGTCTAGGATACAAATGACACAAGCATTCCAGCTCATTTTTGCCATGAAGCTATATTCAGCTACTGGCCAGCCTCACTCTCACTGAGCCTATAAGATCTGACAAGATCAAAGGACATCACCATATGACTGTAAGCTACCAGTATTGTTGTTCCCGAGCTTGCTGAAAACTTGGAGAATGAGTTATCAGCAGACAAACCCATGTGATTCACATAATACTGTGTAGCACTAGCACTGTGTTAGCAGGCAAGACGCAGCATACAGTAACAGTAAAAAAGAGTAATAGAAATTAAAGGTGACATTTTAATTGCACAGATCAGGAAAATGAATATTGTTGGCTAACTCCTCAACTGCTGTGACTACACTGTGGGCTACTTAGGTAGGTGGTAGAATCTCCATCTTTGGAGATTTTTAAGGCTCGATTAGACAAAACCCTGGCTGGGGTGATTTAGTGGGAGTGGTCCTGCTTTTTAGCAGGGGGTTGGACTAGATGACCTCATGAGGTCCCTTCCATCCCTATTATTCTATGATTCTATGAAATGTGGGCTTGGCCCGGGGCACTGGCAGGCAACTTAAAGTGTTGACTTAATAAGGTCGAAAAAGGGCTATGTCTACACTACAAAAGTTAAGTAGACTTTTGTTAAATTGATTTAATAAGGTCGACTTTAAGTCAACTTAAAGTTGACCTTATTAAGTCGACTTAAAGCATAAGGAAGTTGACGGGAAATACTCAAGGTAAAATATGTAGCTCGCATATCTCCTATCAATGGTGGCTGGAAGTTGGTAGCTCACTCTCATGCATGGGGCTTAATGACAGTCCTCAGAGACCGGAATTGCACAAGATGTATAATAAGTACTTTATACCCAGGACTTGCTGACCTCAGTCATGGGTGGTTAAGAGTATCAAAGGTAAATACGCTGTCCATCTGTGATAGGACCCAAAAATACACTGACTCCATTAACTATTGTTACATATTTCCTTTTTATATTAAAATAAAATGAAATGAAATACATGCTTCACAACATCTAATTTTACCATCTGGGCACATTAAGTTTATATGCTATTTCTCAGATCTAATGAGACTTTAAGTGGTGCTTGAATTTTGGGGGGCACACTGGGATCCATATAAATGAATCCCAGTCCATTAAATACCTCATCAAATTCATAAGACTTTCTTAGTAGCCTGTTCTGCAGTCATTTTACATTTATTTGATCATCTGCATTTGTTGACTGGTCTTCAATCCAAACACACATGGGACTTCCTGTTCCACTCTTTTAAACTCTACAGAGTGGCATCTGTCTTTATGCAGACATGACAGTGTAGCTTTGCCACATGGGCTTGTACTGTGAATGTTATGTGAAATAAACTTAGTTTTTAATTTAACATTGAGCAGTCACAAAATGGGTGGTATACTTCCAGTGTGATTGCTCCAACTCTTGCTCCAAATGGAATGTTTTGTAGATCACCAAGAACTCCTACTCTATCACTGTGGAGGATTTCACCCTTTCTAGTTTCTCTGCAATGCCTCTTATTTCTTTCTTGGGCATGATTTTCCCTGTCAATTTGCACCCAGTGGAAACAATGGTGCTAAATTCTGCCATCAGTTACTCCATATAAAAGTTTCTGGGGGCAAGGGCCATCTTTTTTTTATATGTTTATACAGCATCTAATATATGGACTTCCTGGAATACAGCTGTGGCTGTTAGGGTCTATGTGGGCAAATATTTACTAATAATATCACTGATATTAATGATATCCAAAAATAACATTCAATCATATGAGAATTCCAATAGTCTAAAGTTCAAAGACATAATTTCTGAATGTGCAAATTTGGGGACTATTTTATTTATGAAAACGTTTTCATATCATTACAATGTGTTCCCAAGGTGTCTGGGGCACACCCAGAGGTGCTTAAGAAAGCCCACACAAATCTCCATCTCTTTTTCTCTCTGCAGTGCCAAAATACCCACAAAACCGAGAGTGGGTGTCTTGAACTTTATCAGCTTGGCTTTCCTCAGGATATTTGCAGAGTTGTAGCCATGTTGGTCCCAGGATATCACAGACAGAAGGTGGATGAAGTAATTTTACTAGACCAACTCCTGTTGGTGAAATAGACACACTTTCAAGCTACACAGAGCTCTTCTTCAGGATGGTGAATCATGCCGTCGCATTGATACATTGTGTTTTCATAATGCAATTTGATATGCCTTTGTAAATGACTGTGAAAAATCTGGGGTGAAAAAAAAGGTTTTGTTTACAAGGTGCTTTGAATTTAAAAAGATATTTTTAAAATGTTGAAGGGCCACCAGTCTCTGGCAGCAGATCCTGACCCCCACTGCAGCTAGACAGAAGGAGTTCAGAAAGAAGGCTGCCTCCTCATTGATCTCCCATCTCCCTGCAGCAGGGAAACCATATGCATCTGTAGCACTGTATTCTCCCACATGGATACGTAGACAGTGGCTCCCTTCTGCAGCCAGGGGAATGGAAGATTAGTGCTCCCCTCCTTCTGGCTCCAGCAGGGACCAGTGCCTTTGGACCTAGGCAGAATGTTGTGCTGGGCTCCCTGCTACAAACAGTGGGATGGGAGCACTGATCTCCCATTCTCTTGGCTGCAATGAGGAGTCTGCCCTGGTCTTTTAGTTCTGTGGAAATGCACTCCACCTGGGCCATTAGATAGTAGCTCCTTCTGCAGCCAGCAGGACGGGTGCTGTGGTCCGCTTCTGAAAGCCCTTGAAGGGCACTTTTGGCCCCTGGCCGATAGGTTGGGAACCATTGGTGTATATTAACTATACTTAAAGCACACTACATAAACTTTTGTGTGCCCCAGCAGAGTCTAGATTCACCAGTTACTGTGCAAAATGGTGGTGTGCTTTGGAAGTCATAACCCTATAATTTTCATTATCTTACTGCATGGATAGTCCCAAAATGTTACATTTACATTTTAATTGTCAGCGAACTGAAAAATCAGGTACTTGCACAGCTCCGTTGGTTGCACATACAGAGTGCCCCCTACTTAAAGGCACAGCATAGAGTATTACTTAATTCATTGTTTATTGCAGGACCAAGGCCTCTATTGGTCTTTATTTTATACAAGTTGTTTTCATGTGGCATATGTTGAAGATTCCAAACACATAAAATGCAGTACTTAATAGAACTGTAGGAGATTGGGCGCTGGAATGTTTTCTGTGAATGTGAATTTATAATTATCAACTCTGCCTGAATTTCTAGCATAACACTAGTGATTAAATTGGGAATCTATGTTCTGAGCAAGGGACAATGCACTATTCCACTGCTTCTGTGTCTGCCTCACAGACAGACTGACCCTCCTCAGTCATCTGCTTAGAGATAGCTTAGTACACCTCTTTCTTCTGATGCTTTTGGAAAGGCCTGCCTGTACTTTCTTTTCTCCCCAGATGGCATGTAAATGTAGGACCTCTGCCTGGTTCCACGTGTGTTCACAAGGCATTGTTTAATGCTGGCAATAGTGCTGGAATGCTGAGGCACGCAATTGTAGGAGTAAATGGACCAATCCTGGCTTTTTGCCAGCATTTAAATTAGGAGGTGGGATCCAGTAAACATGACCCAAGGCAAACAAATAGGGTCAGTTCTGTGGTGATGCAAAGCAATTGGTGGACAGCCACGCTATGTCCATTATCCATGCTAACTCAATACCCCAATGAACTTAGTATACTTTCAAAGCAGTCTCTAGAATATATATTAGCTTGTTATCATACTTTAAGCCTTTGCATAGTGTGCAAATAGGTCATCTGAGTGCACACTAACTAGAGTTAGTGAGAACTGAAATCTCAATATAAACAAGCCCTGTGATTCTCTGAGGGATTCAGGTTCAGACTCAAAATTCAGAGAGAAGCACACAGAGTCACAATCTTCCCCTTGGTTTCAGTGTGGCTGCTCAGACAATGATATAAAAGAGGGTTTTCACCTTCTTACTCCTCAGTTTGGTTTAAAAACATTCAGTTCCTTAATCTGTGTGTTCGTGTTATTCAGGACTCGCATTCTGGAATTTTTAATGAAAAATATAAAATCTAGGGCCTAATCCTAGGGATCCGTGTTAATTAAATCCTCTTGTGGGTCAGTATTTCTGGATCAGGCCCTTTGTTTATATATTACATCTAACTGCTAAATCCACTAAACATAAAACTTTCTTTATAGCTGTCTTTCATTACAGCTTACCTTCTTCTAGAAACGAGTCTGACTTTTATCCTTTGTCCTTGATTTTAAATGTTTCCTTGACTTCCATACCTGAAAGCCAAAGGATATATTTCAAGCTTAAAGGGTAGAGTCTTTCTGTGACAAAACAGCTTGTATTTCTGATCAAATAAAATGCTTTGAATGCTTTGAATGCTTGCAATAGTTAAGCAAATGGGTAACTCTGGAACAGATATTTCCATGAAGAAGGTCAAAATCAACACATTTTGAGCCAGATCCTTACAACCCACCTGCTCTATTCTGCTTGGTTTTCACCACTTACATTTGGGCAGTTACATGCCTTTCCATCCTCCCAGCTGCAGCAAGGGAACACATTGGGGGCATGCTGTGGAAAGAACAGGATGGAGTCTTGCTGTGTTTCTATGATCTCTTGGGAGTCAATGCATCTGATAAAACTTAGAGCAGCTCTGAGGCTGCTCTAATTTTCACCTCAGGATTAGTTCTAATTAAGTTAAGGATCAGGAAGTTACAATGATGATCTGCAGCCATCTTGTAGATCCCTCACCACTGTACTCCTGTGTCGGATGCTGAAGCTTTGTGCCCATTAATTCATCCCATCTTAGTCCCAATATATAGCAATCTTATGTTACTGTTCAGGGACTCATAGACACATAGACTTTAAGGTCAGAAGGGACCAGTACGATCATCTAGTCTGACCTCCTGCAAAATGCAGGCCTCAAAACCTCACCCACCCACTCCAGCAATAGGCCACTAACCTATGACTGAGTTATTTACCTCCTTAAATCATGGTTTAAGGACTTTAAGATATAGAGAATTCACCGGTAGGTGAGCCATGCCCTGTGCTACAGAGGAAGGCAAAAAACACCTAGAGCCCAAGCCAATCAGCCCTGAAGGAAAATTCCTTTCCGACCCCAAATATGGTGATCAGTTAGAGCACATGGGCAAATTTCAACAGCCAAGAAACAATTATCTGTAATAACTCAGAACCCACCCCATGTACCCTTCCTTCTTAGGCGACTTGTATATCCACCACATGTAGCCAAATATCAGTCAATTACCAAAATAGGCTATCTGATCATACCATCCCCTCCATAAATTTTTCAAGCTCAGTTTTGAAAGCAGTTATGGTTTTTGCCCCCACAACTCCCCTTGGAAGGCTATTCCAGAACTTTACTCCTCTAATGATTAGAAACCTGTGTCTTATTTCAAGCCTGAATTTCTTGATGGATAATTTATAACCATTTGTTCCATTGTCCACATTGTCCAAATAATTCCTCTCCCTCCCTGATATTAATCCTTCTGATGTATTTATAGAGAGCAATCATATCCCCCCTCAACCTTCTTTTGGTTAGGCTAAACAAGCAAAGCTTCTTAAGTCTCCTCTCATAAGGCAGGTTTTCTACTCCAAAGACCATCCTTGTAGCCCTTCTCTGCACCTGTTCCAATTTGAATTCATCCTTTTTAAACATGGGGGACCAGACCCGCAAGTAATATTCTAGATGGGGTCTCACCAGTGCCTTGGACAGCAGCGCTAACACCTCCCTGTCTCTACTTGAAATACCTCTCATGATACATCCTAGAACCACAGTACCTTTTTTCATGGCCACATCACATTGGCAGCTGATAGTCAGCCTATGATCAACCAGTACTCCCAGATCCTTCTCCTCCTCACTCTGTTCCAACTGATGTGTCCCCAACTTATAGAAAAAATGCTTGTAATTTGTCCCTAAATTCTTGACTTTGTACTTCCCATTATTAGATTTCATCCTATTCCTGATACTCCAGTTTACAAGGTCATCCAGATCTTTCTGTATGGTATCCCGATCCTTCTCTGTATGGGCAATACCTCCCAACTTGGTGTCATCCACAAACTTTATTAGCACATTCTCACTTTTTGTGCCAAGGTCAGTAACAAAAAGGTTAAATAAGATTGGTCCCAAGACAGATGCCTGAGGGACTCCACTGGTAATCTCCCTCCAGCTTAACAGTTCACCCTTCAGTATGACACTCTGCAGCCTCCCTTTTAACCAGCTCCTTATCCACCTTACTATATCCATATTAATCCCCATCTTCTGTAATTTAACTAATAACTGTCTATGTGGAACTGTATCAAATGCCTTGCTGAAATCTAAGTAAATTAGGTCCACAGTGTTCCCTTTATCTAAAAAATCTGTTATCCTTTCAAAAAAGGAGATCAAGTTGGTCTGGCACCATCTATCTTTTGTAAAGCTATGTTGAATTTTATCACAGTTACCATTATCCTCTATAACCTTAAGTACTTTCTCCTTCAAAATTTTCTCCAAGACCTTGCATACTACCGAGATCAAACTAACCGGCCTGTAGTTACCCAGATCACTTTTATTCCCTTTCTTGAAAATAGGAACTATATTAGTGATTCTCCAGTCATACGGTACAACCTCCGAGTTTACAGATCCATTAAAAATCTTTGCTAATGGGCTGGCAATTTCATGAGCCAGTTCCTTTAATATCCTCAGATGGAGATTGTCCAGGCCCCCCAGTTTAGTCTCATACAGCAGATCAAGTTTGGCTTCTACGTCAGGTATGGTAATTTCCACTTTCATGACCTCGTTCCCATTAGCTACCCTACCTCTATCCCCCAGCTCATCTTCACTCTCATTAAAAACAGATGCAAAGTACTTATTTAGACATTCAGCCATGCTTAGATTATCCTTGACCTCCACCCCATCCTCAGTTTTTAACGGTCCCACTTCTTTCTTTGTTTTCTCCCTATTTATATGGCTAAAAAACCTTTTACTATTGGTTTTAATTCCCTTCTCAAGGTCCAGTTCAACTTCACTTTTTGCCTTTCTCACTCTATTTCTAGATGTTCTGACCTCCAAAAGTTAGCTTTCCTTGCTGATCCCTCCCCTTTTCCACTCCTTGTAGGCTTTGTGCTTCCTCCTAATCACCTTTCTGAGATGCTTACACATCCAGCTTGGTCTACAGCTCTTGCCTATGAATTTTTTCCCCTTCCTCAGAAAATAGGCTTCAGATAGTTCTTGCAACTTTGATTTGAAGCAATTCCAAGCCTCTTCTACCTTTACAGTCCTGAGTTTTTCTGTCCAGTCCTCTTCCCCAACTAATTCCCTTAATTTTCTAAAGTTAGCCTTTTTAAAGTCAAAGATCATGGTCACAGAGTTCTTTTTGTTTATCCTTCCAATTAGTTTGAACTGAATTAGCTCATGGTCACTTGAAACTCAGTTGTCCCCTACAACCAGTTCCTCTATGAGGTCCTCGCTACTCACCAGTACCAAATCTAAGGTGGCATCCCCTCTCGTTGGTTTGATAACTGTTTGGAGAACGAATTCATCAGCTATCACATCCAGGAAAATCTGAGCCCTCTTATTACCATTAGCACATGTCCTCCAGTTTATATCTGGAAAGTTAAAGTTTCCCATAATCACACAGTTCCCAGTAGTATTAATGTCCTTAAAGGCCTTAAAAAGGCCTTATCCATGTCTAAATCAGATCCTGGCGGTCTGTAACACCCCAAGCACTATTCCAGGAGAAACTCTAGTAGCTTTTTTCCCCAATGTGATTTTTACACAGATTGATTCTGTCTTTTTAATTCCATCACTTTGAATTTCCCTACAGTCTACCTCCTCATTGATATCATAGAATCATAGAATCATAGGGTTGGAAGGGACCTCACGAGGTCACCTAGTCCAACCCCCTGCTAAAAAGTAGGACCACTCCCATTAAATCACCCCAGCCAGGGTTTTGTCTAACCGAGCCTTAAAAATCTCCAAAGATGGAGATTCTACCACCTCCCTAGATAGCCCATTCCAATGCTTCACCACCCTCCTAGTGAGAAAGTTTTTCCTAATATCCAACCTTGACCTCCCCAGCTGTAATTTGAAACCATTGCTCCTTGTTCTGTCCTCTGTTACCCTCGCGAACAGCCTAGCTCCCTCCTCTTTGGAGCAACCCTTCAAGTAGTTGAAGGTTGCTATCAAATCTCTCCTCAGTCTTCTCTTCTGTAGACTAAATAAGCCTAGTTCCTTCAGTCTCTCCTCATACTTCATGTTCCCCAGCCCCCTAATCATTTTTGTTGCCCTCCGCTGGATTCTTTCTAATTTGTCCACATCCTTTCTGTAGTGGAGAGCCCAAAACTGGACACAGTATTCTAGATGCGGCCTGACCAGTGTCGAATAGAGGGGAATTATCACATCCCTCGATCTGCTGGCAATACACCGACTGATGCAGCCTAATATGCCATTGGGCTTTTTTGATATATAATGCCACTCCCCCACCTTTCCTTTATATCTGTCTTTCCTAAAGAGCACGTCATAGCCTTCAATACCGGTACACCAGTCATGACTACTATTCCACCATGTTTCAGTTACCCCTATAATATCTGGTCTCACATCCTCTACCAGTAGCTCCAATTCCTCCATTTTGTTACCCAGGCTTTTCACATTAGTGTATATACATTTTAGTTTTTGCTGCTTGGCCTCACTCACATTCTTTGCCTGATTTGGCACAGTCATTCTACAGACAATATCTCTCACTAGACTGGCATTTACACTACCCCTCCTCCTAACCTCTATGCTGCTCCCTATTTCTGTGTCCTTTCTAATTTCATTTTCCTTCTTCTCAACACTAATATCAGGCGCGGACTTTACTAAGCATAAATATAAGGTGCCACGTAAATGGTTCCAAGTCTGCTACAAGTGTGTTCAGTTCTACTCTCTGCTAAATTTATTCACTAATTAGCAAGTTTCATTAGCTGAGTTTCTGTCTCCCTCCACATAACAATATTTTACAGAACCAAAAAAATCACCCAAATATTGCCTCTCTCTCCTTACACCATGTACAAGTAGACTTTTCATGAACTACAGTTTAAATGCCCCTGGGAATTCTATTTTAATCTGATCATCAACTACTCTTTTCATAATGGGGTTGATTCTGATCTCCCTGAAATCAAAGCACATCAGGAGTAACCCCACTGAAATCAATAGAGTCATAACAGTCTGAAGGTGCCAGGAAATTAGAAGCTGGTCCAGTGAATCTTTTGGCTACCCTTCATTACACTATACTCCTCAATACATTGTGATCAATTTATACTTTACAATAAATCAATTGGATAGGGAATATGCAGAAACAGCAGAATCACTATGAGCCTGACCCCACTGAAATTAATGGAAAAATCTCACTCTGATTTCAATGGGGCCAGGATTTCACCCTATAAGTATTATACTATCTCATAGGAAAACAGGTTTCAATGACGGAACTAAAGCATTAGTGCTACATGTCTCTTTATTTGATCATATCTGTTGACATTTTAATTGGGTTAAATCCCATCTTGTTCAAGTGGGATTTAGATAGTGAATGTGACTATATTGATAGTACCTTAAAAGTGACTAGGAAGAGCTAAAGAATGAGAAGAACCTGGCTCTCTATCTGCTTATCTTTCTTCCTTTCTAAGGCTGTCCAACCCCCATGTATAGAATCACTCTCTGCTTTTCTCTCACTAGGATTATCCCTCAGAAGTTTTTGAGTTATTGCTCCATGTTGGAACTGAACCCGGGGGAAAAGATTGGTAGCATTTTTTTTTCAAGCACAGACTAGATACAATGGGTTAGATTAAAAATCAAGTGAAACTCTGTATGCCCAGCTATTGCAAAAGAAGAATCAATATCAACATGCAGCTTTTTCAGCAACACCCCCACCAATTTGTTTAAGAACAAAGAAAGGGATGTATAGGCTAAGAATTTGTAAAAAGCAAGGTCTGTAAAGCATTACTGCCTGAGACAAATCAAAAGTTCTGCATAATCAACTTTGCCTAGTTATGTGGCTTTATTGTCTTATGTTTGATTCTTTAGATTCAGTAAGGAGAGATATGAAATGACAGTAGCTCTAGCAAGAAACTTTTCTAAAAAAACAATCCCCAAACCTCACACTGTGTCATAGGTACAGCAATGACTGTTCACCAAAGATTGTGTGTTGTGTGCATGAGACCAGGACTAAACAAGAGACTTCCTCAAGTTTATTTGGCATATAAAAATTATTTCCACTAGCTTGGGGAAATAATGAACAATGAACCACTGACAATTAATCTGGAAGGCCCGCTATTGTAAACCCATGAGCAGAAGTTGAACATTGAATGTCATTATCAGGAATCAGACCCAAGGAACACCATTAGGGAATGGGTGTGAAAACCAGGACGTCTGTTTACCTCTGAAGGTGAACACTAAGTTCTGAATTCTACTAAACAATGGGGGTATAAATGAGTATCATATTTTGATCCCAAATGTGTGCATGGTAAAGGAGTTGATGGCAGCGAGAGATCCTTCCCCAGCCATGCATATCACTGTTCACTGAAACTAAATGCATTCAGAATTCAGCATGTTTCCAGAGGAAGAGATATACTATTGAAAGAGACGTTATATTTCACTCTATACTGATCCAAAGGACTTTGTCAGACTCTAGAGTCAGAGTGCAGTTCAGTAACATTCCTGACTCGTAAATGAGACTTCATAGCAGTCTTGCTAGAAGAACTCTTTAACTAAACCACTCAACTCCAGTTTGAAGTAGACTCAAACCAGTAAACCCCCGATTCTCTAAAGAATCGCAAATTGAAGAATGGCAGGAGCAGCTGGGGGATCGGGGGGTGGCAGAAGCTCTGGAGGAGCTTCTGCAGCCACCCAAACCCCTGGACTGAGCTGGGGGGCCGGCTCCGCTTCGAGCCGGCCCCCCAGCTCAGTTCCCGGGCTCTGGTTGTCAGCAGGAGCGGGGGCGCTGAAGTGCCGCCACTCCTGCCGACAGCAGGAGCACCTGGGGGATCGGGGGGCAGCAGAAGCTCCGGCGGAGCTTCTGCCGCCACCCGAACCCCTGGACTGAGCTGGGGGGGCCGGCTCTCCACAGGCTTATGCACGGCATGGACGTGGATTCAGCTGCTGCGCGCGCACAGCTGTGTCAGTTATATGCGCGCGCAGGAGCTGCGACCATGTCCCGCCGTGCATATATACAACTGTGATTTAGTTATATAGATCTGTCATAAGAGTGATGGCAGAAATATAAAATGGTACTACATTTCAGGCTAGATAACTTGTATCAATTGGAAAAGAAGCTGTTATCTAATCAGAAATGCAGTGGGGAATGGCAGTAAGGCAGATATTCATAGTTCATTGACTACTGGAATGAAATGCAGGTGTGTGGGCTCATTTGTGAGTGAGAATGAGGAAAATTAGCTTGGAGGTGCTACAAAAATAAATGTTGCTTTTGTTTTGATTAGTTTAAAATAACTGGTATGAAATGAAAACACATTCGCATAAATCCACAATCAAACCCTGGTGTTTTGCTTTAATCACGTAGCTAATAAACACATTTGTATTATGATTTTGAGAGTTTATATGGGGAGGTTGATATATTTTAACAGAGCTGGTCATGACTTTTTCAACAAAACTTTTTTGGTAAAAAATGCAATTTGTCAAAGACAAACTAATCATGAAGCAGGTTCTGATTTGATGCATATCAAAAGGCGAAAAAAAAAGTAGAAAAGTTTTTAAATTGATGAAATGACATTTTCTAAGTATAAAATTCCTGTTCTTTTTTTAAAAATTGCTTTTTGTTTAAAAATTTAAGCTTATTAGACTAAAAAAGGTTTTTAAAAAGGTTGATTTCCAAACGAAATGTTTCAAATTATTGATATGAAATGTCATTGTTTATTTGTTTTCAGCTGGTGAACATTTGAGATTTTAACTTTCCATCTCCTTTTGGGAAATACACATCAAATCTCAAAAGTATTTTAGGGATGGAAAATCATTTCCCACCCAATTCTAATTTTTATCCCTTATGGATATAATGAATACAGTCACACAGAGACATTCTTGAAATGTACCCACTTTATTTAGAAAAGTAGAAATAATCCTGACAAACAAAAATATGCCATATACAATAACAGGAGCTCTAATCCACACTGACTGCAACCTCACATTATCCATTCAGCACATTGATAACATACAATTCTCATCCACAGCTCTCTCATTATTTCCTATGCTGTTTTCTAGCACTAGGGGCCTGAGCCAATTCCTAGTGAAATCAATGGCAGTTTCTCCATTGATTTCAATGACAGTCAGATAAGGCTCTTCTTTTTCTATAGCCTTTACATCATGTTCTTCTTGGGAGGGATGGAGGGGCAAAGAGAGAAGGAAGTGTTGCTTCAGAATGAGCTTATGCTGTGCACAGATGCTTACAATGCTGCCTTAAACACACTACTCAGATAAGGCAGCAGCAAAATGAAGTTCCTGACACTGAAATTCCACAGATGCCCAAGTTTCCAATGGTAAAGACCTCTAGGATACATCTACACTGGCAAGTTAGGTCGACTTAAGGATGCTTAAGTCAACCTAAACAAAGCCGCGTCCACACTGGGTTTTTATTAAGTCGACTTAAGCATTTCCTTAAGTCGACTTACGGAAAGCTTAAGTTAACTTAATAACACCACCTCTTTAGGTCAACTTAAGCCTTAAGTCGACTTCTTGAATCAACTTAAGGCTAGTGTAGACAGGGATTAGTGCTAAATTGACTTTATTACGATGACTTAAAGCCAGTGTAACAGCTATCTCTGCTGTTAAATTGACTTAACAAGGTCAACTTAAAGTGTAGCCAATTTGCTAAGTTGACTTAACAAACTTGACTTAACTTTTCAAGTGTAGACATAGCCTTAGTGCCTAGGTTTCTGTCACTGGGCATGCATAAAGCCTCCTAAGTAGGTTGGTGCCTACCTCATTCTAAAGCCCTGGGGTGAGCCCACTACTTATTTGGCCTTTTGGGCTAAGTCTGGTAGATGTGCTCAGAAGGCACCTAAACTGCACAGAAGAGAGTGGGGGCAACCTTTTGAATATACGCAGCAGCCCAGTGGTTAGCTTACTTACGTCTGATACAGGAAGCTCAGTTTCAAATTTACTTCTTACTTAAGTGAAAACAAAAAATTGTTTGCTTACCTCTTCCCTTCCAGGAAAGTGTCTAACCCTCTAAACTATGGAGTCACACTCACTCTCCTGCTCTGTTTAAGTAGACAAATAAATATATATATTTGATTCCATGTATAAAACATTTAATTATTTCACAAAGCCAAACAGCTTCACCAGGAGAGATTTCTACCCCCAAAATATCCTCTAGGCTCATGACCAGGTCACTCATTTATGAAGAGGGCCAGACCTGCTTTCAACATGCTGCTCTACATCTTGCAGTGTGTGGATTGAACCACAGCCACTCCCCTTCTCCCCGCAAGCCAGAGGGACTTTCAGGGGGACAACACTGGTCCTTTGGATTGGTGCTATTGTTCCTGAAAAAGGGCTGAGAGGGCTTAGGCATCTAACTCCTGGAAGGGTTCCTGTCTGTGAATCCTGAGTAGAGAGTGCCTCTCTACACCTGGAGATAGACACTTAACTTCTTTTGAAAGATGAAACTTAGATCACCTCCACTCCTCTGCATTTACTCATGGCTAGCTTATATGGCTTCCCACTCAGTGTGTTGGCTTCTGTGAATCCCTTTTTAGGCACTTACCTCTCCCCAGGCATTGTATGAGAGCTGGGCACCTAACTCAGAGTTCTGAATTCTACTAGGTGACAGGGCATTAAAATTCAGACATCACACTGCTGACCTTTCAAACACCTATATCCCCTGTGGGAGTCTAGGCCCTCATTTTGTTTATCAAATATTATAAAGAACTCTGGTTTGTTTATAATTCACTACAAATTCAATTAAAATATTCATATTTTTAAATAACAATAATGTCCATCAATTGTTAGCCAAACTTATCCACTACTCAACTCAACACACCTTTTTCTGCAAGAGAGATTCGGAAGTGTTAAACAAGTGAAGTGATTGAATTCAATGTACATTCTTGAATTCTTGTAGTCCTTATACACAACAATCGAATGGCCAGGTGACTGAAATCCTGGCCACACTGAAATCAATTGGTGATTTGCTATTAATTTAATCAGGGCCAGGATTTATTAATTATTAATTATTATTAATAACTTTATTAAGTTATTAATTTTTATTATTTGCAAACATGAAGAAATTCTGTTGCCTTGTATAAATGTACAGATTTTATGCACTGTAATAAGAAATATTGGATTAAAAATAAGCATATCATTGTTAAATAGAATTTATCATTCACTGAAAATGATGAATGTATTGATTTTCTATAACTGAATTTGTTTGTTTCTCTTGCTTAGTTTCATAGACTTATCTGGACGAAGGTTTAGGTTATTGGTGATCTGTAAATCTGACCATACAAGGTCATATTTTGCAGCCAAGCTTAGCTATACATATACACCTTTCAGCGAAGTGGCTGAAAACTTGCCTAAATCAATTGAGGTTGACACATGTGAAAAAGCAAAGACATTGTGTATGGCATTATGTTTTTTCTTTTTCCTTTTTTATGGGAGATAAAGGCATACAGCATTTTTGAGAGTTATGCCCAGATGCTTTAATGCTATGCTGTACTCTGAAGTTGATTAAAATTAATTTCACTGGTTTGTTTTCCAGAAAACACACACACATGCACAAAGTTTTTTTAGAGTAAGTTTATACTATTGACTATTTAGTTTAAATTTACATCACTGATTAATTAAGCCTAGAATTTGCTAACTGCTGATTGATTTTCACTTATTACAGTGACTCATAGACACTGGAACTTCTCCAGTTCTGCATTTTCAGCTCATGGCTGAAGAGTGGTCTCAAAGAGTTTAAGTAGATAATGTCTGTGTAATCCAAAACAGATTTCAAAATAACATGGTAATGTGATATACAGCTTGTTGGCAGGATGTTAGAAAGAATGTCAAATTAGATCATGCATGAAGTGATCAGATAACACATATTGTCACATCAAATTAAACTTTGTGGTGTAATAAAATGTGTCACATCAGAAGGGGCATGAAAAGCACCAGACAATTTATTTTTAAATAACAGCACTGACAGAGAAATAAGTAACATACATGTATAGCAGTGAGTACTTTGAAACTGTCTGGTGCTCCTTCTTCAAAGCTTTCTCAGGTTCCAATTCTCTTCATCACATCAAACATGCAGATCCCTGTACGCTGGAAGAATCATCTGGTAACAATGGATCCTTAACTTGCATTACACAAATTTTGTTGCCTCACTTTTTGTAATACTTCCTGGATTTACCCTATATTTACGTAATATGAGAAAATATAGAGTAGTTCCAAAGGGGTAGCCGTGTTATCCAAGAAAACTGGTAAATTTAAAAGCTAGAACTTTCAGGGTAGTTATTATATTTTTTGGATATTTTGTATATTACTGTGTCAATTATTGATACTCAATAGCATGAGTCACATGGAATAATCACAAAGCAACTGTAGCTAAAGTAAAACTAAGCAAAAATCCCCAACTGCTGGAGATGGGACTCTAGATGGGGAGGGCTCTAAGTTAACACAGAGAATTCTTTCCCAGGGTGGGTCTTGCACACATGCTCAGAGTCTAAATGATCACTATATTTGGGATTGGGAAGGAATTTTCCCCTAGGTCAGATTGGCTGAGACCCTGTTTTTTCCACCTTTAGCATCGGGCATAGGTCACTTGCAGGTTTAAATTAGTGTAAATGGTGAATTTTCTGTAACTTGAAGTCTTTGAGGACGTAAGTAACTCAGCTAGAGGTTAGGAGTCTCTTATAGAAGTGGGTGGGTGAGGTTCTGTGATGTGCAGTAACTCAGATTAAATTATTATGATGCTCCCATCAAACCTTAAATTCTATGGACCTGTGGTGATAGTACAGCAGCAGCAGCTTTTATGAATTTATTTACTTTGTCCAATCTGATAATTGTGCTCAGAGCCTAGGGAGCTTCTAGTACAAAAATGCAAGACTCAGTGGCAGCTCAATTGGGGATCTGGGAATCCCAATGATGCCCAGTCCTGAGATATAGGTGCCTAATATGGTCAGTAAGTACTTAAATCCATTTGTAAATATAGCCCTAAATGGTTAAATTAATATAATAAATTATTCATTGAGAAATATTTTTCAAGCCTACTTGTCATTCAAAATCCTCCTCATCACTCAAAATCATTCCCAAATAGGTGATTCAAAGAGGTATACACTTCCCTGCGTTTAATTTCCTCCCATTCCCTATCTTCAAAGCATCTGACAAAGTGGGATTTTCTCCCACGAAAGCTCATGTGATAAATAAATGTGTTAATCTTCAAAAATGTCACAGGACTCCTTGTTTGTTTAACAGCAATCAGTAGGAGTACACATGGATTTAAAGTTATGCATGTATTTTGTATTTATTTATTATTATTAATAATAATATTATTAATGATAATAATAATACCTTGTTGTTATAGAAGTATCTTCCTGAATTTGGGTCTTAATTAATTAACAGAAGCATCTTCTCAAACATTATAGTAGTGTGGCCCAAAAGAAATAAAATGCTAAATATGAACTATTTCTGTTTTGTATAAAAGAGAGTATAGTATATCTACACTAGATGTAATAATAATATTAGGAATAGCACATTATCCAAATGTACCATTGATATTTATTTTTCACTCATGAAAATTAATTGATGGCTGCTCATTTCTGACTACTTCAGTGTTACTTTGACATACAAATAACTCTTTGTTAGAAAAATGCAATAGAAGAATGGTAGATAATGGAAGAATTATTTTTATTTGATACCTGAATCAGAAATTTGCAAAAAAGGGAAAAAATATAGTATTGTTTTAGAAATATGCTCAGCAGAGATTGAAAGGAAAAGCATGCTTCACACCAGGGAAAAAAATCTGTAGTGTAACTAGAGGATTACAAATGTGATTAACAATGGGAGAGCTCATATGTGCTGCTCATAAATCTCATACCTGATAATGCATTAGGAATAGCAGGTGAAAACATGATGGAAAACTGCAGTTCCATAATTCCATGTGAAATTAAGATAAAATAATTAAATCCAGATTTGGAAACATATGAGATAGGATTTTTATAGAATTTTTTTTTAAATCCATATGTTACGATTCAATTCTGTAGTTAATTTTTAACCTCAAAGTCAAGAGCAGTTATAAACTGTCTAGAGTAAAGTTCTCACAAACATATGACGCCTGAAAAATGCTAACTATATACTAAATGCATTTCTAAATGGCATCTCACTGATTACTAGCACCCATATGCACATAACATATGTGCTCTGGAAGAGATCACTTATTTGATATTTTGCGGATGTCTCCTTGGCAATGAGGAGAATACCTATCAAACGTTCTGAAGACTTTACCCTTTATCTGCACACTCAAAATATTTTTTCCATTTAATTTTATAAAATGTAACAAACAAACAAAAATGGTTACCTCCAACATCCAGTCAGTTTCTGATCTGGTCTGAGCACATGTATCTCCATCACTTTGACTGAATGCTATCCCTTTTACAATGAAGTCTATGTTTCCCATCTGACTCTAGAATTGCCTCTGGTGACTCAATAAACACAGAGATATCTCAATGTCTATGTAATGAGTGGTGTTTTTTACTTATGTCAGTATCCCAAAATGAAAAACCCCAACCCAGATGGCTTATTCAAAGAATTGCCAAAGGCAGCATGTTTGAATAAAGAGGAAAACTGATATAGAATCTAAGTGCAATGTATATGGAGAACTTTTTGCTGCACTCATTCTCCAGTTGTGTGTATGATTTCTGCTAAGATTGGTCCAACTAAAGTAAAACCTTTGCTTCTTTCTTTAAGGGGCACCATCTCCTTTCCATTCATTCATTCTTTTTCGTGTTCACACCAGTTCACATCAGTTCCTTGTTTTGTACTTCTCTTTATCTATCCCAAGTTATATGTCATTCCCACTTTTCTCTTTTTTATTTTTTTGCATCCCTATTCTGAATGTAATCTCATCTCAAAATCATTATCTTGTCATGGTTCTTCCCCATCTCTCTCTTTTTTCTAATATTAAATGCTCACCACTCAAATAGCATGAACTAAATCATCACAGCAAAACCATTTTGAAGTGTTAAGTGTCATTAACTGCAGTTGTAGGTAGAAAAAATATGACAGAAAGTTGAAGAATAAGAATGGAAGAGTCCCTTGTTTCCAGATCCATACTGAATAGTGTAGACCACAGGTCTGCAATCTGCAGCTCTGGAGCCACGTGGGGCTCTTTGGATGCCCCTGTGTCACTCACGCCGCCCCGCCTCCCACCCAGCACCACCAGGGGACAGTGTGAGCAGCCTGATCTTGGTTCTGGGCTCCTCACCCCCCCGCACACCCAGGGACCCTCAGCAGAAGCCCTAGCCCAGCTCCCCCCACCAGGAGGCTACACCATTGCAGCTCTCAAAACATTTTGCTATTGAAGAAATTTTTAAAAAGGGCTCTTCTTATCTTTCAGGTTGTCAACCCCTGTTCTAGACCATGCGGTCTCACAATTTTAAGCTGTTTCACTTCCTGCCATAGTTCACTCTGTCATCTTAGCCTGGGAATTGGCTCAGCTACAAGCAGTTGAAGGCCTTGAGAGAACTTCTTGTGGCAACGGCATATTACTAGGAGCAACAGCAACCTATCAGCCTTGAATAGGTCTGTGGTCTCCCCAGAAACTGAATGAACCATAGGTAAAGATTCCATGGGCCAAGAAGCCACATCTTTGGCAGCATTTCAGTAGAATCCAGATTATTAGAAAATGTAGGGAAAAGCATAGAGCTGGATTACCAGCTGTGCTCAACATGTACTGTGTACAACTCATGAGAGAGGACTCCATTTATGATCCTCCATATCTGATTCTATATTGTCCTGATCCTTAGTGTAATTACTTAATTATATTGACTGGTTGCAAGCCCTAACAGCCAGTATGCCAGACTGGGATTGTTAGAGTGCAGCAGCATGCTGGCTATTCCATTTTCTCAAAACCACATCTCCTATTGCCCATGCCCCAATATCAGGGCTTATAGGCTATGCCTACACTTGTTAATTTAAGTCGACTTTAACTAAGTTGACTTAACTAAGTCAACTTAAATTCGATTTAGTTAAGTCGACTTAGTGTGTCTACACTTAAAATTAAAGTTGACTTAAAGGGGAACTTACAAAGTCGACCTAGAGCATCCACACTGGATGCTCTAGGTCAACTTTGTGGGGCTAGAGGGATCTTGGGCAGGTTCGTGGTGGTGGGGGAGGGCACCCCTTGTGTACGATGGAACAAAGGGGGACAGGGACCCTGGCAGGGCATGTGGGCAGGGTGTGACGCTTTCTGGATTTAGGGAAGCATTTATGATATTATTTTCTATGGATATCTCATAAATGCTATAATCCATAGGAACTATGTCATGTTTGGTATCAATAGAAAGGTAGTATTTTGCTGGGAATGATCATATAGTTTATGTCTAGGAATTGTATTTATATTAGAAGTTAGTTAGTTAGGAATTTGGTGTTATATCTATACTTTAATTTGTGTCATTCTGGAGAAATGCCTTAGACAACAGGGTGTGAACAACCATTGTCTCCTTAATGGCTCATCAGGTTTCTCCCTTTCGCCCATCGTAGATGGGAGCTTCCTTAACATTACATCCATTGTCTCCTTGATGTTAAGGAAGCTCCCACCTACAATGGGCCAAAGGGAGAAACCTAATGAGCCATTAAGGAGACAATGGTTGTTCACACCCTCCTGTCTAAGGCATTTCTCCAGAATGACACAAGTTAAAGTATAGATATAACACCAAATTCCTAACTAACTAACTTCTAATATAAATACAATTCCTAGACATAAACTATATGATCATTCCCAGCAAAATACTACCTTTCTATTGATACCAAACATGACATAGTTCCTATGGATTATAGCATTTATGAGATATCCATAGAAAATAATATCATAAATGCTTCCCTAAATCCAGACAGCATCACACAGGGCTCTGCCCTGCCCTTTGGGGGGTATGCCAGGCTCCCCCTGTGCCCCCTCCCCTGGCAGGGAGGGCATTGGTGTAGTCCTGGGGTAGCCCTAAGTCGACTTAGGGCTACCCCACATCTACACTGGCTTCATTCGACTTTAAAAAGTCAAATTAAGCATTAAATCTAATGAAAAGGAGGTTTAATAAAGTCAACTTAATTTTTATTAAGTAGACTTTATTTTCCTTAAGTCGACTTAAGTAAGCTGCTTACGTCGACTAAAGGAAACTGTAGTGTAAACACTGGGTAAATTAAGTCGACTTAAGCAAGCTTAAGTCGACTTACTTTACAAGTGTAGACGCAGCCATATTGCCACATGACAGTGGTCTGGCCGCACATTGTGAATGGAGTCCATGACTAAGTGATGCAAATCTGCCAACTTCCACTTCAGTGGCCTGTCATTAGCCACATTGACTTTATGCTGTGTACAGACAGTGCTGGCTTTTTAAAAAATCATTAATTTCTCTAGAAAAAGTCATCTAAAAGTCACCGCAGAAGGTGGTTTTGTGTTGAAAATTATATTGCATACATACAAATAAAAAGAGCAAGATACCATTTTTACATTGTCTAATCTTCAAAAATGAGCAAAAGTCTGGTCTGAAAATGTAATAATAATTTAGTTGTCTTTATTGTGGTTGTTTTGAAAACAAACAATGATTTGACATTGTTCAAATACTTAAATGGTTGACTTTAAAACTTTGCAGAGATAAAGCTCACATATTTCTAATGTTACTTTAAAGGAAAATACATTTTAGAAAGGTCATTGGTTAAAAAATGTGTATCAACAATTTCTTTAGCACCTCTATCACTCATTGGAGGAAGAAATAAGATATTCCTAAATGATGGATGAAAGCAAAAATCTAATCTGACCTGCACCAGATGCCATATTTGTTAAATTTTACCATTATGGTGTTTAAAACAACTATTGCTCTGGTTGCAGTAGCTATATATTAATACACATGCTTTTCTTTAATTTCTGTATTCTCTCTAGACCTAAATTTACAACTAAACTAGCATATTACAGAGATTATATAGTGTATATTCATTGCACATTACAGAAATACAGAACATACACTTCTATCAAATGTAATCTAAAAATTACCTCTCAGTTTCAATCTTCAGTTGCAGGCCAGGCAGCTAGAAAGGATAAAAGCCATAAAAGGGCCTAAACTCTCATTTTTGTTCTCCCTCAAATTGTGGAAACTTTCAGCATTATTTGTCAAAATACAGCACATAGTTTTCTTTTTTCACTCATTTAATGGACATGAAGAGGGGCATTTTGAGCAACCAGCCAGGTATCCAAGCCATTCCTAATTATTGGGATGGACTGTCAATTATTTTTCCTTATTGCATTTTAGTAGGCCCCTGTAGAAATTTAGCATCCTTGAGGCAAAGCCCTGAGGGTGGGAGAGCAACCACAAGAGTGAAACTGACTTATCCTCCCTGATATGCTAGGATATGCATCTGTGAAAAAGGAAATCTGGATATATTTTAGGACTGTCATTATGGGGAAATATACTGCTAGACTAACAGATTGAAATTGTTTAAAGGGTTTTTTTCAGTGACATATTATTTAACACATGGTTTTTAACCCAATGATGGATTTTGTTTGGACAGCTATGCAACATATTTGTTTGACAAGGTCTCTGTAATTTTTTGAGTATCAGAGTGGAATAATGGGTCTGGAACAAACAGATCACTTCATTGACACATTGGAAAGATCTCCAGCAGCAGACAGAAAGACTTACCACCAGAAATCTGTTGCTGAATCACCCCAAAACTGCTCCAGACTTGTGGGGGTAATTATTAGTTTAGATTGCTTTATAACCTGTTGTGTTTGTGTGTGCTGAGATTAATAAGGGAGACTTAAGTAAAGGCATTTTTGGGAGAGTGCTGGAAATTAATAAAGTCTTTGAGTGAAACCACTTGATTCTGTGTAATTTGTGCCATCCAAATTATAGGTGGAGATGCTACATTTCCATTGGTTTATTTCCTTATGCCTCACTGAGAGGCATTCCTTATGCCTCACTGAGAGTGAAGATATTGAGAGCTCTAAGTTTAAGGAACCCCATGTAATAGCCATTTAAATCACAATAGCAAATTCATGAAATCAATATAGAAATTCTTTCAAGAAGCAGATTGTTAGCTTGCTATATTTTAAAATAATCAGTATCCTTTGATATTTTAATGAGGTTCATTATAGTTGTTCATTTTCCCACTGTAAAACCTGTCCTTTAGTGCTTAAGAAACATAAGACTAGAATTTATTTTGGAATATGTTGTTTTTTAATGTTATTCCTATAAACAAGTGTCTGATCCATCAATGGATTCAGCCAATATTTCTTTTCTCCTCGCACTTCTCTATTTCACCAATTAGACACAAAATGAAAAAATGCTAATTTTGCATTATTGTAATATGTTAATGTCATATAGTTTTATATAGTCAGATTCTTGGTTATGGTTAAGAGGATATGAGCAAATGGATAGGGAGTGGTGTGCTAAAATTTCTTAAAGTTCAATTTGCATACCCCTGACCCAGGTGACTACTGTGTGCATGCTGGTCCCTAGGCACTGAGTTAGACCAACCTAAAATTGTTCTATTCAATAGGCTTCTATTGAACTCAAAGGGTGCGTCTACACTTGTAAATTAAGTTGACTTAAGCTTGCTTAAGTCGACTTAATTTACTCTGCGTCTACACTACAGTTTCCTTAAGTTGACTTAAGCAAGTTACTTAAGTCGACTTAATGAAAATTAAGTCAAGTTTATAAAACCTCATTTTACTTCGACCCCTGGCACTGGGCAAGGGGTGCCTCCTTTGCCCCGTGGACCTGCCCTAGGTCCCCCTAGCCCTTAGAAGTCAACCTAGGCATCCAATGTGGATGCTCTAGGTCGACTTTGTAAGTTCCCCCCAAGTCGACTTTAAATTTAGGTGTAGACATGCTAAGTCGACTTAACTAGGTCGACTTTAAGTCGACTTAGTTAAGTCAGCTTAGCTAAAGTCGACCTAAATTTACAAGTATAGACATAGCCAAAGAGCCAAAACTGCCACCGGGGAAGAGTACCGAGTAGGGCCATTCCAATAACCCCCACTTTTCGTCTGAGTATGTCATCTTCCCAGGCTGAAGAGCAGCGTACTGAGCTGCATGAGATAGCAGAGTAGGATCTAAAATAAGCACTTTTTGTGCTAGTTACTTAAGCAATCCTTTGTCACAGTCTAAAAGTCTTCAGAGTAGCAAAAAAGTTTGGGTCTGTACATCAGCAAGAATGGAAAAAAACAAAGTAGAGGCTGAATATTTATGAGCTCTGACTTTCATTTCAAGAAATCTTATCACCAGCACAGATTCCTTTCTAAATCGATGTAAGACTGTCACTTACTGTTAGAAATCAGTGCCAATGATGAATCTTTAATCCAGGTAATGCAAGCCAATCTTTGAATGCAGCAGCATATACAATAGACTTTAATCCTTCATTTCTCAGACCAATTGAACATACGGATAATGTTTATATGGGGACCACATGAGCAGCAGAGTATGCAGCTAATAGTAGGCTACCATCATTTAAAAAACAAAGAGAGTTTCTACTCCTCTAATACTTCACTTCCAGTGGAGGGCACTAACTATTTACAGAGTCAGTCTGCTCTTGTACATTTGGAAGAATAATCTGATGATAAATACTTGATAGAGATCCCAGGAAACTGTAGTAAATGGTTAAGAAATATGAAGCAACTGCAATTAAATTTATTAAAATGTGCTGTTTCACAACCTGCTTGCCTATCATCATGTTTCTTTCTGAGAACATTCTTAGTGTTAATGGTGGAATTGCTATACTATAGGTATTTTTCATGATTGTTTTCACAATAACAAATTTCAGAAACAGCTGTGATCCTATATCTACAGTTTTACGTTCAGTTTAGAAATCTGAACTTTAATTTCAAGCACAGTATGATTCTATACATTTCTTCTGGGCCTGATTATCAGATGGCATAAACCTATCCAACAACAGAGATATACCAGTCTGCAACCGATGACCATCTGTTCCCAAATGTTCTATTCTCCAGCACAGCTTTGTGATATATTTAAATAACGAAAACATGATAGTATCACAAACCAAATTCTTTCAAATATACCTTCTAAACTTCTGTGTCTGGCATGAAACATCCTAGGCCTGAAATTCAAAGAAGAATGGGTATTGACAGTTTCTGTCCATGAAAATACACAATGTCTAATGTTTCACAATGAGCACTTCCATAGATGTACCCAATATTACCAGACCGATTTGAAAATTTTGGCTGATATTTATATCTGTACTGCTATACTTGCACATCTTTCCATTATGTTTTAAAGAAGAGTACTATCTGAAGATCAGTTCTGTCTCCACCGTAGGGAAGTACTCTTTTCTTCACCCCACATGGCTGGAAGAAGAGAGGCTGTGACCAGAGATTTTTGCCCCAAGATATCTAAGACATGGATTCTATACGAAGAGGCAATTGGCAGAAAAGCCTCAGAAGGGGTTTAAATTCCAACAGTATGTAGGGTCAGTTACAGAACATTACATCATCTTACCCAGAAGTCTCTTTGTCAGTGAACTCCATTTTGTTTATAGAGAACTCCATTTTGTTTCGTAGCAAGAACATTACATCATTTTACCCAGAAGATTCTTTGTCAGTGAACTCCATTTTGTTTATAGAGAACTCCATTTTGTTTTGTATAACAAAACAAAATGAGCCCTTTTGTAATTATCTTGGTCCCCAACAATACACAATCTCTTCCCATACCATCTACATACGTACATCTTCTTTTAACTTCAACAATAGTAAGGAACAGTGTGTGTTAAGCAATTAGAATAGTTAGCACCTAGGTAGGAATATAGGTAGGACCGTTGATAATGTAGGACTGAACCATTTAAAAGCCCTTTCTCTCACTACATAAAAAACCCTGTACCTCTACAAGCCAAAGTCATACTTTATTTCATAAAGCTATATTTCTTTGTTAGATCTAAGTTTCATTCTCTTTTCTATTTTTCTTCACCTTGAAATGGACCTTTAAGTACTTTTCCCCCTTTTCTCTCGCCTTGGTATATCCCTTTTCCACTCACCCCCCTCCCTCTAGGGATGATCTCATTCTAGGGATCATCTCATTCTAGGATGATCTCATCGTCATATGATTTCTTCCCCCCCCTTTCCCCCTCAACTGGACTACAAGTAAAAACTACAAGTCCCATGATGCACTCTGCCTTTTCCCCTTCCCAAGGCCTATAAAAGAGCAGCCAATCGCAGGCAAAAGTTGTTGGACACCGAGAGCCTCGGGAGATGCTGCTAGTCTGCCTAGCAACTAGCAACGAAACAGAACACCGGAACCTGAGATTGATCTCTCCCGCAAGACGAACCAGATAGTCTGCCTAGCAACTCAGCTCATCGCAGAAAACCAACTGTCAATGGACTCACCTGCCTCCGTAGTTCGACTCTGCACGCCACCACCCGGACCAGTGCTGCCACAGCTTGGGACAGCATCATCATAGCCCAGAGCAGCAGATAGCCTGGACCTGACAGCCGTGCCATCATCACAGCCAGACCAGTGCATCTCGGGCCCGATCCCACCAGACCGGACCCGTTTATCTCGGTAAGACATTGGTGTGTTAAGGATTTGAGGCAAACTTGGCTAACTGAGTTCCGACTTATATTGCCCAAATTCTGGCTACCTCTGCCTAAATGACAGAACAGAGAAGGAGCCATTGAGACGAGTCAGAGGCAATATTTAAGGGGTTTTGTGAGTATAACAAAGGTTGCGCTTGTGGAGCTTGTGTGTTAATAAAGCTGAGTGACTGCGGCTTGAGTGAGAAGGGCTCATCTCCAACCCATCCAGTAAATGACTGATCACCATTTACTGAATGACATAGGAGATTAGGATTTTAATTGTTATAAGGTATAGAGTATAAGTTTAATATTAGTATTATAGTTTAATGCTTATTAATAAAGTGGTTCAGCGGAGCGGCAACATTCTATTCAACTGCCTAACTGTCACTTGGCTCTCCGCTTATTTAAATGCTTCAAAATATGCTCAACATTGCAAACTTATTGTATTAATCTTACACAAATAAATGTTAAGCTTTGTTTTGGAAACATTTCCTGCTCTGTGTCTGTTCTTGATTGACGGGCTGTAGTCGTATTTTCCTAAGGTTTAGACCATTAAGCAAGCACACCTGAATTTAGAAATTTATCTCCATCTATAGTTCCAAATAATTAATAAGTACAGTTGGGTAAACTGAGGTATGGAGGTAACAAGGCTGTCTGTGTCCGGAAGGAGGTTTGCCTGGAAGCTGCTGTTTCTACTGCCAGGAAATCCTGGTGCTTCCTAGGCAAGTCTGGTATTCATGAAAGATTAAAGGAAATCCCAAACCTTTTGCATCTTTCCCATTTGTGCTATGCTGTACATGGAGAGAGTAGTTCCTTGCCTAGCTATACCAAAAGAAGGACAGGAGACATTTGATATGGTTTTAATCAATCCTCAATGTTATTATTAGATGTCCAGGACTATCCAAGAGATAAACATATGCAGCGCAGGTAACTGTATGTTTATTCAATAATTACCTAGGGGTCTTCTGCAGATACCCCAGCCAATCCATTGCTGGTACCTTACCATTAACACACATGCCAGAGGGTTATGGTGGGCTATAAGAAAGGGGGGTTGGCTTCCTTCCATACCATTCATAGAAGCCTCAACTTCTCCACCCCCATTCCAGTCCTTTAACAAACATCTACTTTTAAGTTCTTTTCCAGTTCATTTATCAGTCACTGTATACTTTTCCTATGGAATACCTCCATTGGACCTCCACCACATGGAGGCTCTACCAATTTGCTTGACCCTGTCTTCCCCAAACCCTCCCCAATGCCCTCTTTTATATCAACCAAAATGTATCAGCACCCAAATCTGACAAGTGAACCCCATTAATTATCATTTCCCTTTTTATCAGACAAATGTGTATGTGACCCAATACCTACATCACCCCCATGTGCCATGTGAAGTTTATTGAGCACACCACTTGCCAGCTTGTGGACAAAAGTCTATACCATAGTGCATGCTCCTCTGCAATGGGCCATATTGGTAAACAACTTCCTGGATCATGAAATTGCAATTAAATCATTAAAATTTTCTCTAACAGCTCAGCCATGTACCTACAGTCACTGATCTCCACATCTCCAACAACATGAAATGCCAAGGGTCCATGGTGCTAGTGCCATCTGTTTGGGTTCACACTGGCTCTGGTGCAAGTTCCCAAAAGCTGTCAAACTGAAACTAAAACAAAGCATCTGTTCTACTATTATCTACCCTGGATACATGCTTGGAAGAAAAACAGGTGTTAAGGCTTAAGCATTGCAGGACAAATACCCTCACTAACTTCATGACCCTGTGTGATCTGGAAATTTGATGATTGATTACATGTACTACCACCATGCTGTCACACCAAAAATACACTATTTATTACCTAACTCCAAATAACTACTGCAACCAAAATGGGGGAAAAATTACAGGAAAATCATGTTATACACTACCCCATTTTGCATTCAGATTGGCAGGCCATTTCTGGGCACACCATCTGCCTTGCTAAAACACCCCAAAGCCCATATCTCTGAAAGCATCTGAATGGATTTTCAAACCAACCTCCAGTAACCATTCCTCCCTTTATAGAGACACCCCATTAAAATGGCTCCAAAACTGTTCCCATGCTTTCAAATCTTGCTTCATATCTACAGTAACTCCTATAAAATGGTGCTGTTCTGCTACAGCTACTGAGAGCCAGGCAAAGAATGCCTTTCCTGGTGTAACCATCCCTGCAGGCAAAGTTTAGATGTCTCATAATAGACTGCAGCTTCAGAGTGTGAGTTTCTTGGCTCCTACAGCTCTCCAGAGCAAACCTAATAGCTCGGACCCACAATGTGCCACCTTTGTATCTCGCTAAATCCCCAAATAGGTCTGTTGCCCAGCCATGCCTGGGTTGGCCACCTGAAAATGCCAAGGTCAGGGCAGGCTGAAAAAGCAAAGCAAATTCTCCCAGTACTGGTGGGTGAACCTGAAATCAGATATTCACACAGCCACAAACAATGCTTCTGATCTCCTGATACTGGTTATCAAGAAGCTAAAACAATATACTTAGCCCCTTTACTGTATCTCAGTCTCTGGCTCCAAATCAGCCACTGGGTCTAGTAAAGAGATAATTACTTTAAACTCCATGCTTTTTACCAAAAAGGTTCTCCCAACCCCAAAGGGTCAGCCACATTACCATATATATATATATATATATATATATATATATAAAAGTTTGGATCTTATTCAAAAACTAAAGATTTATTATAAAAGAGAAGAAACAAACTATAAGAGAACCATTAAAGGATTAAAGCAATCAAATACATACAAATGATTTAAATGTCCATGTATACCAGCTTTCCAGTAGATTTTTTGGCATATACAATTCCTCTGGGGTATATCCAGACCAGGATGGTCTCAATCCTTTGTTTCACAGCCTCATTTGTTAGAAATCCAGTCCAGAGAAAAGAAGGCTAATTAGTCCAGGTATAGAGTTGTTCTAATTCTCCCATAAGAACAGGATAATTCCAGGCTGGTGCTGAGATCTCAATCTTGATATCCAAACTTTCTCAGGGAAACTTTGACAGTTTTAAGATAAAAAAGTATTAAGCTGGAAGTTTCCTTTATAGTTGAAACAAGGTGGACATCTTCAGGTAATTTCCTCATGTGGGCTTTGATGACCTTTTCTCAATGGATTCTTCTTCACACCATACAGTCAGCACTAACTATTTAAGCTCTCACAGCAGTTCACAGATACTTTCTTGACTGGAGAATAGTAATGTATACTCTCCATTGAAGAAAAACATTTAACCCTTAGGCACAGATAGGTAATTAGCTGTGTATTAGCACAGTCAACAGACAGCTTATATTGTTACATCTAAAGTCCATCTAGATGATATTTCCTTTTGACCTCTTAATCAAATAGAAAGTAAGGGACAAGAAAGCAGTTTATCTACATTGCTAACCCCTAATAAGAAACATGTAAGCAACATCAAATAACTACCAACAATATACTTACATATCCAAACGCTAATCTACCTGTAAGAAATGACCCTCAATACCATTGGCTATGTCTACACTTGCAAGTTAGCTTAATTAAGGAAGCTTAATTAGAACTAACTTAAGCCTTGGCCACACTAGGCTTTCATTAGTTT
Organism: Pelusios castaneus; assembly: GCA_007922175.1. NCBI lineage: Eukaryota > Metazoa > Chordata > Testudines > Pelomedusidae > Pelusios > Pelusios castaneus. Next base: position 3,670,785 of record ML685809.1, on the reverse strand, counting down.
GAATTAAGGGCTTCCTTAATTCGAACTAATAAATTTGATTGCTTAGTTCAAAATAACCTTAATTCAAAATAGATAGTTCGAATTAAGTCACTGTGGCCATATTAGTTTGAACTAACTGCTTAGTTTGAACTAATCAGCAGACCGACCTTCATGCAACTGACTAATTCGAACTAAGCAAGTGCCCTGCATGGATATAGCTAGTTCGAACTACTGACAGTCTGGCTGTGATGGGGGGGGGGGGGAATCGGGCTACTCGCTCTCTCCCCTCTCCCTTCTCCTCTCCAGTATCTGATGCTGAGCCATCTTGTTAACTAATTCCTCTTCTATCACCACTCTGATGTATCTACCTATCTTTTGGGAACCAGGCGTAAGAGGGGAAATTGTTTCCCTTCTCCGGTTTCTCACCACCATACTTCCACATGGTGCCACGCTACCCACTGCTCTGTGCTCCTTACTCTCTACTGCTGCTGCCTCAGCCTGGTCTGGGTAAAAGGGGGCTTCATGCACACCATTTTTAAACCCTTCTACCCATCCATTTGCCAGGGGATGACTCAGAGTTGCCACACTGGCCCCTTTTACCTTTTTCAGCATTGACCTCTTTTCTCCACCACTCCCAACCATGAAGCACTGTTCTCTTCATTCGGCTAGCCAGCCAAATTTTCTCCCACTTAAAAGTGTAGTGTGGTCATTTTTCACACCTGCAGTGATGATCTACTGTTCTTGATACTTGTGTGCTATTTACAGAATTTCCTATTCGACCATAAAAATACCATAAAAAACATGGTGAAGTCAAATATGGCATAGTTAAGCAATGTTTTTGGTTTTTTTTTAATTGGGGGCAGGGGTTGAGGTAGAATACTTCGGTGCAAATGGTCTTATTTAATCATAAAAAGCCTCCTTTTTGGCTCTTTGACCTCCTGGTGCTGCAAACAGCATAAGCTGATTTACCAACCAAACATTTTATCACTAACTATTTTTTTTATCCTGTATTATGGAAAGGGATAAAAAAGAAGGATTGATCAATTTTTACTAGGTCCTTCATAATCTTCATTAATATTGAGCAAATAATTGATGGCTAAATTAAAAAATATGCATAATTTGTTTCTAATTAAAGCTGATTATTTTTACCCACTAAAACAACAGCTAAAAAGTTAATTTTGAACAAAACATTTCAAACATCATTTTGACATGACTTTTCAAAATGGAGCAATTAGTTTCAAAGTGAAATGTCTAAATGAAATGTTGATTCAAAACATTTCAAGAAGAAACAGTTCATTTTTAAAGAAAATGTTGAAACTGTTCATTTTGAAAATGTTAAGATAAACTGTTTCCATTAGAAAAACCCTCAGTAACAAAAAGGCTCTCCATTTTCTATTCAGCCAAACCTATTTACCAAATTCAACCCAAATTCATAAAATCATACGACTGGAAGGGACCTCTAGAGACTATCTAGTCCAGTCCCCTGTACTTATGGCAGGACTAAATATAATTTAAACATGAATAGTTTGTCACCCAAAGCTACATTTTTCAGTAAATGTACTATTTGGCCAATTTTTCTTACCCAGCTCAAGCCTGTACTATGTAAATTTAATTCCTTCCAACTATTCCTTTTTCCATCTGGAATAATCTTAATTGTTCTAACCTCTAGTTATGAAAATGCTACTCTAGGATCTGATGCAGTTCCCTTTAATGGCAAAGGGGCTTCCACTGAATTCACTAACAGCTAGATTTGGCTTCTTCTTCTAGCATCTTTGAAGTCCTTTATGGGGCTTTTGGAATCTTAGCTGTATAATTCTGATGAGGTGACCAAAATTAAAACACATTAATGGAAAGAGAAAAGGTCTTTGCCTTATAAAATCTTATTGTATACAATATTCTTCATTATTTTATATTCTCTTTTGGTGGTTCCAAATATCCTATTCATTCTTCTTAATACTGTTACAGACAAGATAGATACCTTGGCTATGTCTATACTTACTAAAGTCAAACTAACTAATTTGAACTAATTTTAGAGTTAGTTCGAATTAGCGATTTCCATTGATTTCAATGGGCCGGTTAGTTCGAACTAAGAAACTAGTTCAAACCAGCATGGCCACATTGGTTAATTCGAACTAGTTAGTTCGAATTAACCCTTACTTCTAATGCCCTATTTGAAGTTATTAGTTCGAATTAAGGAAGCCCTTAATTCGAACTAATTAAAGCCTAGTGTAGCCATGGCTTTAGTTAGTTCGAATTAAGCCTCCTTAATTCGAACTAACTTGCCAGTGTGGACATAGCACTTCTGTCTCAAGGGTGATGGGTTATCTAAAAACAAAAACAACAACAAAAAGACAACATACTATTCAAGATATGATCTTGTCAGTTTTCATGAACTCAATTGGGTTCTGCCTGAGAGATACTTAGGTCGACCTTACTACATCACACAAAATTTTCACAGCCCTGAGCAATGTAGGTAAGTAAATCTACTTTTTGTGGTGTAGACCAGGCCTAAACACTACTGTAGTTTCAGGTGGGTTGACAAGAATTCCTTTATCAATCTAGATACCACCTCTTGGAGAAGTGGATTAACTATATCTATGGAAAAACTCAGTCCAATGAGATAGGAAGCACCTATGCTAACTACTGCATGGTAGCTGTGTCCTTGTAGTATAGACATAGTCATAGCTTGGATAATTGCAGGATGTTATACATTGACAGCTCAATTAGTGGAATTCTTTCCTCTGGGAAAGAATGCCCCAACATGCTGTTGTGTTCTTAGAGTTACCAGATTTCAGGTGAGACATTAAGCTCAAGGTCTTGACCATTTGTATACATTAAAGATACCAACACACTATTTATATGAGTAAAAACGTTAGCACTGTTGTCCTGGCTATTTTCCAGTTTGGGTAAATTACTGTACACAGTTCCAAACTAAAACTTCTCTGACATTACAATTTGATTCTGTATCTAAAATATTGTGTAGTGTTTCTGTGCACTACTAGATAGATCCTGTTTCCAGTGAAAGATGGCTCTGTTTTCTTTAATAACATGGTTTCCTTATATACTGGGTAATTTATAAAGCATTTGGGGATAAAAGTTGCTGCATATGCATAATGTATTAATGTATTAGACAATTTGAGTGTTTTATTATCAAGATTTCTTTTACATTATTTTAAACCCATGAATCTATGAGTCTCTTCTCAGGGATTTCACTTCTTTTAGGTTATTTAAATTGCATTCTGTTCCATTAATGTGCAGTGACTGTAAGTTTCAGTCTTGAGCCATGTTATTATTCAACATGTTTATGATGCATCTCTGAGACATTAATTACAATCACAATTTCCTTTTCATTAACAAATATGATGCACAGCTTTACTTGTCATTTATTTCTAATTCAAGAGCATCATTACCCTTTACTTCTGATGCTTTTATTATATCTATTGATGAAAGGGGAGAAATTTTGTGGAGCTCAAGCTACTTCCTCTACTCTTTTGTTATTTGCATGTTTCCTTTATCATGACGTTCTATTTTATAACCAAGTGCTTGTTATTACAGTTAGAGATTAGGGTCTGACAGCAACACTCTTATTACAGTGAATTACACCAATGTCATACTGAAATAAACAAGTCAGTTCCTTGGTCTACTTTCTTCTCTTCTGAATTCAGAAACCTTCACAGCTATGTACTCCTCTCAGTCTACCAAATCTATCTAGGAATTTGTTCTTCATCTCCACAATATCTGAGCCTTCTTAAGATAATTAACATAATTTAAAATTGTAATCTTACATTTTAAAACTTATGGTTAAACAAATGTATTCTGGTTTCTGTTATTTCTGAAGGGTTACTAATTTGTTCTGGGTTTGGGTGTGTTTGGAGAATAGGTAAGGTTAATCAATGTTCTCCCAAATATAAATTCCATCTTAGATCTTTGAAGCTTCAGCATTTTCAACAAGAAAACATTTTTCACCTGAAGATGTCTCATCAACAATACAAAACCTTGCCTGACTGACTGACTTATTGTGTCAAGGTACTTTATGATAGTCCATAAGTGTTTACATCAAACATAGCTTACTAAGGTATCAAGAAAGTATATTAACTATATGTTTTACCTTGCAAGTTATATATTCTCAGAAATAGAACATAAATCATCAAAACTACAGAGATCTTTTAAACACGTCATAAGGGTCTTAAAAATCAAGGTCAGTATGATGCAGACTTGATGTTCACTCAGTTTTTTGTCACATTAAGTAGTGTAAATAATGCCAGTTTGATTTATATATTGGGTAGCTTTGCAGTGGAGACTATTTCCCACAAGAGAATGAGCAGAGACCATCATAGTTATCAACCAACTAGGTAAACTTTATAACACTTCAAAAGGTACTTTGCATCAGTATTAAGAGTTAGGAATTCTGAAGCAGCACAGGGACAGTGCTTCATGTGAACACACAATCTGAAGGTTGATATCTCGAACTCTCCAAGATTTTGTAATGATATTTGTGTCTGTTTAATTAAAGAATATGCGCCTGGCTTCAGCCAAAATCCTCTCCCAGCAGCTAGATTGGATAACTCGGCTGGGCAAAGGGAACAGTCCTTCACCAGGCTACGGTGCATCAGAAAGTGTTCTTACTCAACGGTAGGAGAATCGTCTTCCATCCTTGTGCCCTCCCTCCTTCTGGGAGAACACTGGATAGACCATTATAGTGGAATCACCGAACCGGCTTGAGCTACTCACCAGGCTGTCCCTGTACAATAGTGTAGTTATCCAATAGTGTTGCAACAATGTCTCTTCCACTCACCTCACTTAGATAGCGTGTGGAACTTAAATACTCAAAACTGCCTCTAAGGCACAGCTATACCCTTGTATTGGGCAGAACACCACCACTCTATTGGTGTAAGCAAGGCCAGGGCCATCGCCTCACTGCCTTCACATCACTCCTTTCCCTTTAGGAAGTGCCTTCAGCCCCTGGGAGGCAGGGAGTAGCTTTGGTACTCATAAAATCACAAGGGTTCTCCTCACCCCTGTTTTCTGCACATGGAGTTCTATGTGATAGCAACTCCTTGTATCATCCCCCCTAATTTGGTATACATGCATAGAGAACAAATGCAATCTGGCCTTGAACGAAGGGATTTCAGGATGTCGCCCAGCAGGATTCCTTTCTTTTTGTATTGGGGTCACAGATCTCATTAGAAATGTCTGGGCAATAATTCATCTTCTATAGAGATCACTGTAGGAAGGACAATATCTGAATTTAGTTCATTCTCTCATTTGTATATGTATTGTCTCATTTCCCACTCTCCCCACTCAGAATATGTCAAATTACATAATGGATTTCTTCTCTGAAAGCAACTTAGCACTGGGGAATTGTGGGAAGCTAAATAAGACTTTTATAAATGTGTATTTACCATGTCCTTGTGGCTTTAGTTAGAAGAAACAATGAAAAGTAATTAATGGAAATCTGTAGATTCCTTGTTCCCTGCTTTGAGCTGTTTCTTCAATGTGATCCTGAGCTGGGAGTGATATTTAGCAGGTTTTGAGAGCTAATTTCATATTTTTTTCACTTGTTTGTTTTCCCTTGCTGTTTTGTCATTTTTATTCAATTTACATTTCTTTAATGTTTCTAAATCCTTATGATACTTCCTTTCCGATCATTCAGGATGATGCCTCCTTATTAAATATACACAGAATAGAGAGCTTCACATTTTAATTTTACTCTGGCAACCAATTTTGCCTTATGAAGTGTTTATTTTCTTTTTCCTGACACAATCCTAGTGACAAGTGTTCTTCACAGAGAACTGGATGTGGAGTTTTTTTGTTTTATTTTGTTTTGTTACAAGTCACTTATAATTTCAATGGCATTCCTAATGCCATGAGTGCAGTTGAAAAAAGCCCCCACCCCTATTGATAAAAAAAAGTGTTTCCTAACAGCAGACAATGTTCTAATGTTCATGATACTACAAGCTCCCAGTTCAGTTTTCTTAAATCTTCATAGGCCAGCATTAGGATTTATTCATTCACTTTCAATTCTAGTCACCTTTGGAAATAGAACATAGAGTGAATAATCTGTGTAGGAAGCATCATGTGACACAGGGCTCTGCTGTATTGTACAGTTCTGTTGTTTAGTGCATTTTTAAAACTGTTGCATTTTGTTGTTGTTTATTAAAGAGCAAGAGTAATGTAAACCCTATCACTTCAAACTTCCCCTCCCCATCCCACCCTGGAGAAAAAAAAAAAAGAAACCAGAATATCTTTCTGGACCAGAAAAATCAGAGAAAATGTGTGTCGTTCCTTCTCCTCAGCGGTAGCACACAATCGGAACCCTCATCTCAGAGGGTGTGTCTACACTGACAATTTAGGTAAACTTAAGGAGGCTTAAGTCGACCTAAACAAAGGCACATCCACACTGGGCTTTTATTAAGTCCACTTTAGCATTTCTTTAAGTCAACTTAAGGTAAATTTAAGTCGACTTAATAACACCTCATTTTAGGTCAATTTAAGCCTTATGTCCACTACTTAAGTTGACTTAAAGCAAGTGTGGACAGGGATTAGTGCCTAAGTCAACCTTAAGTCAACTTAAAGTGTTAAGTCGACTTAATAAAGTCAACAAGGGGCTATACGTACACTAGAAAAGTTGTCGACTTAATAAAGTCGACTTTACGTCAACTTAAAGTTGGCCTTATTAAGTCAACTTAACAAAGTCGACTTAACTTTTCTACTGTAGACATAGCCTCTGAGTGACTAGAGCTGAGATTTAATCAGGGTAATGTGCCTTGCCATAAAAGGTGGAGTTGGGGGAGAGAAGGGGGCTGTAAATCAGGAAATTTGAGTTTAACTCATGAGTCAGAATGGTGTTGTAGGACTCTTCCCTGAGGAGTCTACAAGATTAGCTTTAGGGAAAAAAAAAGTCTTGACTCACCTCCCTGCCCAGTTAGGCACAAACAAGGATCACGTACCTCCACTCACTTCCCAAGAGAAACTGATATATAAATAGGGGAAAGGTGGAAATTCACAGCTGTAAAGGACTGCCACAACTCCCTGCCCTTCTGGGTCATCTGGGTGGTCTTCCCTCTTCCACAATAACTGGACTCATAGGCATAAGCCAGTGCAATCACCCATATTTATAATGCACAGCTACAGTTCCCACTCCTGAATCAGACTCACTTGGCCCAAGGCTCTGGGTTGCTCACCCATTTGTGTCAGGGGGCAAACTAAGGATACAGGCTCCTACACTCATCATTGGCCATATCTTCCCTGGTTATTCCCTGGCTTGCTTATATATTCTCTCCAGCAAGGGGAACAGTTGTTTCCACTTACCTCATTAAGCCTGATTCTGGCCAGGGTTAATCAGCATCTCCAACTATTATCCCTTTCCCTACTGTTAGGGACCAGCTGGTCCAGCTTACTCCTACCCAGGTAGCTACAGAGAGGGGTTTCCACAGGTGCCAAGGGGCTTATCACCTCCACTCTGCTACAACACCTAAAGGAAATATTTTTTAAAAAATGGAATTATCCAATGGCAACCCTGGTACCAAGTGATGGACAAGCTAGTAGAACTTCCACCTATCAGAACAACAGTGCATGCCATCACTCTGACAAACACTCTGACATCACTCTGAGCTAGAGATTTGTAAGGGTCCTCAAACTCCCCAGCCCTTCCAGCTGGTAAAAAGCATGAGCAGGGAGATGTAGAAAAGACAGTTGGCTCCCCACATCAAGAAATTACATCAGCAGATACACTATCACCCTTTACCCCAACAATGGGGGAGGTTATTAGCTCTGCATGGTTGGGCATGGGCAAGTAGGGAGCAAGGAGACTCTACTCTTTGTGGCATAGAAGCTAACAAAATTGAAGTATGCTTACTGGAGAGCAAGAGCTGTGCAATGCTAGTGCCTTTAACGCTAGTTATCCACAATGAGAAGGTTCCACAAACTGGGAGAACACAAAGTACAGTGATATGAGTAAGATCAGCATATTACACAGAATTCACAGAACCCCAACTGTCTAGCTCCTGATAAGTGTTTTGTGGGAATCATGGTCGAGAGAGGTTTTCAGGAGAGAATTGAAGTGGATTTTTAAGGGTAACTTCTCAAATTCCTCCCTGGTAGCATGAGAAAAAACACAAAACAATCTTGCAATCTAGCTTCATACCACTTCCAGCACAGGACAGTGCTTACAAAGGATAATGCAGCCCTTACATTTTAATGTATCTGAGACAAGGACCTTGTCTTTTGTAACTATTGTTCATATTAATAGCAGTGCATAAATTATAACTACTATATACATAGACACACATTGAGGCTGAAGAAGTCAGAAATTTTCACACATAGTTCTCTACTAAGTTCCCACAAAAACTCAGGCTATACCTTCCAGCCAGGACAGAGACCTCAGCTGAGATGATAAAGCACTGAGTAGAGCAACTGAGTGAGTAACTGCGATCATTCCTCTCCAATAGGACCCAAAAAGTGGTGTTGGATTACTTCTCAACCAAAAGCCTTCACCTGCAGAGTAACACAGGGTTGCATGAACATAAAACTTCAACAGGGTGGGCTGCTATGAGTACGTCACTCCCATGTTCCACACCCTGTATTTAGCTCCAAATCTGATCTGCTTCTGTAGTCATTACAAACCTGGATGGTGTGAAAATGTTGGTCTAATTCTCAAAATCCACATATTTAATTCTTATTGGGTTTAAATGAATAGCCCGTAGAACTAGATCTTCCAAAATGTAGATCAAAATTGCATTAATATATCCATATCAGTCACATGAACATCTTCTACATAAGCAGATACTTAGAACATGTGAAGAAGTTCACTGAAGCATAAATGTGTGTGTAAGATTTTTGCCTATACACATTGGTTTTTACCCAACTGCACAATCATAACACAATTTTAAATATGCAAATACTGTCCAATAGCTTGTATGTTCACATTCTAATGATATTCAGAGAATTTTAATAACAAATGTATCATACTTTTAAAAGGAGATAATTGCCACTCTGCCTACTCAGAACCGTGACCTGTTACCATTGATCTTAATGATAGCAACCTCAGCCAGCTTCTGATATGAGCCGCCTTGAACTTTACATTACAGCTTTTATTTTTCCCTTTGCTATAAATGTTTTATTTTACCTGATACAATAATGAAATTGTCAAGATAATGAAGAGAGTTATCATTTTACACAAATGGCTAACTTTAATTAAAATCACAGTGTTGACTGCTAGCAATGGGGGTAACACAGACCATTGATCAGATTAGTGATCACTGATAATTGAAATATGCCTCAAGACTCAAAGGCCTGTGAACAATATACTCAGAAATTAAACCATCTTACACTATGATATACTGCTCAGTGTCAGTATTCAGTAGCCTCAGCACATCATTAGCCAATACACATGCAATTCTTTAGTCAGCTGTTAAATCTGCAAGGACAAATATTACCTGCTATACTCGCTCTAGTGTAACACTTGGAATTAATTAGACAATTGTGAAGGTGAAGAGTGTCAAAGCTCTAAGAAACTGGTTTCCAAGAGCAATGAATATGAAAGAATGTTTGTTCTGCTTGTTTAGTTTGGTACTAAGGAATAGAAAACACATCTCTGATGTGAAACCATTATCCTGATATGAGTAAGAGCTTGTCTACATTTAAAAGGCTGCAGTGGCTGCTGTAGCTTTTCAGTGAAGATTCATAGACTTTAAGAGACAATAATGATCACCTTGTCTGATCTCCTGCATATTGCAGGCCACAGAACCTCACCCACCCACTCCTGTAATAGACCCCTAACCTCTGGCTGAGTTACTGAAGTCCCCAAATCAAGACTTAAAGACTTTAAGTTTCAGAGAGGTCATCATTTTCATTAGTTTAAACCAGCAAGTGACCTAGGCCACATGCCACAACGGAAGTTCAAAGCCTCCCTGGGTCTCTACCAAACCAGTGCTTTTTTTCTGGCGGAACGCACCGGAACGGCGTTCCGGCACCTTTTTTTCCTTCTCCCA
>ML685809.1:3620534-3647682 GCA_007922175.1 Pelusios castaneus | reverse complement strand
TATATATATATATATATATATATATATATATATATATATATTACACAGTTTAAAGTAAAATTATATCTGTTGCTTAAATTAAATTTTTGTATTAAATTTTTCTATACATTTAATTTGTTAGTGATTAAAAGCATATTATATACATTGAAAAAGTTTTTGCAAGAAAATAAGTCTTGCTTGTTTTATCATATATAACATGTACAATAGGAATATTGGTTTGATCTGCATGGAATCTAAGACAGATGGACATAATGCTTGAACATTTAAGCAACTGGCAAATAGAAGACAGCTCTTAATTTGATATTGTCTATAAGAATTTATGTTTAATAGTATTCAATCCATCATGTTTTACCTGCCAGAAGTTTCAAATGAAAGGAAAAGAAGAAAGAAAATCACTCAGTGTTGCCACAATTTTGTCTTGGTTTGCAAATGTATAACGAAATGAATGAGGAATGAGAAAAAGCAGGTCTTCAGAGTTTAATCCCCACATACCAGTGCAATTATTTTATCAATTACATTAAACACTACATAATAGCTAAAAACATTCCTCCAGGTCCACTCAATTTACTTTGATGCCTGCTCTGTCACCAAATTCTGAAACCAATCAGGAAAACCTTTCTGAGGATGACAGAATCTGTTGTCACTTTCAAAGCAGGTTAAAGCATTATCACCCTAGAAGAATGCAAAATTTTCAACCAAAGTTTAACCTTATCTTTCAACAAACCAAAGACAGATCAAAAGCAAGACCATCACTCTGAAGCCATCTTTTCTTATCTCAGCTCAACCAGATTTCAGCTGATCACCTTTATTTGTGTTTCTGTCGTATTCCACAACTGAAGATGAATGCAGATAGTTCTGCTTTGGACCTTTTGATCTTATTTCCTTATAGCTATGGAAATGCTTTCTACATTTAATATTTTAAATTATTTATTGGGGCATGTAAAAATTGCTTAAGATTTCCTTTTAATCATCAGACCACCTTTAGAGGCTGACCTATTCTCATAAGGCATACATTTACCATACTTTTCTAGAGTTTGGTCCTAAATTCAGAGTTATCACAGATTAGTTTTTCAATTTATTTCCAGTTTTACAGACTTTGTGTGCACGTGCACATATATGCGCATGTACGCGCGCGCGCGCGCACACACACACACACACACACAAAAGCAAGGGTGGGAAAGGAGGGATATGTGCATCTATAAAAAACATACCAAATAAAGGTGTCCATTTGTCCCTTCTACAATTAATTCTCCAACATGACCCTAATAGAACATAAAGATATAAAAGTCACTCAGTTTTTTAAAAGACTTTTCTCAGTACTACCATTAAAATTATTATTTCAGCAGCAATCAATAACCAGGTGTTTCAAGGAACAGAAATGTAGACCACTGTACTTTATCTGCAATACCTTCTAGTACAGTGTACGTAGAAAATCTCTAGCCTTTTCAGCTTAATATATTCACATATATTGAGAGCTAGATTTTCTCAAACTCTAGAAGTATAATTGCATAGTATGAATGCACAAAAGACATCTAAAGTGATAGTTATGAGCTGTGTCAAGTGAGAATGTATATGTTATACACCAAGAAAGAAATAAAATATCACCAGGGTTAACGCTGCCTAAATTCCAAAACGTGAGCATGTGTAGCTCTCAATGTACCCAAACCAAAGGACTGAACATCCAAATATGTTTTTGTCACAAATTATACTGGTGAACATCTGCCATTGAAAGAACTACCTACACTCACAAAAGTATCTGTGAGAGCATCATAAAAATGTTAAGAAGACACTGCCACAAAACATTTTAATAGTCATCCATATGGCTATAAATGATAATGATATCCATGGCAATGAGAATCAAATAACCAGTTCAGTCACAAAGACTAGAAATGGGCAAGTATTAAAGTAACCTTCCTCACTCTTCATGAATAGCTTTTCCCAATTTCATCCTGTATAGGATACACTCCCATCAGGGATCAGGGAAAAATCAGTAAATGAAGGAAGAAAAGGTCATATAGTTTCTTCATCACTATTAAGAACTCTGGACAAGTAGATGACATTAAAGGATGGCCTGTATACTGAATGATTGTAGAGCCATAGTGCTGTGGAAGCAGTTAAAGAAAGGCTAGCTGAAGTTAGGAGAATGAGAGGTCATCATAATGTCTGTGCAAATAATAAGGAGCAATCTGGATCTTCAAGAAGTAGCTCAAATTACTAAGTGGAAGGGTAATGGAGTCTGCACAATGTGTGGAGGAGTAGGAGTTGTCAATGCAGGTGGGACTTTCCGTAAGGGTCTGGGATATAGATAATCATAAAAGCTGGCTGTAATTTTTTTTTTTTTTAACTCCCAAGGAAAAGTTTTATTCTTCAGCAATTTTTTTAATCTAATTTTTTTTTTAACTCAAAGCCAAATGTTTTAATTCAGAAATTCAACCATGGTGATTCATGGAAGTGGTAATTCTGAAGCCATGTGTTCCCACTGTCTTCTCTATACTAGGCTTCTTGGCCAGACTACATCTTCCGGACTATGCTCTCCAATTTGCTATACCACTGTGGTCCATCATGGTGTTGTCACTGTACACAGTGGGAACTGTAGCTGGTTGGGGAACTCCGTCTTGGTAAGCAATGGAGACATGAGGCACCTATAGCTTCCATGAGGCAAAGCAGCAACATTAGTGAATCATTTGGGGGAGAGGGTGGTCAGAGAATGTTTTTTTTTTTTCCAGTTTTCATCTGAAAACTGAACTTTTGGGGTTTGAGACGTTTTTGGTTTTTGTTTTGACATGCATCTGACAAAGTGGGTTGAAGCCCATGAAAGCTTATGCCTGAAGAAATCTGGTAGTCTTTAAGGTGTCACAGGACTCTCGTTGTTTTTGCTGTACACTGACTAATATGGCTACCCCTCTGAAATCTGCCACAGAGGAAGGAGTTTGGCAGCAACTATATTGTCATTGCTAATGGCCACCTTAAATGTGTTGCATGTAGTTAATACTGATTAATAAATTGATAACCAAACTCCAAGACATCCCAAACTTTGCAATAAATAACATTATTGGGACAATGCTGTACAGGAGAATTAAAGAAGAGGGACAGTGTTTCAAAGGCATTGTTGAGGTAGTCAACTTACAAACAGCAGAAAAAAATATAAAAAGTGATTGGAAATGGAATGCCTCATTTCAGTACATCCACAGAGTGAGCTGGACTGTTGGACCATTCCCAGCCCTCATAAAAATGCTTATGAGTCTCCACGTCAGTTGCTGACTTTGCTGCTGCAAATTGTCAGGAAGGGTGAGTTGCATGGAGTTTGAAGGTTTGGGCTGGTTTATGGAAGGGTTAATACTGCAATTTATAAATACTAAGAACAAAGAGTATGGGCAGCTCTATTGCTTTAGAACAGGCTGCATAGAAGCCTTAGAAAGAAAAAATAGAGATTTAAAGTCATTTACAGTTAGAAGGATAGATGATGCAGATGGAGACAGCTGAGAAAATATTCTTTTTGTGGAAAGAAAGGCATCAGGAGGTTTTAAGCCTGTACTAAATATTAAGCCTTTCAATACTTTCTTTAGAGCAAACAAAAACAAACAAAATGGTTAGGCAGAAGTTGTAAATAAACTTAGGGCTGGGAGATGTTCTGTTCAAATTAGATTTAGGAAATGCTTATTTAAGCATTACCTACACCAATGTATCACAATTTCAAAAGATTCCTGAGGTTCCCCTGGGAAGGAAAGATAACTTACTGGAAAGTATGGAGTAACATTTTCAAAAGAAACTAAGAGACTTTGGAGTGAAAGTAATTTACAATGGGTGGTAAGCATCTAACATGCTTACCTAAATCCCACCTGCCACCTATCTACATCTTCGGATAGATTAATACCTTTGTAAACCTTACACATAGGAAAGCCTATGTGTAAGTCACTTTAAAATATAGGATCTAGGCTCCTAACTCACGTAGGGCCAGATTTTCAAAAGTTATTTAAACACTTAATGTGCAGTTATGTGCCTAGTGGGATTTTCAAAAGCCTCTAGGCCTCTAACTGACATAGAAATGTCAATAGAAACCCATCTGAATATTTTCATGCCTAGATACCTTTAAAAATCTGGCCTTCAGATGCTTTTGAAAATGTTATTCTAATGTTTGGGTTGTTCTGCAAGAGTTGCCTGGGCATTTATTTTGTTATGAGGGTAGGTATCTTCTTTGTGACACTGGGAATAATGTTCAGTGTAGGATAATGAGCTAATTTTCGAATGGGGAGAAGATCATTGCAGTTATTTGAAAGCAATATTTCACTCCGTAGATTAGGATTCATAATCAGCAAGGAACATTTTTGTATCAAGAGGGAAACCAGCTTCAGAGTGGTTTTTGGTGGGAGTGAGTAAAGTTTTAACACAATTTCAGTGCTGAAATATATTTCTCTATATGGTTTCCATGCTTTAAAAAAAAAAAAGATGTGTGGATGTAACCCTAAGTACAACTGTTCTACTCTCTAGAACAGGAGTTGGCAACCTTTGCCAGCCCCCATTCCAGCCCTCATGTCAGCCCCGCCCACCACACCCCCAGCAGGTACCAGAGCAGGACCAAAAGAGGGCAGAGCCAGAGACTCCTCCCTGCTGGTCCCACCCACATGCGCGGGGCTCCTGTCCCTTGCTGGCTGCACTCCCCAGTGGGGATGCAGGGCTTGCAGGGGACAGGAGCCCCGTGAGCCATGGCTTCTCTTCCTTGCAGGCCCTGCTCCCCAGCAGGGAAGCATGGCCAGCAGGGGCCTAGAGCTGTGGCACATGGCTTTTGTGGCGCTGGGGGATGGATCCAGCGGGGGGAGCCTGAGCGGCGCTACATGCTGCTCAGAATTGGCTCACATTCCAAGTTTGGCATGTGTGCTGGGGGTTGCCGACCCCTGCTCTAAAATCACAGTTAAACAGGGAAGGAATATGTGCAGGAGTTTTCAACCATCTTGTCATTTGGCTTGGATGTTTATTTTATAATTTAAGTACTTTACAAAAAAAAGTATAGTGCAAGAGCTATGAACAGAAAATATATATATTTAACCTATGCCTCTAATTCAAATGTGTTCAGAAAGAACCGGGTGTAACTTTGCAGTTTCATTACAAATAATTTCTTAATATAATCAACATTTTTAATGGATAGTTATTTTCAGAAGGCATTGTGACAACTCAAGGTTATATTAATGACAACATCTGAGTTGTAGGACTCATGAAATAAGTAAAATACTAAAAAGTAATCAGAGCCCTACATATAAGTGTGTGTTATAAAATATGAAGATTAATAAATATCAAACCCCTGGGAATAGAAAGTGTTCAAGACACAGAAGCCATATCTTTGAGTGTCCTAAAATGTGACAGAGTAAAAGACTCTCATATTGTTAAATTAGTTTCATTAAATATGAGAAATATAAAAACAGACAAGTCTATCTATAATATACAAGAACATTGTCAAGGACTTGAAGGCTAGTTGGTTATTACAGTGTGTTACTAATTACAAGGACAGAGTAATAACACTTCACTATCTAAAAATAACAAAAGCTTAAAGAGGGTGGGAAGATACAGAGTGTGTGATTGTTTTAGTAAAATAAATTATGGATTTGATTTCTATTAAAAAAATATCAAGGATTTAAAAATACTGAACTGATTCTGCTCTCGCTCAGGACTGATGAAGTCAAACTAGATACACTGTTTACATCAATATAACTTGATTGACTTCACTGGTGCCACTCCTAATTTCCACAAATATAGGCTATGTCTACACATGCACTTTTAAGTCGACTTTAACTAAGTTAAGTCGACTTTAACTAAGTTAAGTCGACTTAGTGTGTCTACACTTAAAATTAAAGTTGACTTAAGGGGGAACTTACAAAGTCGATCTAGAGCATCCACACTGGTAGTTGGCGGCCATTAAGGACACAATGGTTTGATACACCAACCCACCTCTCTCAGGTATTTCAATAAAATAACATGAGTTAAAGTACAGATAGAATACCCAATTCCTAACTTCTAATCCAAATAGAATTCCTAGACATAAACTATATAATCATTCCCAGCAAATTACTACCTTTCTATTGATACCAAATATGACATAGTTCCTATGGATTATAGAGCATTTATGAGATATCCATTGAAAATAATATCATAAATGCTTCCCTAAATCCAGACAGCATCACACACAGGGCTCTGCCCTGCCCTTTGGGGGGCATGCCAGGCCCCCCCCTGTGCTCCCCCCCCCCAGCAGGGAGGGCAGTGGTATAGTCCTGGGGTAGCCCTATGTCGACTGTACCCCATGTCTACACTGGCTTAATTCGACTTTAGAAAGTCAAATTTAAGCCTTAGGTCGAGTAAAAAGCAGGTTTAATAAAGTCGACTTATTTTTCATTAAGTCGACTTTATTTTCCTTAAGTCGACTTAAGCAAGCTGCTTAAGTCAACTTAAGCAAAGTATAGTGTAGACGCAGGGCAAATTAAGTCGACTTAAGCCAAGCTTAAGTCGACTTAATTTGCCAGTGTAGACGGAGCCATGAAGAGGAACAGGATCAAGCCTGTAATTTTAAAACCAGAAAAGATGAGCATGTAACTTTAAAACGCTGATCATTTTATAGTTCCATCCATTATACAATCCTGCAGCATTATGAATGGTCAAGTGATATTTATTTATCGTAGTCAGGAACTATGAGACTATCACCATGAAACTATCACTGAGATTTCAAAATTGTTAAATATGCAGAACTGGCTAATTCATTGTTCAGTCTGGAAACATGCATTACATAAGAGAGTAAGCAGCTGCTCCCATGATTAGCTACATCTACATAGGTAAGCAATGCACATTTCTTAAAATAAAGAGATAATTTATTCTCCATGCTGGCAATGTTATGGAAATAATAATAAAAAAAAATGAATGCATTCTAAAGAGCAATAGCTCAGTACTTTAAAATTAATGCCTTATGCTTAATAACTTTCAGTTAGCTGACTACTCAGAGAAACAGTCCCATTTGGAATCTGATAATTGTGAATGTGGGCACACGCTCAGCTGCCATCAGCTATTTCATTCATTTAAAGTTGAAGAAAGGTTTAAACAAATAATTTCCCTTGACAACAATTTTTTTTGTCATCATCACATTGAAAGAAATAGGAAACACGATATCTATGACCTCAGACTTTCTTGGCCTTGCTCATAGGGGTATTTCAACTTATTCTTCTTTTGTGTGGCTAGTGCAGAACAGCAGCTACAATTTGACCTGTAGTTGACTGAGCCAGATGGTTGCATCCAGGGTGCAGAATTTATTACAGTAGATGGTGATATGTTTGATAGTCTGTCATGGAGAGCCATACTAGCATGCAAGTGCATCCTGGATTTTATACTTTTGCATTAAATTTCTGCATCTACCATGACTGGTTCAGATTCAATTCAGAGTTGACCAAAATGTCCATGGTCGAACCCAGGAACCTTCTGTGTGGAATCTGGCACACAGTGCTTATTTTTAAAGTCTTGTTTCACCCAATCTGCTTTCCAAGCATCGTTCTGATCATAGCCTGATTGCATGAGTCTAAGTGAATATTCCTAGAAAAGTTTGTGGGACTGAAGGCACTAGGGACAGTGGCCTTGTTGAAGTCTTGGTAGATACAAAGATATCTGTTTTCCTGGATTCACTGAGCTTCACAGGGTGTCGCAGCAATATGGAATATCAGCAGGAGGGAGATGTTAGACACAGCAGGTAGTCATGGTGTTGTTAAATATGCAGAAGGTTCCAATGATGCATCAGGCCTTCATCCATACAGCGTCATACTATGGACAGGTCAACAAATATCACTCCAGTCTTTAGTTTTTTTTCTGATAGCCAGCCTCAATGTGAGCTGTAAGTCCCAAAAGTTGGTTACAACACATATGTTTTGGCCAGAAGCCTCCCTGTTTGTCATGGATAATTGGCTCAGTAAAAAATATATATTCTATTCTATAATATATATAGATATAGATATGACCTAAAAATTCCTTGGAAATATATATATATACACACACACACAAATTAGAGTAATCAGCCTTCATCAGTGGGCTTCCATGCCTTGGAAAGGCAATTACTATTGTCTCATGCCATATATCGGTGATCCTTTCTATCCTACTGCCCCCTTCTGCAGAGGTGACAGAAGGCAGGAGTGAAGAAAGGAGACCAAATATTAGAATGAATTGCCATCACTGTCATGCCTGTGATTGTTCTTGAGTGTGTGTGGCTGCTGGACATAGAAATTACTTTTCTTACTCACCCAGAACAAAACTGAACTTGTCACCTCCAACTTGAAATGGTGCAATAGAGGTTGGGCTTCACTGAATGTATAAAACATGCCTGGGTTAGGCAATCAGTAGATAACCACCATGAACTGCAGGCAATGGTCTCACATATTCTTCCTGTGCTGTGGGAAAGTGTTCTTACTGGTTAGGGCTGTCCATAGTGCATTAGGGTGGTCCTAAATTTGGTGTGAAAGTACATAACAGGGATATTGGTTCAGCATTACAAGGGAGGAGGGGTCTTGAAAAAATCACCAAAAAAATAGTTATATAATTTATGAACAGCCTCTACTCTTGTAAGCATCCAGAGTATTGTCTGCACCTGACTATGACTAGTGGAAACTTAAGTAATCCTTCCATAGTCTCCAGCTGTATATGAGAAAACATTACATACTGTAGAGCCCTCTCCTCCATGGCACTGAGGAAGTCTTCTAAGCCGGGGGTTCCCAACCTTTTCGGCTCCACAGATATAAAACCTTGCAGGTCCACCAGTCTCTGCCAGCAGCCTCCAACCCTCCCCAGCCACTGCAGTCAGATGTGCACTCCACCTGGATCCCCAGGCAGTGGTTCATTGCTGCTGCTAGGGGGACTAGAAGATCAGAGCTCCTCCCTCTGGCTCCAGCAGGGACTGCAGTACCTAGGGATCCAGGCGGAGAGCTTTCCCATGCTCCCTGCTACAGCCAGGGAAAGGAAAGCATGAATCTATCATCCCCTTGCTGCAGCAAGGAGCCTGCATTGGTCTTGTAGCTCCACGGCAACGCACCACACCTGGATCTTTAGGCAGTAGTGCCCCTCTGCAGCAAACGAGAAAGGAGTGGAGAGAGACTTTGAAAGACACCACTGTCTACTTTTGGCTCATGGGTCCAAAGGGGCTTTAGGGGGGACCCACTGCTCACTGCTCCACCAAAATAAATTGGATCTCAGCCAACCAGAGTGGTAAAAGTCAATGGTACATCATAGGTCGGTGGCCAGGCCCGGCCCAGCCTGGCCCACCACTGTGGCTGGCCTGTCAACCGGGCCCCCGCACCAGCCCTCCCAAGTGACAGCTTTCCTTCCCTCCCTCCACCCCACCATGGCTGGCCAGTCTGCTGAACCCCAGTGCTAAGTGATGCAGCTGCAACAGTGGAGGGGGGGACAAAAGTGCACAGCTCTGGACCCCCCAGGAGCCTTAATACAACCCTGATTATGGTCATCTAGTTTGACCTCCTGAATAGCACAAGTCATAGGACTTCCCTGTATTAATTCCTGTTTCAACTAGGGAATATCTTTCAGAAAATGCATCCCATTTGAGTCATACCCCTGACATGGCTAAATCAGCAGCATCTGATTTAAAACTTAGGGGCTTCTATGCACTTTTGAAAATCCCAAATGAGAATTTAAGCTCTTTAGTCCCACTCAGGACACATTCGGCAGTGCTCATTTTCCAGAGTGCTTTGAGAACTTAGGTGTGACTAACAAAGATTTTTTGAAAATACATCAAGCCTCATTTTATTCTGTGTTTATACAGCTCCTAGCACAATGAGGTCCTGGTCCATTACTATGTGCCACAATAAAATCAATAATAAATTATAATAACTTGGGTCATGCAGCAGGCTACTTGTGCCCATGCAGGCTTTTGAAAATACTGTGGGCTAAGTGGTTCCTTACTTTCAATGCATCCACTTGTTCTTTTGCAGGAGCTCAATTCTATTTATTTTCATTTTTGTGCTTCTCACAAAAGTAAAACATGAATAATGTGATAATAGAGAAAACAACTCACACCATTACTAACTTACTATCCTGGGTGTAGCAAGACCAAACCACTATATGCCCTAGTGACAATAAATCCTTCTAGTTAGTACACTCTGCCAGCTCCCAGGAAGAGGGATGGAAATATTTACAGTGAGATATAATTATCTTTGAGAAAGTGGCACATACATTGAAAGTGCTCAGATGGCATTAGAGGGCAAAGAAAAGAAGGGAGAATTCACTTAGCATCAATAGGAACTGCAAATACGCTATTCCAAAACCGCTCCTCTGCCATTACAGGGCAAAAGCAGATGAGAACTTTTGTTAAACCAAAGGAAATAGATTATCAAAACTTGAATAATTTGTTGCTGAATAAGTTATTGATGCCCTGCAGCTCCAGTAAATAATGCAATCTCTTTTTTAAAAAAACACTCTTTACATGCTAGAGGTCAAAAATAAAAATGCCCTTTCTTGAAAGGCTCAGTCCTCTTTTGAATTTTCTCACTCCCTGGGTGCATAATTAAGAAATGGCCTGCTTTGCATTGCACAAAATATACTTTTATGAGTTGACGGAAAACCATCCAATTAATCTATGCGATGATCAGAAGGAAGTAGGCAAAACAGCTAGGTTGTGTCCTTCTCTCTCTCCCTCCATCTCTATGTGAATACAAACAAACCTCTGCCTCTGGTAAAAAGAAGAGTTCATGCTTGGATTTCAGCAGCTAGCAGGCAATGCATTTCAGCAAGGTCGAACATTAAATACAAGTCTTTACTCCGTCAGACAAATTAGGATAAAATGTTCTCTACATTTTAAGATGTTTCAAAACTGATGGAAGGGGAAGGGGGAAAACAGTCCCCTTTCTCCCTTCCAACTGTGCATCATTCATGTTAAAGGATACTATAGAGCAATTACATCAGACACCGCTATTATAGTACACACAGGAATGTGTTTAAATACGCTTATCTACTATATTCATTTCAAATTCAGCATCTGGTTTTCAGCAGCTTCCAAGGATTTTTTATTATTATTATTGTTTTTCAGCTTGTTAGATTCAAGCACAAGGAGGACAGGACTAGGTGACTTTTCAAGTTTGAAAACTGAATCAGTGACTAAAATAGAATTACAATCCAGTATACCCTTCTTCCCAGTTCTATTCTCTAGCTACCAGAACTCATTACCTCTCAATTTTCAAAAGATTAAGGATAAAAGTGTTCTAGCATTACTGAAATTTGGCTTTCACTATATCTACATACACTACATTTAGTTTTTAGATTTTAAGCTGCAGCTGTGGCAGATAATGATAAAATTTAGGCCAGGAATTTGAAATGATCAGGTAGTGAAACCGTGAACTCACTAATGCAGTGACATTCTACAAAGGGATAGAGAACAAAAGAGTGAAGATCAGGATTTTGCTTGCAGAACTGTTTCCATATATCTTAAAAGACTAAAAGGATTTCAGAGGATTATCTTTCTCTCAATTGCTGTCACTCCTATTAATCAGTCTTCATTGATTGTTTGGTTTTTGGTCTCGTCAAGTTCAACATAATGTCTAATATATTGCCCTTGAACACATAACAGAAATAAATCCAGCTAAATTGCACATGGACACAGGCAATAAAAGGTATCATTTATATGCCTCATCTAACCTCCAGCCACGAAACAGATTACCCCTAGTTTTTTTAACATCATCACCCGTATATGCAACAAAATTTCAAATACACACTATTGGTGGACATATAGAATCTTAAATGTATTCCATATCAGTTATCATTATGTGACAAGGAATATGTTTATGGTAGGATGTAGGTCAGACAAACCAAGCAAGAAATGAAGTAATTGTTTAGGAAAGGGAACCTTTTTTAAAACTATTCTGCATACTCTAGTCCAGAGTTTCTTTGAAATGCTATCAGCTAGAGCTAGCCAAGTAGGGTAAAAGCTGTTTGCAAACCAAGTCCCAAATTAAAAACTGAATTTTAGTTTAGCCTTTTCATGCCACTAGTTTTATTTACAGCTTGTGAACATCTGTGCGACTGAAATTTTATTTACTGAATGTTAATAAACAGTATGTTTTAGGGTTATAGTACAGATTTGTTTTATAATGGAATTAAAAATATTTTGTGAAGAAATGAAATACTTTTGGCTGGAAACAGCAGCAGCTTATACTGGTTAAGCCACAAGAAGTAATATAATGTGATTTAAGTGTCCAGTTAAAAAAATCAAATAGCAAGATCTGAATATCAGATAATTGACTAACTGGGAATATTTTTCAGACCATCCATAGTTTAATTCCATTAACAAAAATGATTTGCTGAACAATTTTGATCAAAAAACTAATTAGGAATGTTGTGATTGCAGAAAACCCATCAACAAAAAGGTCTAAATTATTCAAAAACAATATTACTGTTATTTCATTAATATTATTTATTATTTGTGTTATAGTAGCACCTGTGTACATGTTTGGGGACTCCATAAACCCATGTCTAAAACCCTGCCCAATGGAAAACCACTCTCTGTTGCCTGCTGCTCTTCACACTGTGGTCTGTTGACAGTAGATGCTTTGGAATCCCATGTCCTCCAATAGCTGCCAAAGATGGTCATGTTGGAGATAACACTTTTGAATAGTCAATGAAACACATGATCAGTGCATGGATATATGCCCTGCATTTTTCAGTGCTGTGACAGATATACACAATTTGCTCATACATACCTCTCTGAAACCAGCTTGTTTGGTGCAGTAGTTCTGCTTCTATCATTTTACTTCATGCGATCCTGTATTATATAAGCAGAATTTGTTCATGTGCAATATCAGGGAGATAATGCAATTGTTATTACATTCTGTTATGATTCCTTACTTTATTCAGGGCAGGAAGATTCCCTTTGTCCAAGCATTTGGCCAATTTCCAGTTATCCACACATTGTTGCAAGTTTTCCACATAAGCGCAATATGTTGGTCACAGTCACTTTTAACAATAGTGCTAGTACATTATACACCTTTTGTGCTTTCCAAAGCTTATTTTCATAATGGCACACCTGAATTTATTTTGCAGGATTCATGGCTCAGGCTCCGTACTCTCCTTTCTCATCCTGTACTCATCCTGTATTGTAAGCTCTGATGAGACATACAGATCAACAAAGTAATCTCTCCACTAGAATTTCATATCATCATCACTAGCATTAACACCACACATTTTATTAGAAGACAAGTTCTGAAAGGTTTTGACAAAGTAGATGGACCTAGGATTTCCATTGGTGGACACTTCTTAAACCAGCTTCAGATTTGCTGCAGATACAACATTCTGCTACAGTCACCAATGCAATGCAATGAATGCTGGAGTTTGCTAAACAGTTAGTGAGGAATATGGAACACCCCTGAATGAAGTACATAAGAACATAAGAAAGGCTGTGCTGGGTCAGACCAGAGGTCCATCCAGCCCAGTATCTGTCTACCGACAGTGGCCAGTGGCAGGAGCCCCAGAGGGAGTGAACCTAACAGGCAATGATCAAGTGATCACTCTACTGCCATCCGTCTCCATCCTCTGATAAACAGAGGCTAGGGACACCATTCTTAACCCCTTGCTGGCTAATAGCCATTTATGGACTTAGCCACCATGAACTTATCCAGTTCCCTTTTAAATATTGTTATAGTCCCAGCCTTCACAACCTCCTCAGGTAAGGAGTTCCACAAGTTGACTGTGCGTTGTGTGAAGAACTTCCTTTTATTTGTTTTGAACCTGCTACCTATCAGTTTCATTTGGTGACCCCTGGTTCTTGTATTATGAAGGAAAA
Source organism: Pelusios castaneus (assembly GCA_007922175.1). Classification (NCBI taxonomy): domain Eukaryota; kingdom Metazoa; phylum Chordata; order Testudines; family Pelomedusidae; genus Pelusios; species Pelusios castaneus. The sequence goes on along the minus strand of ML685809.1, from coordinate 3,633,884 downwards.
TGAAAGAAAAACAAGACTTTTGCATATCGACATGATCAACAAAAGGAAATAAGTGGTCATCTGGATGAACGATAAATTGAAGAGGTGATTGATTAACTCAATTTTCTGGAACAGACATCCAAACAAGGAGGTGTTCCAAAGAAACAGGCAATAAAATAAAATAGCTCACTAATCCACAGCCTCCCTTACAAAAGTTTGGAAAAAACTGTGGCATTTCAAAATGTATGAAAGGTCCATTGGTGAACAGCTTATTTTTTCTGTAGTAATTTATGGTTGTGAATCCACGGAAATTAATGCTGCTGATGAGTTGGGGGGAAATAAAGCCTTTGAAAGGTGGTACCCTCTAAGAGTTTTGTGTATCACCAGGATAGGAAAAAAATGCTTATAATAGAAATATTACTGGACTGAAGCAGAGTCTGGTCTCAGAAGTCAACAGGACATCAGGTGTAGAGATGGAAATAACATTGAAAAAGTTAATATGGAAATAATGGTGGCAGGTCAGCATGACAGGGGATGAGCAGAAAGGAGATGATAGATAATATATAGCAAATCACCGCGAGGTCAGATGCTGTGTGTTCAAAGCTAACAGTGGATCGAGTAGGTTTCTGAAATTCTGCCATGATGTCATGAATATTCATGACAGGAATGAATAGCTTTTACTTTGTTAGTAGCACCTTGATGTCCCACCTGAGATTAGGGGCCCATTGAAATACATTTTGAGATGATCCCAACTTCCTACCCTGAAGAATTTATAATCTATGTAGACTAGACTGAAATAGGTTCATGAAAAAGTGTACATCCCCCTTTTACAGATGAGGAAATAAGCTGCAAATAGTCTAGCTGGTAATGGAGGATTGCCTGAATAGAAATTTAAGGCTCAGCACCTGAAATTTATAAAATATTTACTGTGCTATAATCTAAGCAAACTTCCCCAGTTATATAGCTATTTGCAAAGAAGCTTAACCATGCATTGTTGTAATGAAACAAGTTATGACCCATGTGATGTATATAGTAGATGCCATTTTATTATAAATGCTGGTTAATGACACCTTTGATGTAATTTTATGTTGTTTCTCATAAAAAGAGGGGAAACAGCACCAGAAAAAAAATCTGCTTTAGTTTTAGTAGTAGTAGTAGTAGTATATAGTACATATATGCAAGTTTTGAAACCTAAACTGTACTGTTCAAAATAAATGTCTTTAAAAGTAATAAAATACGTCCTCCACTGGAGTTATTGATCTTTAATAATACTTGAAGGGGAACCAATGGCTCATAATATTTTAAAAATAACAAGTTAGCATAAGGATTATTTTAGAATCCAGGTATGGCTGATTAAGACCACTCTTATATAAATTCTTATTGAATTGCTAAATTTTGATCTTGGTAGATTTATAGGATTTCTTTTCAGAACAACAACAATGAGGTTTTCCAAATATAACACCTATATCTACTGCTGCAGGTTAAAAAAAAAAAGTGTATATTATTGTCCCTTCATCTTTTAGCAAAGTAAAAAAACTGTAGAATCAGATACTTAGCTAGTGTATGGAAATCAGCAAAGGTGCTTTACGCCAGTTTACATGGGCTGAGGATTTGGTCATATGTGCAAAATGAGGTATTTTAACTATCATAAATGGAGGTTTCTGGTTTGAGGGCAACTCTTTATTGAATCAGATGCTGGAGGTGGAAAAGAACTAATAGATCATCTAATGTTAAGGATCCTAAACTATGAGCCGGATCCAAAGTTTACTGAAGTTTCTGGAAAGATCCTCTATTGAGTTCAGTGATCTGTGGATCAGGTTTTTGGAACTGTAGACATATACTGGTCTCTAGAGCTATTCCTGGTGACCCACATAATAAAAGCTTTTGAGACTCCACAAAGGGCCTGGAGGGTGGAAATCCAAAAGAGACTCTCTCAGTGGCCACAGAAGGAAGGAACTGGAGAACCATTCATTTAGTTTAATTCCTTGTCAATACAAGAGTGTACCCTACAATATATTTTCTTTATTTTTTCTGGGGAGTTTCTTTCTTCTGGAAAGCTGTTCTATACTTTACTGGATATCACTCAGCCAGATTGGGAAAACCTGCATAAAGAAGACATGAATGGAGAAAAATTACATATTTTTCCTCTTATTGGGTTTCCCCAAATAAATATAACAGGCAGGAGCAGTCTCCTCACTAGGGGTGCGTCTACACTTGTAAATTAAGTCGACTTAAGCAGGCTTAAGTCAACTTAATTTACTCTGTGTCTACACTTGAGTTTCCTTAATTCGACTTAAGCAGTTCCTTAAGTCAAATTAAGGAAAAGTTAGTTTGAATTAGTAAAAACTCGTTTTACTTCGAACTAATCCTTAATTCAAACTAGTTACTAATTAATTCAAACTAGTCAATGTGGCCATATTAGTTCGAACTAACTGCTGAGTTCGAACTAACTGACACATTCAGTTTGGCACTTGCATGGCATGGCACTTGCTTAGTTTGAACTAGCATTCCAGTGGGGCCATGCTAGTTCGAATTAAGTTAATTTGAACTAACTAAAATTAGTTTGAATTAGTTCATTTGAATTAACTAATTTGAACTAACTTTGGTAAGTGTAGCATAACCAAAGAGATATCACGAGCTCCCAAGGCCACCTGTAACTCCTAAGACTACATGAACATGGAGGATCAATCCACTGAAGCATCAATCTGGAGGATCCATTGAGGGTGCAGTGATATCCCCTAGGAGGCACAGAGTCATAACATTGGGTTTGTGGCTAGCTGATTGAAACATGCTGCCTATTCCTGCAACTACTTTTAGAAGCTCTCATAAATGGAAGGTTTAACATTCCAGAGAGGGCACCACACAAAATGTAATTCAATGTAATGTAATACTGAAGAACTATATATTTACCACACTCATTCAAATGGAGAGCATGGTTTACCAATTCATGGATAGTCAAAAAATAAAAAAAAAATCTTTCAGCTTCCCAAAACCCCTTACGAGCATTTTTTAATGACAAGAGTAGATGTGCAAGATGCACAATTAAAATACAGTTGTGTTTGATAGGAAATTAAGAATTTATTTTAGAGAGTTTAAAGAAGTGAATGAACTTTCCCACTGAGGCATGCACAATTAATTCAGCAGTCAGGGAATTGTCAGGGCCTGAGGGAAGTTAAATATCAAATGTATAATCACATTTAGAAGACCATGTGTAGAAACTGAACAGTTTCTGGTAAGAGAGAGTGAACACTGAGAGTCAGCACTACATCCCATTTTTCCTCATATCGGTGCTCAACAGACTTACAGAAAACATCCGAAGAGTGGTACCCTGGTGAATGCTTTTTGCAGATGTTGTAATTCTTGCAGAGGAGAGCAAAGAGGAAATGGGAGATTAGCTGTCCGCTTGAAAGAAATGGTCATCAATGAATGCACACAATGAAACATTTATATAGAACTCTCAGTCAAAACAAGACTCCTCTGTTATGGACGTGACTAGGGGGTCCCTCACCCAAGAGGGAGTCTCTCCGTGGCTCGATTACCTCGTGGCTTAAAAGAGGACCCGTCTCCTGTATAAGGAAATTGATTAGAGTTTATTTAGCATCTGCAGATGGGTAACTCCAGTACCACACAGGGTAGGAGTACACCCACAGGCTTGTGTTTGCACATTTTATTGTTGATTAACCCCCTCAAAGACTGCCCAGGTACACCCCTTGATTATGACATTGTCCAATTAATGATAGGGCAAATTCATAGGTTTTCAGCTGCGCCTGGCCTGGCCTTCACCCTTCTTGGTCTGGTCCTCATCATATATGTTTTCTTTACCTTATCACTAATAGACTTATGGTTTCCAGGGGTCTTTGTTTCCTTTCGAAGCAGGATGTTTGCGTCTCTTGAAGCTTTTTGGACCCCAGAGGGGTAAGGGGTTATAAGTTTACCTTCCCACAGCCTAAGGCTTCAATACTGTTGCTCACTTATGCTAAGCTAAACTATTATCTACTCATGCTAACGTAGAATGTCTAAGTATCTTAAAATGGCTAAGTATCATAATTGTATAACACCTCCCACTCCCTATCCATTCATGTAAGAGATAAAGTAGTTATAGTTCTGAGGTAGCTACCCTTCTGTTCACCTCCCCCTACCAACTGCCCTCTGATACTGGTGTCAAGTAGTCTGGAAAAGCTCAAGTGTGAATACCAGCCTCATGGCAGACTGCTAAGAATCAGGGCTCAAGCCTCAAGCTAATTCTATATTTTATACTTAGATTCACCAGCCAAGTATCAAGTGTAAATTCCTTACATCAAATATCACAACAAAATTCGGTAGCCATGTTAGTCTATTGCAGAGAAAGAAACAGAGTCCTGTGGCACTTTTAAGGCATGTCTACACTGGAGGCTTTGTTAAGTCGACTTAACAAGATCAACTTTAAGTCGACTTAAAGTCGACCTTGTTAAGTCGATTTAGAGAGTCCACACTGAAAACTCCAGTTGACTGCCAGCATCCACACTGGCAGGTGCTGGATCGACAGAGGAGTGGTGCATTGTGGGTAGCTGTCCCACATTGCACCAGGGTCTGGAGGCCAATTAGGTCAACTTAAGGGCGTTCCCTACACTGGTTAAATTGAGCTAATAAGATTGACTTAAGTGTTAAGTCAACCGTAAGAGGTGGTGTTATTAAGTCAACTTAAGGAAGCGCTTAAGTCAACTTCATAAGCACCCAATGTGGACATAGCAGTCTGTAGCTTGACTTAACCGTCCTTAAGTCAACCTAAGGCTCCAGTGTGGATGAACCCTTAAAGACTAACAGGTTTATTTATCGCATCAGCTTTCGTGGGAGAAAATCCCACTTCATCAGACGTTTTGAAGTGGAATTTTCTCCCATGAAAACTCATGCAATAAATAAATCTGTCAGTCTTTAAAAGTGCCACAGGACTCTGTTTCTCTGCAATAGACTAACACAGCTCCCCTTTGGATCTTGACTACATGGAAGGCACTGAATACAGCTGTTTAAACAAAATTCAGGTTATTCCCAATCCCAAAGGTCCAGTAATGTACCCCTGCTCAATTACACTTTAGGTCTCACACAAAAGACAATGTCTGTAGCTAATCATATAGTATACTAACTAAGTATTTATTAACTCAGACAAAAAAAAAAAGGTGACAATATCCAGAGGGGTAGTCGTGTTAGTCTGTGTACAGCAAAAACAATCAGAGTCCCGTGGCACCTTGAAGACTAACAAATTTTTCCAGGCATAAGCTTTTGTGGGCTCCAATCCACTTTGTCAGAAATAAGGGAGATATTACAAGTTTAAATCAGGTAAACACTCACACACAAATCAATTATAATCATAGGCCACAAAAATGGTTTAAAAAAAGAGAAAACTTCTATAATAAGCAAACTCTATCCACCCTCTAGAGCTAACTCGGGACAAGCACTGAAGATATTTTTCTTATTCTTAGTAATCCTTGCCTCTCAGAGTCCAAGCAGCATAAAGGTACAGTTTTTTCTTGTCAAAGATTTTTGTTCCCCTCCTCCAGCGTTCATGCATGTCTCCTCTTTATGGATGTGATGGGGAACAATCAACAAAGTCTTTTGTCCTTTGATGTTCTACAATGGTTTGTCTAGTGTCTATGGGCCTTCTTTTGTTGGACAGGGTACCTATGATAAACTAATATTTCTCACTTGGTAGTGTTTCTTTCCTGACTGGTGTTTTACAGTTTCAAAGCAAACACTTAAATATTACCTTTTGACATGGGGTACTGACATTATAAATGAAATTAATGCATGCAAAAACTAACAAGCATTTCTTAAATACATTTGTATAAACCTAGTTTCTATTTTAACAATACTAACACATACGTGAACCAGATTGGTCTCTGTTTATGCATTAGTCAGTGTTTAGCTGAGGTCTACAGACTTTGGCATGAGTGGTACTTGATCTGCCTGCATCCTAAGTATCTCACTTAGGGGGATAAGAAACTTCCTTCTTTCATGTGTGGGCACTCAGGGCAAGCTGCAGTCTGACTCCTAGGAAATAGTCCAGAGCATCCTAGGCTGTGAATCCTAAATATGAATTTCAGGTATCAGTTAAATTGCAAATACAATATGTAAATGAGCACCAAAGGCTACTGACTGTAGCCAAGTATAAAAGGGATTAGGGATCCACATTTGAGACATGACTATTATTTAATGTTGTAGCACAGACCCTACAGGCTCAGACATTAAAATATTTGTTTAGCGAAATTAGGCTTTAGGATAAAGTAACTGTCTGTAGAGATAATTAGCACAAGTAAGTTGTTAATAAACCTGCTGAGCTTATGTTTATGTTTGTGATATGCTGATATTTTTTTAAAATAACTGCTGAGTTTAGATAATAATTTCCACCAGAAATCACTGCACGCCGGAAGATGACTGTTGATAGCCAAAATGAAATGTTAGAAATTTCTTTAAGGAAGAACCACCTGTTACTATGGAGATAAGGTGATGTAAATGTTAATAAGTATAAGGGGAGCTAATGAGTTAGCCTGTGATAAATAGGACTCACCAGATGTAGTGAGGGTGCAAGTTCAAATAATGAAAAGGAGTTAAGAGCATCATAAATATGTATGAACCCAGTGTGTGTCAGCATAACACATTAGAAAAGCTGTATCTCAGCCTGCATGCTGTGTGGGAGATGTCAAGTTGACGACCACTTGTGGCTGTAATCGTGACGATCATGAAGATGACAACCAGGGACGAGGACTCCCACTGTGGGTTCTTCTGCCTGGCATGGTGTGAGTAATGCACATACTGTGCATGCTGTATTGAGCTCTCTCTACTTACCAGACTGCAGTATGTGTAGGGTTTGAGTAGCTAATAAAAGCAATTATTATAGAAAAAGCACGATGAAGTCTGTTGTGCACCACAGGGTTCCCTATCTATTGATAACCTCTCTACTGTAGTGAATCGTAGGGGGCTGAACACTCACAGATTAAAGTAGGTGTAAACCCTCACATTGGGGGGGATAATTGGTTAAAGTAACTCATGTGCTATAGCTGACAATGTGGCAACATGACCAGTTTTAGTCACTAAAAATATGCATAGTGTAACATCTGAGACAGTGTGTACACTATATCTGCTTCCAAGTACAGTACTACTAAGATGTCACTTGAGTTTTCTCTTGCAGTTTTAAATGACAGTGCTTTGCAAATGCTCCATTTGGCATTCACCAATATTTTAATTGTCTTCAGGACGATATACAGATGATTGTGCCTTACCGCCAAGAAAACAATAGCTGAGAATAACAACTTCCAAACAAAACCAAAGATACCTAAAAAACGAAGGTATATAACCCAACTTGTAAATTTTAGATAGTATGTTAGAACTAAATTTTATACCATATGTTTGGGCCAAATTTTAAGATGTATGAATCTGGCTTTTAATTATTTACTCCCAACACCTTTTGGGAGCAAAAATATGTACAAACAATAGTACTGTAGACCTAATCAGATAGTTAGATGTCTAATTCAGTTCATTTTTGTCAGCAGTTGACTGAGAATGCAAAATTAGAGATTGATTTTGAAAATGTGGGGCCTGATTTTCCTCTTACTTACATCAGTGTAAATCAGGAGTAACTATAGTGAATAAAGGTACCTCAGTGTAAAAGGTTAATCATGAGGAGAATCAGCCCCCTTCCCCCCCCCCTTTTTTTTTGAACAAGATTGCTCTGTTGAACTGTTAGTTGAGTAAAAATGTAGGATTGTTGCTCCAGGTTATTTTCCTGATTTTATGGATCTATTTGTATTTTTCTTGTTGTTGAAAGAAATGAAATATAAATGTTAAAATGCCAAAGCTTCAGAGTAATAATTTATAGGTAAACAGTCCACTGAAAGCAATTAAGTGTACTGTGAATGTCAGCACCATGTTGTTATGAACTTTGTCAGAAAAGGTATCAAGAAATGGCAAACAATTGGTTTTACTTGCTCTTTCTCTGCGTCTTTGTACTTTGCTTTCCATCTCTTCCCTTCCATTCATATTACCTCTTTCTCTGCTCCCATCTGCATGGATAAATCTTGTTACAAGTTTATAGACTGTCTACTGGCATAGCAAATTATTTTTATTTGAAGATGGAAAAACAGTAAACTACAAAGAAAAGTAACCTGATAAAATGCTACTACCCCAGAGTTTTCTCTGTAGTAGTGTATAAGTAAATAGGATAGATTCTGTCTCCATGGTCTCATTTTTATATATGCATATACATATATAAAGACAGAAGGAGAGAGTGTATCAAAACGGGTAACCCCCTTTTTTTCTCCATCAGCTAGTCAATATTTCAAGTTCTTGTTGGTTTATTTCTGTTACCAGGAGAAATTAATGATGGTGGATTAAGATTTGGTTTTGTTTTTATTTTTTTACTGTAATTCTGCTTATTTCTAAAGAATGTACACAATGTCCCATCTCTCTGAATTCAGTAAGATCAAATAATAGAAGGCAGTTGTCTTGCTCACAATTCCAAGCCTGCCTTTCTAGCCAGCACATTGTCATAAAAGCTCTATCTTTCAGTTTCTTTTCAGGGTCATATTATAAGTGCTTTTCTTACTGATTTTGCCAGCTTTTTAGCTGCTTTTGACAAACAGGCAAACTCAGATCCACCAATTAATCCCCAACAATTTTGTTTGCATTTAGTCTAGTCTTTGGGCAGGGACTTCCATTTTTTCACCTATTGCTAACCAGAAGGACATTTAATTGTTCTTTCATGTAGTTTAAATGAAAGATTGTTAGCACACTCTGTGGTTTCTGACTGAATATATACTAAAGACAGGCTTACTGGGGCTGAGCCACCATACTCCAGCATAACCATACACACACAGAGTAGCCAGTTTTAAAAATTATAGAAGTGTTTATCTAAGTAGATAAAATGGAAAAATAGTACATAACATTATGAAAACATTAATTATAATTTATATGCCCATGAGAATAGAATTTAATTAAGTCTCCACATGCAAGCATTACAATCCTATGGGCTTGTCTTCACTATGTGGTTCTGTCAATACTAGGTACACAAGTTACATTACATAGGTAACATAACTGAAGTCAATGTGCCTTGCATCAAATAGCTGTGCTGTCTTCATTACACTATATTGATGGGAGACACTCTCCCGTCGAAATTGCTTAAGCTTTTCATTCCCGTGGAGTACTGGTGTTGACAGGAGAAGCTCTCAGCAATGAATTGAGCATACCTTTACCAGATCCATTCAATCAATGTCACTGCATAGATGGCTGCAATGCCAATGAAGCAGCCTAGTGAAGACAAGAACCTTAGTTTACAGATAAGACACAGTGTTGCCAACATTATGCTAGAAGGCATAGAAATAGAATCCAGATCTGTTAAGTGTTTTGTTCTCTCAGTTTCCAATACATAAATTGGGATATAGCAAGAGAGCCAGAAAACTGTGTAGGGCTTTAAAGATTATCACTGTTAATCCATTTAGTAGCTAGTGGAAGCCATAAAACTTAGATGTGTATTACCTCAATGAGACAGCACTGGCCATTGCATTCTCAAACAAACAAACAAAAAAATCAGGACTTTTATATATACAACCTTTTGCCGATTTCATTGAATTAAAGAAAACCTATTAACTTACTGGAATTTTAGTTACTTTCCAGATATCATCACCACTAACCTAACCTCTATGGTTATGTCTACACTTGCTAAAATTAGTTTGAATTAGTTAGTTCAATTAGTTCAATTAGAACGAATTAGTTTAATTCGAACTAGCATGGCCAAACTAGAAAATTAATTCGAACTAATTTAGTTCAAATTAGCGATCCCCATGCATTTCAATGGCCGGTTAATTCGAACTAAGAAATTAGTTTGAATTAACATGGCCACATTGGTTAAGTCGAACTAGTTAGTTCGAATTAACCCCTTACTTCTGAAACCCTATTCGAACTTATTAGTTAGAATTAAGGAAGCCCTTAATTCAAACTAATTAAAGCCTAGTGTAGCCATGGCTTTAATTAGTTCTAATTAAGCCTCCTTAATTCAAACTAACTTGCCAGTGTAGACATAGCCAATAAGCTTCCGCGCAAAGTAGATTTTGGACAAGATTTTTGAAGAGAGGTGCCTAGAGTTAGCCTTCTAAATCCTTATTTAAGATTTTAAATTAAGTGCCTAGTTTTCAGAAGTGCTGACCATCCAGCAGGTTCCAAATTACTTAGTTTTTGATCCTGCAATAAGTTTCAATCAAGCAGATTTATCTGTATCTATGGAGACCTGACTGCAAAATCAGAGCCTTATTTAGATCCTTAATTATGAATTTAGGAGGCTAATTTCAGGCTTATCCTTTCGGGAAACTGTGCTCTTCATTTTTTAACTAAACAATTTTTTGCTTCTCAATTTAGAAGTTCCCCAAATATTTACCTGCATTTTTCTCACTATTCTTCCATAATTAATCAAAATATTAAAACAGAATTTTGCCAAAACTAAGACATGTAGCAATAACAGGCTGAAATAGAATATCAAGAAAGAAAACTGAAACTGGATTATTTGAGGGAAAGCCAGAACGGTGTTATCAAGCCAGCCGCAAATGAAACTAGTAACATTTTGGGTTTACAAAATATGTTTTGTCTTAAAAGTACCTTTTTAGTAACTCTCTTAGAAAACTACTGCAAGATTTTTTTCAAGTATTCGTTTTGAAGCTTTTAAGTTATTAAACTACAAATAGTGCATCCTTCTTTTTAAAAGAAATGACAAGCAACACAAATAGTAAATCCACTTATTGTATCTTGGTGTATAAGTGACCATGAAATCAGAACAAAGTTCTTTGGCCGACTGAGTCACATCACTTTAATATTTCAGGCCTGAATTGATGTTCCATACGGTAAACAGAAGAAAGCAAAATTACTAAAGAAAACTGCAGGCAGTGATATTATTGGTCATGGAGAATGTTGTTCAAAAGAAAATGCATTTTTTTTCTTTTTTCCTCTTGGCTGGATTATAATGGAAATCTAGCCTGAAATAATCAACAAGGTGGCTTAAGAAAAGTGGAAAAAAGGTTTAAAATCCTGCCTCATTCTTTCTTTTGAGTCTCCAGATTTCATTGTTACAGAGACGCAGTGTGCAGCCTGGTTGTTGAGTTGTTTAAAAAAAAAAGAAGATTGATTTTTCTTTTCTTATAATAATAAGATATGTGCAAAGAATTTAATAAGGTATTTTGTCTGCTTATTTAAGATAAACAACTTTCACATTTTATGGGGCACAACTAATGAGGGTTTTTTAAGAGGGATTTGGGTTTTTGTTGTATGTTTGTTTAATGTTCGATGACATTTTAGTTACAGACATTTTCCACTTCATCAAACTAATCTTATAGACATATGGTAGATCTTCAAGCTGCCGACCAGCAACTACCATGAACAACAACTGGAGCTGCAGGGGCTCAGCACCTCTGAAAATCAGATCAATAGTTTTAACAAATTCAAAGATAATAACATGAAATCAAACCAGAAAGTAAAGTAGTGACCTGGTTACATATTTATTAATGATAAGCCTTTTTCCTATTGTAAATGTGCATGGTGGTAATATAAACAGATAGTATCAAACTATCAAACACCATAACAAACACTGGCAAATTAAGTGGACTTAAGTCCACTTAATTTGCCCTGTGTCTACACTACACATTGCTTAGGTCGACTTAAGCAGCTTGCTTAAGTCGACTTAGGGAAAATAAAGTCGACTTAATTTTCATTAAGTCGACTTTATTAAACCTGCTTTTTACTCGACCTAAGGCTTAATTCGACTTTCTAAAGTTGAATTAAGCCAGTGTAGACATGGGGTAGCCCTAAGTCGACTTAGGGCTACCCCAGGACTATACCACTGTCCTCCCTGCCGGGGGGGGGGCACAGAGGGAGCTTGGCATGCCCCCCAAAGGGCAGGGCAGAGCCCTGTGTGTGATGCTGTCTGGATTTAGGGAAGCATTTATGATATTATTTTCAATGGATAACTCATAAATGCTCCATAATCCATAGGAACTGTGTCATGTTTGGTATCAACAGAAAGGTAGTAATTTGCTGGAAATGATTATATAGCTTATGTCTAGGAATTCTATTTGGATTAGAAGTTAGGAATTGGGTATTCTATCTGTACTTTAATTTATGTTACTTTATTGAAATACCTGAGAGAGGTGGGTGGGTGTGTTAAACCATTGTGTCCTTAAAGTTTAGGAATGTACCAGGGATAATGGTCCCAGGGACTAAACTGATGAGCCATTAAGGATACAATGGGTGTATTCCTTATGTCCTTAATGGCTCATCAGTTTAGTCCCTGGTACATTCCTAAACATTAAGGACACAATGGAGGAGGGTGTGAACAACCATTGTCTCCTTAATGGCTCATCAGGTTTCTCCCTTGGGCCCATTGTAGGTGGGAGCTTCCTTAACATTAAGGAGACAATGGTTGTTCACACCCTCCTGTCTAAGACATTCCTCCAGGATGACACAAGTTAAAATATAGATATAACATCAAATTCCTAACTTCTAATCAAAATAGAATTCCTAGACATAAACTATATAATCATTCCCAGCAAATGACTACCTTTCTATTGATACCAAACATGACATAGTTCCTATGGATTATAGCATTTATGAGATATCCATAGAAAATAATATCATAAACGCTTCCCTAAATCCAGAAAGTGTCACACCCTGCCCACATGCCCTGCCCTTTGGAGGGCATGCCAGGCTCCCCCTGTACCCCCCTGGCAGGGAGGGCATTGGTGTAGTCCTGGGGTAGCCCTAAGTCGACTTAGGGCTACCCCAGTGCTACACTGGCTTAATTCGACTTTAAAAGTTGAATTAAGCCTTAAGTCTAATGAAAAGGTTGTTTAATAAAGTCAACTTAATTTTCCTTAAGTCGACTTTATTTTCCTTAAGTTGACTTAAGGAAACTGTAGTGTAGACGCAGGGTAAATTAAGTTGACTTAAGCAAGCTTAAGTCGACTTAATTTACCAGTGTAGACTCAGCCTTAAAGACTAACAAATTTATTGCATGAGCATTCATCTGAGAAAATCCTACTCGTCAGACGCTTGAAGATGGAGAAGTATAGATGAGTAGGTGGAAAATAAATGCGGTGTAGGTTGTAGGATCAGGTCAGACTGTTACAGCAAATCAGTGCAGTTGTTTAGATTCAAACATTAGACAACAACATATAGGAGGGAGGTGAGGGGAAAAGGAGAGCAAAATTACCTGTTGTAATGGGGAAAAAAACATAGTCTCTATTTAACCCCAAGCTGATGGTGTCAAATCTGCATATCAATTCCAATTCTGCAGTTTCTCTTTGAAGAAACTTTGAAGGGTAGCTAGTGGTGTTCCCCAAGGGTCGGTCCTAGGACCAGTCC
>ML685809.1:3502697-3620134 GCA_007922175.1 Pelusios castaneus | reverse complement strand
GGTCTGACCCAGTACGGCCTTTCTTATGTTCTTATGTTCTTATGAAGCTTTGTTTGATTCTAAACAACTGTATTGATTTGCTGTAACAGTCTGACCTAATCTTATGCCTTGAGCCCAGTATTAGAGATTCCTGATGACTCAGAGCATATTTTCAGTGAGACTGGACAATCATACAGGCACTTTGAAAGTGTTACATCCAGTAATTCGTCTTTATTATAAACACAGAGTTAGCTGCTGTTAGCCATTGACATGTGGTTGACATCAATGACAAGATTGAAATAAATTGTTCATTAACAAATTTGGGAGATGTTCCATAGGGATATCTCCTGGGTTCAGTACAATCCAATATAAGAGAACAAAGAGGATGTTTATACAATTTGAAGAGGACACCAAGCTGGGATGGAATACTAGCACTTCATAGGAGAGGATTAGAATTGAGAATGACCTCAATAAATTGGAGCAGTGGTCTGAAATTAACACAGTGAACACAGTGAAATGCAATAAAGACAAGTGCATAGTACTGTAGTTAGGAAGAAAAATTCTAGTTCATAACAACAAAATGGGGAATACCTGGCTAGACAGTGGTAGTACTGCAAAGGTGCTTGGGATTATAGTGGAACACAAACTGTCCATGAGTAAACGATATGATGTGAAAAGGAGTAATATAACTCTGGGTGCATTAAAAGGAGTGCTAAATATAAGATAGGAGAAATAACTGTTCCTCCGTATTTTATCAATGGTGAGGCTTCAGAGCAAGTCTACACTTAAAACATTGCATCGGTGCACTGCTTCAGTGCAATTGTACTGCAGTAGCGCTTTAATGAAGATGCTCTACATCTGTGGCAAAGAGTTCTCCAATTGGCATAATTAAGCCACTTCTGTGGGAGTGGTAACTATATCAACAGGAGAATCTCTGTTGTTGACATAGCACTTTCTACACCAGGGGTTAGGACAGTACAATTATAGTGCCCAGGCATGTGGATTTTTCACACTCTTGAGTGACATAGTTATACCAGTATAGATCTGTAGTGTAGACCAGACCTAAGTTGGATAACTGTTTTCAGTTCTGGGAGCCACAACTTAACTAAAATGTGGGAAAATAAGAGAGAGTCTAAAGAAGAGCAACAAACAAGATGAAGACATTTAGAAAATGTGACCTATGAAAAAAAAGTAAAAAATCCAGGCATGTTTAGTCTTGAAAAGAAGAGACTGAGAAGCACCTGATAGCAACTATGCTAGGAGCCGTTATAAAGAAGTCTGTTCAGTTGTTCTCTGGGGTATACTGAAGATAGAATAAGATGCAATCAGCTTAATCCACAGCAATGGACATTTAAGTTAGATATTTGGAAAAAATCTAACTATAAGGATAGTTAAGCACTGAAACAGACTTACCAAGGCGGTGATGAAACCGCCATCATTGGACATTTTTTAAAACAGGTTGGACAAACATTTGTCAAGGATGGTCTACATATTCTTGGCCTTGCTTCAGAACAGTGGTCCTCTCAGGATCCTTGATAGCTTTACATTTCCATGACTCTACATCATGGTAAATCTGTCTTCAAGCTGTGTTCACAGCCAGGAACTGAAAAATATCCATGTACTTCAGAAACTGCAAAATATTTCATTACTGACCTCATACTACCACCTACAACCTTGGAGCCATCCCCCAAATACAGCCCCAGCAGTATACCCAAGTATACCCAGGTATAACAGATATTTTTTTCTATGTCTTCTAGCGCTGATGGGGAGAAGCAATAGTGTGACAAATAAAGCGTTTCTAGGTGACCTCAGAAATGGAAGTTCAAGTAGCCAGGAAATAGCTGGAAAGACCAAGGGCAAGTTCCCCACAATGTATGTAAAAAGTATGGCTAGCATGGCAGTGAAATTAAAGATATACTTTCTAGAGACAGTATGAGTCTGATTTTTATCTTTATTAAATCAGTTTTACAACAGTATGATTCTTCTGTCTGCAGTAAAATGATTATGGACTGACATCAATTTAAGAGGAGTATCAGTCCCTAGATGTGAAATTCTATCATCACTGAAGTCAACTGTCTTCACTGGAGCCAGGATCTCACATTCATTTATAATGCAATTTTTACATTTATGCATAAGTAAGAGAGAGCTGAGAATGGGCAGTGGACTGGACTGTGCACAGATACCCTGGAGACAAAACTATCTTTTAAAAATCCTGGAACTTGTATTTTACTCTTCTGTTTCTCACAATGTCAAGTTAATTTTGTCCAGTTGTAATAATATTTTCAATGAAGTAATTTAAACAATCAGGCATCGATTCTCTTTCATACCAACAAGCACTTAATCCACACTGATGCATTCCCAGACATCAGAGTTCTGTGTGAAGGGGACAGAAAGTGGAACTGTAAATACCACTGTAGCAGATGTGAGATACCTCTTAGATGTGTACATGGAGTTACTGTCTTTCCCAGTGTTATTTAACCACATTAATTGTTAGGTCTTTTTTCTATTAACAGATTTAACAATTGTATTAATCAACAAAATTGGGAAAGGGTCCCAATATTACTCTCAGCTACCTGCGAGAGAGATTCCTGCAAGCAGAATTGGACCTGTTAATTAATCCTGCTGTAAAAGACAATTGTGTACAACAGTTTTGAAAGCTGTAATCACACACCAAATCTTGGTATTCACTAATCTGGAGTTATACTTTAATAACATTTTTACTTTGATCTTTACATGCAATTAAGCAAATTATGCATGTAACCTTATTCAAAAATTATTTAATTTACTAAATGCAAATTGGGACTGTGCTGGCTATGTACTTAAGTAGATTATGCAGTGTGTTTTAGGGAAGCCTGATGTAATGGTTTTAATTTTATCCATAATAATAAATAGCTTTTGTGGTGCCAGTGTATCAAGATGCTAGCATGTTAGATTAATACACTGAAAAACTAGATTTCACAAAGATTAAATTAAGTGTTTAGTAATCTGTAAAGTGAATATGTTGCAGAAGTGGTCTCAAATCTGACTTCACCATTTTTATGAGACCTTCAGAGTCAGTGTTACAATTTGACATATTTAACAGAGAAACATGAGGTGCAATAAATGGATCTGAATCTGCAACAACATTCAAACATCACTGCATTTCTGGAGAGAGGGATGTAGGGTGGACAAAGCTTTTTGTCTAGTCTCATGCTTCTGGTCCACCTCTAGATAAGTGATGCATTAATTGTTGGATGTAGAAGGATAGTAGTGGGCAAAAGCCACGGTGTTTGACTCCTAATTTGAGAAGGGGTTCAGTGGGAGATTTGAAGCACCAGTTCAGCTCCATAAAAGAAATGAACTCTAGCAATGAGAATTAGATCCAGGTCCTCAAAGGTTTTCTGAGAATTCAGATTCAAAGTTTGGATTCCGGATCACTTCTAGTTGACAACTGGCCACTGTCTTGTATCCTCATGGGGCAGCAATCTACTTACTCAGCTTGGTATCATGCCACAATGGAAAGTAACATGAGGGTGGAATGATTATAGAGAGTTACACAAAAGGAAGATGAAAAGCATACTCCTACATCTCTGTATTGTCCAACACCTGATTCTGTTTAATTAATTGGAAGGCATTGAGTAAAGCTCAGGGGGATTGAACGAAGTATTTAACAGTAATTCAGATATCTGTAGACTTAGACACTCTATTTGCAGGTGTACAATCAAACAATTATAGTATTAACATATTAATTCAAGGAGAATCAATGAGGGCCGGTAGCATTTATTCATTCACCCTATATTTGCATTTATACCAAGAATATGAGCTTCAGAAATGCCTATAACTCCGCTCACTATAAATAACTCACTGCTAGATATAGTCACCATTTTCCTATCAGCCACTTCCTATACCAAGGTCAATTGAAACATGCTGATCCATATTAACATATGGTGTGCAAATAAGGGCTAAATCTTCCTCATCACTTCAAGTCCAAATGCTTGTGTTTGTGAGGGGGTGGACAGGATTCAGAGAGAAGGATGAAAATATTCTTCCCCGAAGTCTTCACTCCTACTAGTTGAAGTAGAAGCCTATTAATGAAGATCTGAGACTGTAACAGATTTTACTGGTGAAAGCTGCTATGTACAAGACAATAGACCAGGGGTCTGTATTGAGGTGGATACAGTTCATTCTCTGCTGGACTTGCATAGGGATGCAAGGTTTGACAGTTTGGGAAATTTATCTTCTCAAACACATGAATTCTGAAAGTCTTCAGATTATACAGCTGCATCATGGAATGCCTCCGTGTACTTTGAATCAATCATTTACTCCCAGGGCTAGTGTTGTATATCTCAAAGGCCAGGAACAACTGAGAGTAGTTAACCTGAATAGCTTTCCATTCAAATGGGAGTTCCTTAGAATAATGGAATAGCTGCAGGGTCTACTTCTACTCAGTTCTTCTGCAGGATAGAGGCTTGTAGCAGTTAAAATGCCTAACAGAACAGAAGGAGAAAGAGGCAAAAAGAATTAGGAGGTGCTGTTAAAAGGAGCTTCTTTGATCATTGAGCTGATGAGAACTGCCTGACTGCTGGACCTAAACAAGCTAGAGCAAATGTGGAGCAGGAGTCAGAAGAAACTCCATGAGACAGGGGAATGAAGTCCAGGTAAGAGGTCTGGGGATCCCTGAGGCCACTGACAAAAACCTAAATAATGATGAAAAGTGCTCATCCTGTGAAGGGGGAACTTCAATCAGGTGTTTGGGGGGGTTTGTTTGTTTGTTTTTTTAATTTTGCCTAGATTTTTATATCTCTTGTGATTCCTCAATAAATAAAAAAAGAGATCAGTTTAGAAATTGCTCTACAGTCTGCCTTACTTGCTTTCAACTGTCACTCATCTGTGAAGACAAAGTATAAACCAGAGTACCCGAAAATATGTGAACAAGTGATTTGCACATCCAGGGGATTGGCACTGGACCATGGTGTTCCATTCCCAAAAAATGGCATCAGGCAGAAAGTCTATGCCTATGAAGTGTTCCTACTCATACCCTACTCATAGGGAGCTTAAAAGCCCATGGATCTGGTGTGTGACTCTAAACAACGTAACCAGGTGAGCATTCACTAGGGGAGCTCAGCAGGGACAGAGACAGACAGGTTCAGTACTTCAGTTATGACTGTCAGCTTTTAAAATAAGTAATTTCTTGCAAAATGAAGAAGTTATCAGGTAACATAGTATTGCAGCTGCCATTCTATAGCCAGGCTGTATTCTTTCTCACACTCTGCAATAAATTCTCATTTTCATGTGTGAGTCTGTTCAAGTCAATGTGAAGTGTGGCACTGCCCAGCAACCTGTAGAATGTGTAGTAATGTTAAACTTCCTGCTGAAATGTACTTATTTTTCAGACACATGGAACCCCATGGAGATGGCCTGCATGGCACAAAAGGGGACTGGCAGTAAAAAAGCAGGATAGATTAATTAGTAGCCTTTAAACAAAACCACGTGATCGTATTTAAACATGGACAACAGAACATTTGTTCATATGTTAGGAAAGCTTTCAGGCTCCAGTGGGTAGACAGATGATATGATGTTGATAAATACATATATTTGGATCACTAATCAGTATGAGAGAAAATATTTTGTAATTTAAAATATACCACGTATATGATGGTGACCTTCATGTAATAAAGTGCAAAGCCATGTGATAAGTTATATATCACCAATAACTGTGACACTTATCCTCTCCCCCATGACTTCTAAATTTCCAAACCTCTGAGCAGTTTCCAAATACATTCAATTTTCTTTTTAAAGCAACTGTCCAGAAGGAAGTGGGAGGCAGACCACTTGGGCATCTCTGGGTGAGGATGAAAAATAGAAATCACATCATGGTAGGGGTCTACTGTCGGCCACCAGTTCAGGAAGAGGACATGGGTGAGATATTTCTATAACAAATAATAGAAACAGCCAAAATACAAGACCTGGTAGTAATGGGGGACTTTAACTACCCAGACATCTGTTGGGAAAGTAATATAACAAAACACAACATTTGCAGTAAATTCTTGGAATGTACTGGGGACAACATTTTGTTCCAGAAAGTAGAAGTAGTAATCAAAAGTAATCAAATAATTTTAGACTTGATTCTGAACGACAAGGAGGAATTGGTAGCAAATGAGAAGACGGAAGGCAGTTTGGATGAAAGTGATCATGAAATTATAGATTTCATGATACTAAGGAAACAAAAGAGTGAAAGTAGTCGAATAAGAACAGAGGTCTACAAAAAACAGACTTTACCTATCAGATCTCTGAGTTTGTTAAAATCCCATGGGAAGAAAATCTAAGGAGAAAAAGGAGTACATGGATTTGAAATTAAATGCATAACTGCAAAGTATTCCAATGCGAAGGAAAGATAGGGAGATTAATAACGGGCCAATATGGCCCTATCAGGAGCTTTTTAAAGCTTTTTTAAATTAAAAAAAAAAAAAACTTACAAAAACTGGAAACATGGGTCAAATTTTAAGGAGGAGTAAAAAAGAATAGCAAAAACATGTAGGAGTAAATCAGAAAATCTAAGGCACAAAATAAGTTCCACCTAACCAAGCTACATAAAAGGCAATAAGAAAACAATCTTTAAATATGTTAGGAGGAATAGAAAGATGAAGGAAAGTTTAGGCTCTCTGCTTAATAGGGAAGAGGTACTAATAACTGATGGCATTAGAAAGTTGAGTTGTTTAATACTTATTTCATGATCACTTCTGATACTCAACACAATTAACAAACAAGCAGGGGTGTTGGGGAGGACCACAGGTTGCAAGTTAATGTTGGGAAAAAACAGGAAAATCTGATAACTCACAATCCTGCAGGGTTTAGTGGTGTACCATGGGGGTTACGGGGAGGAGGCTGCATGGGGGGGTGCCAGGCTGTCCCCCGAGGGCTGGATTTCATGGCCCCTGCTCCCCCCACTGGGGATGGGACACCATAGGAGGTCTGGGGAGTGCTAGGGGGCATTAGCATCTCCCCCCTGCAGGTACAGACCTCTCTCCACAGGGCAACTGGGTGCTGGGCCTGGGACCCCGCCTGCCCATTGCGGTGGGGCATAAATGTGGGTTTGACACCCTCGGTACACCACTGTCAGGGTTAGAAATAGAAGTTTTATATTTCTGGAAAGGGAAGATTCTGAGTTAGACAACGTTACGTGCAGTAACCCGTACCAAACCCTGGAAAGTCCTGAAATATGGAAACTTAGAGTCATGACATTCTGTAGGCACAGAAAGATGTTTTAGATTATTTGTATATTGGGTATATAAAGCAACTAGTTTATGTTGTGTAGATTAAAATGTAGTCCAAAGACTTTAAAAAACAAAACAATCTTTCTATTTGTAAAATAATCTATATGGAATAAATTACAGTTGATATTGTGTAATGATTTTATTAGTCCTGTATAGGATGACCTGTATATTTCAATCATGGATTTAACACAAGAGCATAATCTGACGATGCAAAAAATTACAGTGAAAAAAGTAAAAAAAAACCCCAAAAAACCCACTATACTATCATGTATTCTCTGCTAACCGTACACTTTAAGTGCATATATACTCACACAGAGCATATATACAGTTAGACAATAAAATGCATGCAAGTTGCTCTCCAGTAAAAATATTGTTCTTTACTCATAGTTACTACAAATTAGTACATGAATTACCACAGTATTTTCCCAAACCTATTGCAAGAGAGGTATTGATAACTCAGATACTACTGTGGGGTTAAAATTGTAATGGATAGCACTAAATATGGGAAATGAAAAAAACTGGTAGGTTCTAGAGTCATCCTAAAACCATGAATGAAATATTTCTGATAGATTGACTCAAAAAGCAATCAATTCAGATAATTAAGCCTGACACGTTGAGGCACTCTGCATATTTTATTTGTTTACAAGCTGCGCACACAGCCCCAGTACATATCATAAAACACTGCCTTGTCAGAGTCAATGTGCCTATGTATTAGGAGAAAACACCTTGTATGCATTGACAACGTAGACAACAGAGTCCTGTGGCACTTTTAAAGACTAACAGATTTATTTATCGCATGAACTTTCGTGGGAGAAAATCCCACTTCGTCAGACGCTTTGAAGATAGGAAAGTTACAGAGTGGTAGGAAATTAAATGCAGGGGAGTGTATGACATAGCATCAGGTCAGGCTGTAACAGCAAATCAAAATAGATGTTAGGATTCAAAACACTGGGGAACAGCACATAGAGGAGGGGGAGGTCAAATCACTTGTTGTAATGCGAGAAAAATCCATAGTCCCTGTTTAACCCCAAGACAACTGGGTCAAATTTGCATATAAGTTCGAGTTCTGCAGACTCTCTTTGAAGCTGTGATTTGTTATTCATCTGTTTCAACACAGCTATTAACAAGTCGTCAAGGGAGTGAGCAGGGAGATTGAAGTGTTCCCCTACAGGTTTTGCAGTGTTGCAATTTCTGATGTCAGATTTGTGTCCATTGATTCTTTGGCGCAGAGACTGTCCTGTCTGTCCAATATATAAGGCAGAGGGGCATTTCCGGCACATGATGGCATAAATCACATTGGTGGATGAGCAGGTGAACGAACCCTTGATGGAGTAGGTGGCATGATTAGGCCCTGTGATGGTGTCATCAGTGTAGATATGAGGGCAAAGTTGGCAGCGTGGTCTGCTGCAGGGCTGTGTTCCTGCTTTAGTGTTTCTGTTCTGTGATCTGTAGTTGCTGGTAAGTATCCTTTTAAGATTAGGGGGCTGTCTGAAAGCAAGGAGAGGTCTGTCTCCTAAGGCTTGAGAGAGTGAGGGATCATTTTGTAAAATAGGCTGTAGTTTTTTGATGATGTGTTGAAGAGGTCTGGCTTGGGGGTTGTAGGTGGTGACCAGTGGCGTTCTGTTGTTGTTTTTCATGGGCTTCTCCTGCAGTAGTTGACTTCTGGGTACCCGTCTGGCTCTGTCAATTTGTTTCTTCACTTCTGCGGGTTTGTACTGTAGTTTTAAGAATGCCTGGTAGAGATCCTGAAGGTGTCTGTCTCTGTCTAAAGGGTCAGAGCAAATGCGGTTATATCTTAGGGCTTGACTGTACACAATGGATCGTGTGGTGTGTCGAGGATGGAAGCTCGAGGGATGTAGGTAACTATACCGATCAGTAGGTTTGCGGTATAGGGAGGTCTTTATGTGCCCATCGCTAATTTGCACTGTAGTGTCCAGAAAGTGGATCTCTTGTGTGGAGTGTTCCAGGCTAAGTTTGATTGTGTTGTGGAAATTGTTCTGGACACTATCTTCAAAGAGTCTGACGAAGTGGGATTTTCTCCCACGAAAGCTCATGCGATAAATAAATCTGTGAGTCTTTAAAAGTGCCACAGGACTCTGTTGTCTTTCTACAATAGACTAACACGGCTACCCCTTTGGAAATTGACAACTTAGTATGTCCTAATAAAGACTTTAAATTTATTTAAAATGAGTTGTGCAGTAGCCACCATTCCTTCCATCAAATTTCAAGTGACTTTGGCCACTGTGAATGTTGCTATATAGATACATCTAACTTTAAACTTCCTCTATTTATGCACAGAAAAAGGACAGCATTACAAATTGTGATATGCAGCACTCCAGCACACCCTTATTGTATGATCGGTGCATCATTCATGTTCACCCTTACAGTGTAACTATATATTGTCTGATATGAAGTATGTCATTAAGATGTTTTGGGGATGTCCATAAAATTCTGAACATTACTGTCATGGTAGCATGTTTCCTGCAATGTCATACATAAGTACACATATGAAACTCTGCCATATTATGTCCCCAACTGTGTCTCTCACATGGCTTGAATAATGCAAACAAAAGCAAAGCTGTATTTCCACAGTCAGTGAAGGCATGTAGACAGGAACAATGAACTGGCCTAAGCATCTGTGAGCACTTTGGCTCAGTGGGAAGGAACCACGCCCATTGCCAAACAGGGCAGATCACCTGACCCCAGGGGATGTCAGGTAAACTTAAAAGCTGAGGAGTCTTTGTCTCATGGCTGTCCCCTAGAATCCATCTTCTAAGCAACACAAAAGACTGAGAACCTACCCACGGGAGAGAGAGGTCTGGCAGTGAGACATCACAGCCATCCTGTGAAACTGAATATAGACTAAAACTGTAATCTTAGTTTAGAATAAGTTTTTTTTTTATTGTGATTAACTCCTTGACTTAATATTTTGATTTATATTAATCTGACTTAGAATCATTTAAATTTTGCCATAGTCAATAAACTTAGTTTTTTGTTTTACCTAACATTGTGCATGTGGATTCATTGTGTGCAGAGCCCTCACTTGGAGTGACAGAGCTAGTGCATATCAATTTCTCTGATAAATTGATAGACAAGTGTAAATGAGCTTGTAGGACGCAGTATGCAGCACTGAACCCTACAAGAGGGTCATTCCCACAGTTGTTTTTGAGATTGTTGCCGAGGCTCTATCACATGGGTGGCTGGCCAAAGCACTCTTTCACTAGGTGAGGGACCAATTACATGCAGGAGGCTGGGCATGAGCTGACCCAGGAGTGGGTGGCTCACACTTCAATGGAAGGAAGTTAGGGCCAGGAATGGAAAATTGGGGTGACAGCTTCACAACAGCCCCAATTGCAGGAAGGGAACATCACATCAATATTATTGTAATCTTTCTTCTTCCACTACACAATATATCTCACTGAGGGATCACCAGTAGGTATATTTAATTTACATTTCCATTAAATGATAAGCCTTCTCTTAATAGTTAGCTTCACCCCTGCACAGATAATTATTGCTGCAGAAAATGACATATTGTTATGGGCAAAAAGTTACACATAGATATTAAAGAAGTTAATGTGGCTCTGTCATTTTTGTGACAAGTAGGGCAACAAACCAAAAAAAAAAAAATCCTAATTTTTCCACTCAAGTAGACATATTTTGTTGTACATGAAAACTCAGTGGCTTCAGTGCGGTGCAGTGTAGGTACAAAGAGCCATATAATTGGAGCCAGTTGCAGTATTAAATCAAGTTTACAATTAGCATCACACAAATGCCAGCTCAAATCTTCTACCCAGCTTTCAGTACTTCTTTGGTAGTTCCCTCAACATTGTTCATCTCAGACTATAGCTCATCTCTTCAGAGATCCACTGCTATCTCAGGCAGCTGCAAATGGAGTCAACTCAGGTAGCAGCTGGATCAACTGCTGTTCTAAGGATGCTTTCATAGAGAATAGACATTTATTGGGACATGCCTTAGTTGAAGCCAAAGTCTTGAGTTGGGGTCACCTTGAAAGACAGGCTATTTATCCAACGTGGCCATCAGTCATTTGTTAAATAGTGAAGGATTAGTAGCAAATCTCAACATGGTCAGTTACAATAATGACGACACTGAGTTTTATGTCACACAGAATTTTGTTTACCAAAAAAAGTACCAGAGATAAAGTCAGAAAACAATTATTCAAATCTAGATACTAAATTATGAAAAAGCACTTTTTGACTCCTCATCCAAGGCCATGGAGGGTAGGATAAAGGATAATGACTATCTCTAATAATATTTTCTGGAGGAAATATGGATCAGCATTCATGTCGCACTCCTCATCAGAACCCAGCCTAGGCTGGGGAAGCCAGTGGTCCAATCAGTGGGCAAAACTCAGTGATGAATTCTGATCATGTGCCACTTGAGGCATGTAGCACATATGCTAAAAAGACGAACGTTTTCTAAACATATTAAGGTATATTGTGCCTTGTTCCACAGTATTTATTCATTTTTTCCTGAGTATTGATGCCAAATTAGGTGGCTTGAAAATGTAAATTACAATACGAGGGTCACAGGTAAAAAGTTGTTTCTTCGTTGTTTAATTACTACTGGTCTGGTGGATTCCCTATCCTTCCTTAAAGATAAACATGATAATGAAAGCTTTTTAATTGCACCCACACTAGAGTAGATTTACACATAGGGTTAAAGAAAAAATGTAATTTACATCCCAGAGGAAACTAATATTTTGACTTTTGGTTTCATTCCAAAACTTTTATTTTGACATTTTTAATTGGAATGTTTCAACATTCCTAAATCGAAACATTTCACTTATTTTTGATTGGATCAGCATTAATCTCTGCATCTGTTTGAGATGCTACAGTGCCTCATGGGAATTTTAGTTCTAGATTTCTCACCTCCCATGGTCCCTGGTCAGACTACATCTACATTTTTACTAGACCTGGTTACCACTATTATAATATCATATTTACTTCCTGAGGGCTTTCTAATAAGGATCTCTCAACTGCATGTTAATTAAACTTTAAAAGGACAATCTATACATAAATACATATTTATCACTAGAAATTAGAAACAAAACAAATGAACAACTACCACTGTCATAATAACAAGAAGCAAAACCACTGACTGATGCCAATTTACCACTGTTTCAATCTAAGGCTTTATTGGTTAAAGTACAGGTCTGGTAATTAAGAGTCTAATTTCTACTACTAAATCAAGAGTGGCCTTGGGC
This sequence comes from Pelusios castaneus, assembly GCA_007922175.1. Taxonomy (NCBI): domain Eukaryota; kingdom Metazoa; phylum Chordata; order Testudines; family Pelomedusidae; genus Pelusios; species Pelusios castaneus. The sequence goes on along the minus strand of ML685809.1, from coordinate 3,607,678 downwards.
AAATCCTCCCTGTGCCTCTTAATCTCCATCTGTAAAGAAGGCTAATAATACTTACCTATTTCAGAAGGGTGTTGAGAGGCTTAATTCGTTAATGCTTGGAAAGTGCTTGCTAAGTATCTGGTTCCAAGGATACACACCATCATCAATGGATTAACTCTTATTTGATACACGATATGAGTTCATGCCCCCTATGATATTTTCATTTAGCTGGAGCTAAACAAGCTGTTATTATCAACTGCAAATGTCAGAAAAGACATTCCTTTTAATTTTCAGCCTGCAGGAAAAATGTTCACTTTGAATGGATATCTCACAAGCAAATGCTGTTCTTAACAAATAATTCATGAATCTTTCTACATGCTGATCCACACAAACAAATAGCTCTTACCTTTATGAAGTTCAGCATTATTCTTACTAGGAACCATGTCAGACAGGATAAATGGAATATATATTGTTGTGTCAACAGGTACAGACTGGCTGCTGACACGGCTTGACAGGAAGAGATAAGGATAAGAAAACAAATTTTACAGAGGCGGAGCTGTAACTCAGATTAATCTTCTATCTCCTGAAATGCAAAACTATGATGCCAGTTCTTCGCAATTGCCAAAGACATAATTCTGCATCATTTGAGCTTCTTTTTTAAAACTTTCTAGTTGTAATCTCATAACATGGCTCCCCACCTAGGTACACTGATAGCTGACTGCATTGCCACACAAGGAAGTACAGGAGAATACCAATCCTTCTTACATACCTGCATGGATTACTGGGATATTAGATGTGGGCTTGAGCCCACTTACTCCCACATGGAAAAGACAGACAAGGAGAGGTGAAGAATGAACAGTCTTGGTTCTGCTCTCCCCTAGTGCACCAATCAGCATAAATGAGCTAACATAAGGTTGTTGCAGTTCCCTGCTGGGATAAGCTATCATCTAATTACTATCTCAGTCTCAGATCTAGGGAGAAATAGGAATGGAACTGTGTCTTAAAGGAGTGTCTCAGAGGCAAAATACCTTCAGGTATGTCTTCTCTGCTGAGTTAGCCTGCTGATCAGCACCTGATGTGAGCATCTAGCCACACTGCAAAGTCTTTTCCCAGTTACTGTATTCTCACTTATGCTGAGCTTGTCCATGTGTGTCACTAGGACTCCTGGTGGGTATCAGATGGCCCTTTTGTGCTGCAGTTAGCTGATCATGCTAGAACTTGCTGTTATTTTGGGGACATGGGGTGGATGGTGGGAAGGCACTGGGATACTCTCAGCATACAAATGATTTAGCCTGAGCACACAGAACGTAAGAATGGCCATATTGGATCAGACCAATGATCCATCAAGCCCTGTCTTCTGACAGTGGGCAATGCCAGGTGTTTAGTGGGAATAAACAGAACAGGTAATCATCAAGTGCTGTCTTCTCTCACCCATGCCCAGATTCAGGCAAAGACTAGGGATACTTCAGAGCATGGTTTTGCATCTCTGTTCATCCTTACTGATAGCCATTGAGGGACCTAACCTCCATGGACTTTTTTTTTTTTGAACCCTGTTAGAACCTTGGCCTTCACAACATCATCTGGCAAAGATTGACTTTGGACTGTATGAAGAAATACTTCCTTTTGTTTGTTTTAAACCTGCAGCCTGTTAATTTCATTTGCTGACCCCTCGTTCTTGTGTTAGGAGAAGGAGTAATTAACAATTCTTTATTTACTTTCTCCAAACCAGTCATGATTTTATAGATATACATCATATCCCTCCTTAGTTGTCTCTTTTCTATGCTGAAAAGTCCCAGTCTTATTAATCTCTCCTTATATGGAAGCTGTTCCATACTCCCTAAACATTTGTGTTGCCCTTGTCTATACCTTATCTTGTTAATATATATCTTTTTTGAGATGGGGCAACGGTACTGTGCAATAAAGTGAATGGCATACCAGCCCAAGTGAAAGCTGAACTAGGCTTTTCCCCACACTCCTAGCTGTGCCAATTAGCTGGGGTTGAAAGCATCACTTTCCTTGGGTCAGAGGGTTTTATATATAGCCAGGAGTGGAGAGAGGGGAAACACATAAGTAAAAACCCAGGCTAACTCCTCAGTGAAGACATTCCATCTGTAGCACACTCTAAATGTAGATGTGAATACATTATTTTAAAATTCTGAGATGTTTGTGATTGACTAAGTTGGCATGATGAGGAGGCTTTTCCCACATAGTCACTGGTTCAGGCTTTCTCCTAGTAATAATTAAACGTTGTTATCATTACCGTTTGAAAGCTATTTGCTAGTTTAAGTGAAATGAATGAATGTCTCTCTTCCTAGCAGATAGATGCTCATTTTATAACCGATAGTAATAGAAACCCTTTGGAAAGCATAGCAAAAAGGCAGAAACTGAATAGGTAATCTCTGCTGTAGTGGTCAGTGCATTAGGAGAGGAGAAAATTCTCTACTCATCCCTTAAACCTCACTGTCCACTCCCCAGCAACCTGTTTAGAGTGGCTTATAGAAGGTGGCCAGTAGTCTCGATCCAAGCTCCAGGTAGCCCACACAGAGGTAAAAGGCAGGAGTCTTAGTCCCCCTCATGCCCATGTACAATTTTGCACCCCAAGTCACAATGGAATCTTAAATTAACTTCATATGCAAACACAAATATTTATATAGCAAAACTGCATTTAACAGTGCCAGGCAAACCAGATTCCCTTTAGGCCATGTCTACACTGACAGTGGCAAATTCAATCTTTAATCTTTCCAGATTAATTTACTAGTCAGTTAAGACCCACTAAGTCGATCTGGAAATCAATTCAATAAAACCACTCCCTCAAGTGGTGTAGTGCTATGTTGATGGTAACGCATTTCCCATCAACGCATCACAGTGAAGATGCCATGCTGAAAGAGAGTTAGGAAGTCAACAGGAGTTACACAAGCTACTTTGTATAGCTTGCATAACTTTCATTGACTGCCACCAAATTTTGCAGCAAGTGTAGACCTGGCCTTAGTCAATTTACACAGGAGTTGTTATGCCAACCCAGTCCTTGATCATGTCTCTGAGAGTGGCAAAAACCACATGCCTCAAAGCAAGTTGCAAGAACCGCAAAATGGACAATAATGGAATAAGCTAACATCCATCAGTTTGTGTTGGCTTATTTTCAGAAGCCTGAATTTATGTTCCTAATATTTTTTTTTAAAAAAAATCTCATTTGGTGTATCTGTAAATTCATAGATTTTAAAGCCAGAAGGGATCATTAGATTATCTGCTCTAACCTTCTTTATAACACAGGGCACAGATTTTTCACCTAATCACCCTTATAGAGCTCAGTATCTCGTGTCTGACTAAAGCTTCCCTGTCAGACAGGCATCTACTCTTGGTCTGAAGATATCAAAGAAGAATTCACCATTTCCCTTGGTAGTTTGTTCCAGTGGTTAATCACTCTCATTGTTAAAAATGTACATCTTATTTCTAATTAGAATGTGTCTGGCATAAGTTCTTCTTATATCTCTCACTGCTAGATTAAAGAGCCCTTTAGTAACTGGTATTTTCTCCTTGTGAAGGTACTTACATACACTGATTGAGTGACCTCTTTATCCTCTATTTGATAAGATAAACAGATTGAGCTCTTTAAATCTCTCACTGTAAGGCATTTTTTCCATTCTCAGAATTATTTTTTCACCAACCTTTTAAAAATGTGGACACCAAAAGCGGAAGCAGTATTGCAGAACTGGTTTCATCAATGCCATATAGAGAAGTAATATGACCTCCCTGCTCAGGGCTGTCCCTAGGGGAGAGTGGGGCCCAGGGCCAATTGGCCTGCGGGGACCCCACCTCATCCTGGAGGTGGGAAAGGCGGGACAGGATGGACTGCTCTGCCACGCTGCCGGGACCCCAGCAATCTGAGGCTGCCACCGCCAGTGGGAGCCAGCTCCAGCCGTGGCCCATACGACAGTATGCAAGATCTTGGGAAAAATATTTAAAAGAGAAAGTAGTTAAGGATATTGAATTTAATGGTAATTGAAATAAAATACAAAATGGCTTTACAAAAGGTAGATCATGCCAGACCAACCTGATCTCCTTTTCTGAGAAGATAACTCATTTTTTGGACAAAAGGAGTGCAGTGGATCTAATTTATCTAGATTTCAGTAAGGCATTTGATTCGATTTCACATAGGGAATTATTAATAAATTGGGGAAGATGGGGATTCATGTATAAAAATAGAAAGTTGGATAAGGAACTGGCTAAAGTGAAGACTACAACAGGTCAAACTGAAAGGTAAGCTGTCAGGCTGGAGGGAGGTTACTACTGGAGTTCCTCAGGAATCGGTTTTGGGACCAATCTTATTTAATCTTTTAATTCCTGACATTGGCACAAAAAGTATGAATTTGCTAATAAAATTTGTGGATGAGAGAAAGTTGGGAAGTGTTGCCTATACAGAGAAGGATTGGGATACCATAGAGGAAGATTTGGATGACCTTGTAAACTGGAGTAATAGAAACTGGATGAGATTTAATAGTGGAAAGTGCAAGGTTATGCATTTAGGGACTAATAAGAATTTGCAGTAGAGACAGGGAGGTGTTAGTACAATTATACAAGATTCTGGTGAAGCCTCATCTAGAATATTGTGTGGAGTTCTAGTCCCCCATGTTTAAGAAAGATTAAACCACATTGCAACAGGCCAAGAGAAGGGTTACTAGGATGATTCGCAGAATGGAAAACCTATCTTGTGAGAGGGGACTTTAAGGCTGTGTCTACACTGGCAATTTAAGTCAATTTAAGGAGGCTTAAATCGACTTAAATTAAGCCGCGACCACACTAGGCTTTCATTAAGTTGACTTAAGAAATTCCTTAAGTCGACTTAATGAATGCATAAGTCAACGTAATAAGAACCACCTATTAGGTCGACTTAAGCCAGCCTAGGTTGACCTAACCCTTCGTTAGGTCAACATAAACCCAGTGTGGACGTTTAAGTCCAATTTGTTAAGTCAACTTAAGGGTGGTTAGGTCGACTTAACAAAGTGGACTAAGTCGACTTGTTGACTTAGTCTACTTTGTTAAGTTGACTTAATAAGGTCAATTTTAAGTCAACTTAAAGTCGACCTTATTAAGTCAACTTAACAGGATCGACCTAACTTTTCCTAGTGCAGACATAGCCAAAGAGCTTTGCTTGTTTAGTCTAACCAAAAGAAGGTTATGGGGAGATATGGTTGCTCTCTATAAATACATTATAGGGATAAATATCAGGGAGGGAAGAATTCTTTAAGTTCAGCATCAATGTGGTCCTAAGAACAAATGGATATAAATTGGCCATCAGGAAGTTTAGAGTTGAAATTAGGTGCTGGTTTCTAACCATGAGAGGAGTAAAGTGCTGAAACAGCCTTTTAAAGGGAGCAATGTGAGTAAAAATCTTTTTTGCCTTCAAGACTGAGCCTGATAAATTTATGGAGGGGATAGTATGATGGGACAACCTAATTTGGCAATTAATTGATCTTTGACTATTAGCGAGAAATATTCCCAGTATCCTTGATGGGATAGTAGATGGGATAGGTTTTGAATTACTACGAAGAATTCTTTCCAGGTGTCTGGCTGGTGAATCTTGCCCAAATGCTCAGTATTTAGCTGATCACTGTATTTGGGGTTATGAAATAATTTTTCATAGAGCAGATTGGCAGAGGCCCAGAGAGGCTGAGCCTTCCAAGAAGAACTCTGGGGCAGAAAACCTACCTGGCTTCAAACCTGAAAAATTTATGGAGGATATGATATAATGGGATAGCCTAGTTTGGTAATTGACCGAACTTTGACTACTGGTGGTAGATATGCTAATGACCTGAGATGGGACGTTAGATGGTTTGGGTTCTGAGTTATTACAGAGAAATCTTTCTTGGGTGTCTGGCTGGTGTGTCTTGCCCACATGTTTATGGTTTAACAGATAACTATATTTAGGGCTGGGAAGGAATTTTCCTGCAGGGCAGATAGGCAAAGGCTGTGTGTGTATACATAGGGGGGTCTGCTTTCCTCTGTAGCATGGGGCACAGCTCACTTGCAGGTGGATTCTCTGTACCTTAAAGTCTTTAATTTGAGGACCATGATTTGTGGACTTAAATAACTCAGTCTTAGGTTAGAGGTTTATTATAGGAGTGGGTGTGTGAGTTTTTGTGGCCTACATTGTGCTGAAGGTCAGACTAGATGATTGCATTGGTCCCTTCTGACCTTGGAATCTGTGTCTATGGCTATGTCTACACTGGCAAGTTAGTTCGAATTAAGGAAGTTCAATTCGAACTAACTAAAACCATGGCTACACTAGACTTTAATTAGTTCGAATTAAGGGCTTCCTTAATTCAAACTAATAACTTCGAATAGGGTATTAGAAGTAAGGGTTAATTCGAACTAACTAGTTCGAATTAACCAATGTGGCCATGTTAGTTCAAACTAATTTCTTAGTTCAAACTAACCAGCCCATTGAAATCAATGGAGATTGCTAATTCAAATTAAGCAAGTGCCATGAATGGCACTTGCTTAGTTTGAACTAATTTTTTCTTGTTCGAATTAAGCTAATTCAAACTAACTAAAATTAGTTCAAATTAGTTAGTTCGAACTAACTAATTCGAAATAATTTTAGTAAGTGTAGACATAGCCTATGAGTCTAGTCTTTCCTGAAGAGGAGTCAGAGCTATTCTTCAGTTCTACATTCATACATCAACCCCCCCAGTACACCTTGAAACATTTTAACTAATCCCTTAACTTTTCTCACAGTAATAAAGAAAACTCATCTGGTTGTGGGTAGACAGAAGTAATTCACAGGTTTTTTTTCCTGTTCTTTGTTTATATACGCTTCCCCCAAAAACTCTCAGCTTTCAGGTGTGCAAAATATTATACACAGGCCTTAATATCATTAATCCTTACAACATTAATATAAATAGGAAATATCTCAGTGAAATACTACTTGACAAATTGAACTCACTTTAAATTTGCTTTTTTTCTTGTTCTTGGTGCCACAACATTGAAGTGTTTCATGGAAATTTTTCACTTGAGTAAAACTTTTATCAAAGTTAGGCACAATTTTTCTTTCTTCTGTATGAACCTCTGAAAATTAAAGGGAAGCTTTTCATGATGAGTTTCAAGCTGGGTGGTTTGAATTGTATGAAATGGTCATTATGTCATTAATTCACATGAGAAGGTAAGTCAGCAGTAGAAATCATCAAACTTTTCACTGAATACTCTTTGTGAAACATGGCTTTTTGAAAGAAACACAAATTTCATGAAAATGTTCATTTACATTGAAATATGATTTTCCCGAGGAACCAAATCAAAACACACTTTTCCCTTTAGCTTTTAATTCATTCAGGTTTTTTTCCCCCTTCTCCTTTTTACTGAAAAAGAAAGGTAAAAAGAAAAAAGTGAGGTGGTGTTGAAAGGACTTTAAAAGGTAAATTTTAATCGAAATGAAAGTTCCCTTGAAAATATTCTAAACAAAAAGAAATGTTGGGTTTTTTAGTTTTAAATATTTTTCATTGAAAACATTATGTGCTACCCAATCACAGTCATCAGGAATAATTTTGATTTTTTTGTTGCATGACTGTAGGAAGAAGAGTGAATAAAAGACACCATAGTACCCTCATAGATCTGAGATATAGTAAAGACACAAAATGACTCTCCTACCATTAGTCCTACTTATAGAACTAATTTAGGCTATGTCAACACTAGAAAAGTTACATCGACTTTGTGAAGTCGACTTAATAAGATTGACTTTACGACGACTTAAGTCAACTTAATATGGTCAAAAAGGGGCTATGTCTAAATTAGAAAAGTTAAGTCGTCTTTTGTTAAGCTGACTTAATAAGGTCAATTTTAACACTTTAAGTCGACTTAATAAGGTCGATTTAGGTGCTAATCCCCATCCACACTGGCTTAAATCAACCTAATAAGACCAATTTAAAATGAGGTGTTATTAAGTCAACTTAACTTTTCCTTAAGTCGACTTAAGGAAAGCCCAGCGTGGACAAGTTAGGTCGACTTAAGGAGCCATAGACTTAACAAGGTCGACTTAGCTTTTGTAGTGTAGACATACCCTTAGAGTTTATGAGCTCTGGTTACAGAGATTTCTGTCCTTCTCAGCAGGGTTCCCCTATCACATAGACGTGCCTTTTCCTGGTAACAGTGCAATTCTCCAGCCTATACCTTGTTTTTTCTGACTTCATGTCATCTCTTCTACAATTCTCCTTTTTAATCCTCTGCAACCACTCCTGGGGCTTTTATTTGGTGTTATCTCCACCAGCTCATTCATTCTTTGTATAGGACTAGCTGCTCTTCTCTTTTTCCTTGCCCACTCACCTTCAGTAAGCACCTGCTGTGCCCTTTTATTTTTCAACCTCGCAAACCTGTTTCTGACCTCTGTCTCTCTTTCACTAGCCCAGCTTTTCCTCTGCTGACTTTTCAGTCACATGCTTCCACTGGCCACTTTCCTCACCCATTATTCTCCCCTTAGAGTTAGTTGATCCTGCTTCCAACTGCAAGTCTGTATTTTTTTCTATAGCCTCCTCATTTGTCTACTCCATCAACTGCTCAAACTCCTTTCTAAACTCAACCAGAGTTTCCCCCTGCATCTCCAACTCCTGAATTTTCTCTTCCATCAGCACATCACAGGAGGCAGTACATCATAGGTATGAAGCTCTTTTGACGTACCCCCTCAAAAATCATGTAGATACTGCAGTTTCCACATCCAATAATCGTCACTATCTCTTCCACTGATTGAGTGACTACCACAGCTGCCTCTATATCTGTCATAGCCTTCCCCACTGCTTCCTGTCAGTGATACACAAAAATGAAAAAAACAACCAAAATGCACCTCCAATGAGCACCCCAACAATACCAGCATACCACTCTTCCTCCCACACGACACACTTCCCCCAAAACTTCCCCTCCAAACTCCCACTGAAACTCCCCTGTTCTCAGCACTATTGGCTGCCTCCTGTGTTGCTCCTTGTTGGAGTGGCTGCCTTTAAATCTCTACCCCCTTATTAGGGTCAGATGATTGCAGTACACCACTCAGCATCAGCTCCTACCAGAGAAAGGAGGGCAAAGGGGTGTGAGAAAGAAATACTAAAAGACCATAAAAATGAAGTTCCAAAGGAGTAGCCATGTTAGTCTATGTCAGCAAAACAAACAAGGAGTCCTGTGACATTTTAAAAGACTAACAAATTTATTTATCACATGAGCTTTCATGGGAGAAAATCCCACTTTGGGGATTTTCTCCCATGAAAACTCATGCAATAAATAAATTTGTTAGTCTTTAAAAATGTCACAGGACTCCTTGTTTGTTTTTCATAAAAATGAATATGGCCAAAATATAATCTTGCTCCCTACCCTTCCCGTGGTATACGAAAAAAGTGGTACCAAAGTCTCCCAGACTCAAGACCCTCCAAAACAGAACATGATCACAAATTTTTAAGGAACAGTACCAGGGGCAGTCACTACAAACCTACCAAGAAGGAGGAGGAGGAAGGAAGCTCTATCAGAATATAGATAGTTATGATTAGGTGAAGAGCTATGGTTTTGTGCTTGCTTTTGTAGTCCTAGTAAACTCTTCACATTGCCTGCACTTTGGACTCTGGCCTGCTGCTTTCTATCTACAAACTTGTCTGGGAAATGAAAGACGGGGCAGGGGATCCCTAACAAATGTGATTAAGAATTTGTATACACAGATCCACAATTCACTGTCACTCACCCATTTGCAAACAGCTGGCATGAACTAAAAGACCCTTATTTGAGTTAACTTAGCTTTGTTTTCAAAACAACATCCACATGGGGTTGTTATAGCACAACACAATAGTATTCACTGCAACTCACCACCCATAATGTGATCTGTGGGTGTGTGTTGACATAACTAACGAATTCTGAAACTTTTATTACAGTGGAAAGCAGACTGAATTCTACTTATCAAATCACATGCCAAGTCATATTAAATTAAGATATTGACAAGATTGTAATAATTTACTCTTCATTCACTTGGATCTATATAAATAGATAGCCAAAAGGGAACTCAGTCTCTCATTTCCTAGAGATGAGATAGTTCCATCACATAAATTGAATTAAGGAAAGCCCAGAGTAGACGTGAAGTAAGTTACGTCAACTTAAGCCTGCTTAAGTCGACTTAATTTATAAGTGGAGATGCATCCTCTAGCACTCTGGCATTCCCCATATACCATTTTTCCTGTTCCACATAGTGGGAGGTGATATTTCTCCAAGAAAGATCAAAACTATCATTATTGTTGAGTATAGTCTAACTTACCCCAGGACCAGTAGCACCAAAATAAGTGGAAAGATGGTGTAACATGACTTTAATCTACTTTTACATTCCCTTTATTCCCTTTATTCCTTCTATCTCTCCCCGAAACTTGAGTCAAGTGCATGAGTGAAACAATGGAGAATTTGGTTCAATAGGTCTCTTAATAGCTAAAGAGATGCAGACAGCTTTAAGAAAATATTATTTTATATTTTCAGCAAGAATGATCATAGTTATTGAAGCACCATATTCCCTTCAGCTTTCTGTGAGCTGGATTTCTGCAAGGATAGCCAAATCAGACCTTTTGCACATACTTTCTGAAGAAAAGAGTTCATATCACCACGATCCCAGTGTTTTAGCCGTGACATAATACTTCACAATGAACAGGTTTTTTTTCTAAACAAGATGTTTCCTTTGCATTACCATCACATTTACATGTTATGAAGAATATTTCCATAATATCCCAAACTAATAACTAATTGAAGCAGCAGCAGAAAGATTTTTTTATGCTTATTAGTTTTTTTCCCCTAACATTCCATGACTATGCAGATTTAAGGTACTCGACCTGCAACAGAAAAAGTATTATTCATTTTAATACAATTTTTATTTCAGCCCTTATGACTTCTACATAAATATGACTTTATTTTTGTTCTCAACTAGTTTTTGTATAACAGTTTGTTTGGGGGGCATTTTTCATGCCAGCAGGGTAAGATTAGCACTGACATTTATCATGAGCTATTGATGAGACAGCAGGAATGCAGCCTTAATGTTGATAGCCGTTTTCAATTCCATCAGACCAGCCTCAGAGCTCCTGCTGACATTATAACACTAACTCAAATATTAACATAAAATATTGAAAATACCATATGGATGCTGTTTGCAAATACTTGCTGAGAATTCTGAAAAGATATGTTTCTCACACAGTAAATATTTATAAGTTTGAATGACATATCATGAACATTAACGGTAGAAAGAACTTCCCTCAAAACACTGAGGACTTGGCAAGGTTTAATGGAAGCATGACAAAAAGGGTTTTCACACAAAAGACATCTGAAAATGGAGGGAAATATCTTCCTTACCTCTCAGGTGTGATGTGAGGGTAAAATTCAGTTATGTTTGTGTCGTACTCATATGCTATGGTCTATGCAAGTCATATACATACTTAGATGTTGGATCCAAACCCCAGCACTGAATTTATTTTGTTCTGAAGTTTGGAGTGGAAGTTAGCCACACGTATGGGTCCTACTATCCTGATGTGAGTTGTCATCTTTGCACCCTGGTTGACACCTAATGTATTGAGTCATAGGAATATTTTCTAATTAGAGAGAATAGTCATGCCATGAAAGTGCAAATCTCCTAGCTGTAGTTTTCTAGTTCACAATCTATAGCTAGATTTGACTTTGTCGACAATGACTATATTATCTAACTAGAAGATGCATCATGAATGATGTAGATGGTATTCAGTTAACCTGTTAATTCTACTGCTGCTAGGATTTCATTATTCTGTTTGGCCATTGTATTGACATGTAATCCCATGCTGTTTGTAGGCCTTGCTGGAGCCATATGCAAAAGCTGGTAAACCAAAGGATACCAGATCTTGGCAGAATAGTAACACATCTGCTATTAAGTTACCAACTAAGCATATTCCTTGACCCAAGAGGAAGCTACAGAAACACTCAAGAGTTCTCAAGTAACTACATAAACGTGTTTCTAGGAGATGGGACAGGAATGCATCGATCCCTTATAAGATAAGAATGGAATGACAGGATAATGGATGAGGCTGTTTCACTCAAACTAGTAGGTATAAGGTACAGGATAGTAATGAGAAGCATATGAAATGTAATAAGTAACTTGTTTGTATTATGAAAACAGAGTCCTGTGGCACTTTTAAAGACTAACAGATTTATTTATCGCATGAACTTTCGTGGGAAAATATCCCACTTCGTCAGATGCTTTGAAGATGGGAAACTTACAGAATGGGAGGAAATTAAATGTAGGGGAGTGTATGACATAGGATCAGGTCAGGCTGTAACAGCAAATAAAAATAGGTGTTAGGATTCAAACACTGGGGAACAGCACATAGAAGAAGGTGAGGTCAAATCACCTGTTGTAATGAGAGAAAAATCCATAGTCCCTGTTTAACCCCAAGACAACTGAGTCAAATTTGCATACAAGTTCGAGTTCTGCAGTTTCTCTTTGAAGCTGTGATTTGCTATTCATCTGTTTCAACACAGCTATTAACAAGTTGTCAAGGGAGTGAGCAGAGAGATTGAAGTGTTCCCCTATTGGTTTTGTAGTGTACAGTCAAGCCTTAAGATATAACTGCATTTGCTCTGACCCTTTAGACAGAGACAGACACCTTCAGGATCTCTACCAAGCATTCTTAAAACTACAGTACCCACCCGCAGAAGTGAAGAAACAAATTGACAGAGCCAGACGGGTACCCAGAAGTCAACTACTGCAGGAGAAGCCCATGAAAAACAACAACAGAACGCCACTGGTCACCATCTACAACCACCAAGTCAGACCTCTTCAACACATCATCAAAGATCTACAGCCTCTTTTACAAGATGATCTCTCACTCTCTCAAGCCTTGGGAGACAAACCTCTCCTTGCTTTCAGACAGCCCCCTAACCTTAAAAGGATACTTACTAGCAATTACAGATCATACCACAGAAACACTAAAGCAGAAACATATCCCTGCAACAAACCACGCTGCCAACTTTGCCCTCATATCTACACTGAAGACACCATCACAGGACCAAATCAAGCCACCTACTCCATCAAGGGCTTGTTCACCTGCTCATCCACCAATGTGATTTATGCCATCATGTGCCAGAAATGCCCCTCTGCCTTATATATTGGACAAACAGGACAGTCTGTGCACCAAAGAATAAATGGACACAAATCTGACATCAGAAATTGCAACACTACAAAACCAATAGGGGAACACTTCAATCTCTCTGCTCACTCCCTTGACAACTTGTTAATAGCTGTGTTGAAACAGATGAATAACAAATCACAGCTTCAAAGAGAAACTGCAGAACTCGAACTTGTATGCAAATTTGACTCAGTTGTCTTGGGGTTAAACAGGGACTATGGATTTTTCTCTCATTACAACAGGTGATTTGACCTCACCTTCTTCTATGTGCTGTTCCCCAGTGTTTGAATCCTAACATCTATTTTTATTTGCTGTTACAGCCTGACCTGATCCTATGTCATACACTCCCCTACATTTAATTTCCTCCCATTCTGTAAGTTTCCCATCTTCAAAGCATCTGACGAAGTGGGATTTTCTCCCACGAAAGTTCATGCGATAAATAAATCTGTTAGTCTTTAAAAGTGCCACAGGACTCTTTTGTCTTTCTACAATAGACTAACACGGCTACCCCTTTGGAATTTGTTTGTATTATGACAGTGCAGTTAACTGCAAAGCTGCAATAACATAAGCACTAGCTTCATTAACACAAGCATAGCACAAGCAACGCTCGGCAACATGAACAATACTGTCCTCCCAACTAGTTGATGGCTATGCCTTACTTGTCTGTCTCCCTCTCTTTGCATTTCCTCAGTAACACCCTTCTTTACATTAGCACTGTTGCAGCTCCATGCTTAATACTTTATCCACATCAGATACAGCATAGTGGGTGTGTCTACACTGGCAACTTAGGTCGACTTAAGGACGCTTAAGTCGACCTACACAAAGCCCCGTCAACACTGGGCTTTTAAATCAATGTCAGAGCTTCCTTAAGTCAACTTAATAACAGCTTAAGTCGACTTAATAACACCACCTCTGAAGGTTGACTTAAGCCTTAAGTCGACTTCTTAAGTCAACTTAAACCCAGTGTGGACGGGGAATAGCACTAAGTCAACCTTATTAAGTCGGCTTAAAGTCAGTGTGGATGGCTATGTCTACTGTTCAGTCAACTTAACAAGGTCGACTTAAGTCAACTTAAAGTCAACCTTGTTAATCAACTTAACAGAGTCCACTTAACCTTACAAGTGTAGACATAGCCACCGAGTCCTTGCTGGAATATGGTATGCTGCGTGCTTCATGAAAGCACTGGGATATCTAGTGGTCCAACATGGACACACTCAGAAAAACTACCGACTCACTAGAAGCTTGTTAGTAAAGGTTTCTTACTGGAATAGCTTCTGCATGATTCTGTGCGCATACCATTCAAGAATTCAAATATGAAGGCACAGTGAATAGAATTACCGGTATTTCAGAATACATTGAGTAAAGCAGACAAAAACTCTCATGCTATCCATGCAGAAATACAGTGTTTACATTTTCTGGATTTTTCCCTATTGTAAATAAGATGAAGCACTTAAAATAGTATGAAATGTAAAGCATCTTCTGCAAAACTGGCTAATAGCCAATTTAAATGCAGCAGGATTTTTTTAATCTCAGTTTTAGATCTCCAAAATCAAGGAAATCCTGAAAGCAGTTTATTTACTTTATGGTATAAGCTAAAAGATCTATTTTCCCATTGATGCACAAGACAGAGAAGTAGATCTACAGAATGAGAAACTGAAGTAACTCTAGCTTGTGAAACTTGTGTATTAACCCATGGAGAAAATATTCTGACTTGCTAGAAAGGTTCACTACACAAAAGTGAGCCATTTTTGCTCCCAGAGATATAAAAGCATCTAAAATAATTGGAATGTCCAAGTCTGGCTTCTGAACCAAAACAGTCAAACTAATATAAATAAAATTTTGTTTAAAAAATGCATTTGGGCTGACAACCAGTGAGCTGTGGCTGAGTGATAAACCCCAACAAATGGGGTTTATAATGGAACTGCTGACAGATCCTTACCCAGCAGCAGTATCGTTATCTATTGCATTGCACATTAAACACACATAGCACCTGATAAATACATAGAATGTTAAATCTGATAAAACTTTCACTGAATCAAACAGACAAGGAGTTAAACATGATAAACAAGCTCTTATATCTGATCCATCAACTTCTGAAACAGATAAGTAAACAACTTGAACATGATACAGTACATCACTGTCGTGTGATTAAGGTCACCCCTTAGTAAGTATCTTCCTCAAAGTGAAATTTGAGGTTTAAAAACAAACCAAAAAAACCCAGTTGCCTTAAAGGTTATTTAATTTCTCTATATCTTTTCTTTCATAAGCAACACCCCTAATGCCTGTTTGTGTAGTGAGATCTTAGATCAATGGCTACTGTTACAATAACCAAAATGTGTGTGTTGATTTAAATCCTTCCTGGACATTATCTTCATTCCAGTCAGTAAGTTTCCATCATTTTTATCAAGCTTTTTACTTGCTCGAAAGTACTGGTATGTTAAATAAGAACGGAGTTTTTTACTACAAGTGAATGGAATTTTTCTGCTAGGAATGATCTTTCTTTGTATACCACCCTTTTACATCAGTGACTTTCATGATATAATTATTTCAAATTTAAATTATTTTCACTCTTGTAGAGATCTGTTCTGCAGGGGTGTTGTTAAACACTGTCAAAGAACTGCAAAGCCACCAATCAGTTGGTAAACAGGATGTTTTGTTAGTCATGATCCAGAAAGATGTGAGGATTAGGTACTGTAGTCTGGTTTGGCTGTACAAACAGTGTGTCCATCATATGTCATAATATATTGAATAGTTGGATATGAGCGTTAATATTTCATGGGAACCTTCTAAACCATTTCAGTCAGTGGTTGGTCCTTACTTACTCCCCTGTTTCAATTTCTTCTAAATACATCTCTCAAGGACATTTGATGTATCCACTTTGTTTGGCTGGTAGTAGAGGCAAATTAAATATTAAAACTGGCCTTTTTACACAGTTCCATTTTGCTGGATTGTATTTCAAGCACCTATATGCTGGTTGTGTTCTTTCTCCAACTCACCAGAGTAACAGTTTTATCCACTCTGAGCTGCTCAGAACAAAAGACTTATACTGGAGCAAGCCATTGATACATCTGCTAGCCTAGAATCCTGTCTCTGATACTGGCCTGTACTGCATGTTTCAGAGGAAGATGAAGAGCAATTCTACACTGGACAATTATAGAATAACCTGCTCATCAAGGAAATGTCTTTCTAGATTAGTGATTAGCTTACAACCTGAAGCATATGCATCACTAATTTTTAATAGTATCTAGTGTAATAGCTGTCCAATCTTATTTTGAATCCTACTAAGCTCTTGCTGCAATGATATTTTGTGACAATGAATCATGTTAAAAATTGCTTGAATCCATTTTTAAAATTGTTCCCTTTCAGTTTCATTGAGTGTCCTCAAGTTTGTTGTAGAATCCTTCAGAAAAGATTGAACTGCTTGAACTGCAGATATTTATGAAAATCTTTTTTTGGTTTAAACATCTCTCATTGATTTTTAGAAATCTATCATTGAATCAGTGCTAGCCCTAATCTCTTGATATGTGTGTGTGAAACCTAGTGGTGGATAGAAAGTGCTAAAGAAAATGTTAATTTTCAAATGCATACTAAATTGTAAAAACTGATTCCCAATAGAGAGGATATTATTTATTCAGAAATGCTTTGAAATTCATTCTTAATTTTGTTTACTTTATGAATGGAAAAAATGAAAAATATCCATTGTGTTAACTTGAAATGTCTTTCATTTTATTCTTTTCCAGGTAAGAATATAATTTGATTAATAACTTAACAAGCAAACATTTAAGTGTGCTGCTCGACAAAATCAGGAGGTCCAATGTTTAACTGTTTCCCCTACTGTCTTTGAATAATTTCTTTTTTATCTTATCTAACTCTAAAACATCATTGATATGAAGGACTAGGGTTAAAAAGAGGTCCGTGTTAAGAATCAATGGTGGAAATGAAATAATAAAAAATATCTAGGTAAAACCATTTAATGCAACATTCTTTTCAGTAAAACAAACAAGGGCTATGTCTACACTTGCAAGTTAGGTCGACTTAAGGAGGCTTAAGTCGACCTAATTTAGTCCCTGTCTACACCAGGCTTTCCTTAAGTCGACTCAAGAAATTCCTTAAGTCAACTTAATGAAAGCTTAGGTTGACTTAATAAGAACTGCCAGTTAGGTCAACCTAACCCTTAAGTTGACTTCTTAGGTCGACCTAAGCTCAGTGTGGATGCTGAAGTCCACTTTATTAGGTTGACCTAAGGGCAGTTAGGTCAATTTACTAAGTCCCGGTTCAGGGAAACAACTTTGTTAAGTCGACCTAATAAGGTTGACTTTAGGTCAACTTAAATTTGACCTTATTTGGTCAACTTAAAGTCAACCTAACTTTTTGTAGTGTAGACATAGCTAAGGAGTCTTGTGGCACTTTTAAAGACTAACAAATTTATTTATTGCATAGGAGAAAATCCCACTTTGTCAGATGCTTGATCAAGGTCTGATGAAGTGGGATTTTCTCCCACAAAAGCTCGTGTGATAAGTAAATTTGTTAGTCTTTAAAAGTGCCACAAGACTCCTTGTTTGTTTTGCTGAAGAAGAATGACACAGTTACCCTTTTGATTCTTTTGAGTAGTAATTATATATAGTAAACTCAAAATTCAGAAATTACCTGAAGATTCTGAATCTGCATGACGTGGATGTATTCCCATTCTAAACTCCTAAGTAGTGCAGATGTAATTCCACTTTCGTCAATGGAGCTCCATGGAGCTATGCTGATCTACAGCAAGTGAGGATTTACATCCAGCAATTATGCCATTGTCCGGAGTCTACTGGCTAGCTTTTTAACCTTCTACCATTAGCACTTCATACCTACATTAAAGAATGACTGTGCTGACATGATCATCTAGACAAACACTGCAACACACTCAACAATATTGCAATATATCATGGGACTGGCAGGGCTGGATCTAGCTGGGGTGCCTGCAGGGCACCTGGGGACTCCAGCAGCAGGGACTCCCTCACTGGGAGCACTGTCGGACCAACATGGGGGCAGAGCAACAATTGATCAAGTAGGGGAAGGGCATGGGATAGAATGAGGCAGTCCACAGCACAGTACATGGCACTTGCAGGCCGATGGTGGCAATGCTTCAGGGGCAGGGATTTTCTTCCCCTGGAAGCACTGTTAGCTGGTTGCATGGGAGCAGCCCGGTCAAACCAGGAGAGGGGTGTCCCCCCCTTCCCCCCCGTGACAGGCCAAGAGGTACCAGCAGCACTCAGGGCCATATTTTTACAGGCCCCCTGGGACTGACAGTACATTCTTTGGATACGTGACTAAAGAAAGTGCTAATACTACGCAGAATGGCATGTATTTATAACACCTCCAAAGATATCTTTAGGTTTTATGATCTAGTTTTATTTCTACAGGTCAGATATTGTCCCCTGTTATATCATGTGCTGTACATTTCCTCATGAGAGGGCTTTTCAGAAAAAAAACAAACAAACAAAATAAACCATTGTCCCCATGCAATCTATTTAAATTCTTCTGTTTGGATTGGAATTTGATTCTCCATGGCTGATGGATCTTCTTGAGGGATCCACTTCTTGAGGGATCCTCTTCTTGAGGGATCCACTTCTTGAGGGATCCACTGGATCCACTTCTTGAGGGATCCAGGATTTTTCTGGGGATATCATTTGCCTCAACACTGCTGTGCTGTAGCTTCACTTCTGTATCCCCTCCCACCACACCCCACACTGAGGACATCATGGATATCACTGATCACCAGAGTCACAAAATCATCTTTAGGAAAGGGTGGCTGTCCACCATGTGGTAGAAAGAAAACTGCACCAGCTACCACTGATTATGGGCCTGATTCAAACCTCACTGAAGTCAATGGAAAGTACACTACACTGTGCTTTGAATTCTATGTCTGCTGTAACTTACGCCAGTTTTGTGGGGCAAGGAGAATCTTTGCAGCAGTGAAGGAAACTCACAGAACTATGTGCAATTGCCCCACTCTGAGCAATTGATGGTTGTACCAACATCATGGTCAAGATATGTAGTGCAATAGGAGGCAGATTCCCTCACACATGTGCTTCATTGGTAAGGGATGTCATTCCTTTTAGTCTAAAAGTGCCTTACAATCAACCTAAATGTTGTGCTCCTGACTTGTTATAGAAAATAATTTCATGACTCCTTATTTCTTATGTAAATAGAGGATATAGACAGAGGCCCTTAAACTAAAGAGATGTAATTCTAAGTTTAATGTGTGAATATTTGGCTATGTCTTCCACTTTGGGTGCACATCTGAGCCTTGGTAAGGAGGATGCAGGTAGAGCTACAAAGTCAAGTACCAGGAGATGTCCCAACTGCTCTCCACCTGATTTTGAAGAACATTCTAGGTATTAAGAACTGAGGGACCAACGTTCTGATACAGCCTTTCTTTCAAGGGATTATAAATCATTCAGACATTATTAAAATATTCCATTAATATGATGAACTCATTTCTTGTTAAATTTCTTTTTTTTCCCAATTGCTGCATTTTCTATGTTGAGAGAAAACAAACCTGCTTCGCACTGGAAATTTATTTCTTTGCACATCTCTAACTTTAAAAAAGTTTAAATAGTTTTTGTTTTGTTTTGTTTTTTAAATATACATATATCAAAAAATTTGTGGCCAGCATGAGAGTTTGTATACAAAATTTTAGCCCAGAGCAAAGTTTTATAGCTGAGCTATAAACTCTTGGAAAACAATGTTTGTAATGGAAATGATCACCTAGCCCGAAGTACAGCAGCACCTCTGAGCATACAAATAATAAATACACCGTGACCCTATGAAACAAATTTATGGGGATAGTTTTTCTCTAACAGTTCATTCCAAGCTCAAATAAAGTTGTGTGTATCAGTTGATATCCTAGTTTGTGCACCTCTTTAATCATAATACAGAAATTAAAAATGAAGACCAGAAGCATAAAGCAAATTGATTGTGAATTTAAATATTTAAGAAATGAGAAGTCCTAATTCTGCAAATTCATGAAGGAAAGATAAAATGAATTGCTAGAAAAGTTACCATTTTTATGGAAGGTGATTTGTTTTTATTTACCATTAAAGTCTTTTGTCTAACATAAAAATTGAAAGTGATTTTGTTGCTCAAATTAGGTTTATGGAATTGTGGCTGACTTCAGCTACAAACAACTTTTAATGAAGAAGCATATTGATAATAAATGTATGGAAAATGTTAGGAAGTATAAACTATGAGATTAGTTCATAATGTACTGTACTAAGAACAAATCCCATATGTTTTGATTATATAATGCCAAAAAGATAAGTTTATTGGCACTCTTTTTGGAAAGGCTAGCAGTCCCCATCAAAGCAATAAATACATGTTTTGTGCTCATTACACTCAGTCTCTAGATTTTACCTATACTCACAAAGAAATCTTTCTACTTAGTAAAATATCTGGACTACAGAAATGCAAATAGTGGAAACACTAAATATCCTTTTATTCAATAAAAGCCTCATACTTATGATGGATTTTCACATCACCTGATATAAAAAATAGACACAAATCATGAACATAATATAACAGAAAGAGAAGGAGAACAAAAAGGAGAAGGTATACAATAGGACGACATTCAAGTCTTTTCAGGATATATTTACACTAAGAGTAAGACTCCCAGTGCTGGTAGACAAACGTACACTAGCTCTATTCAAGCTAGCATGTTAAAAATAACAGTGTGGATGTTGTGGTATGGGCAAGGGCATAGGGGGTCATAGAAGATGAATTCAGGGACCAAGCAAGATTTATACACAGGCAGCTAGCCTGTGTATAACTAAATCACCACCTTTGCTGCCATAGTTGCAATGTTATTTTTAGTATATTATCACCTGGGCTGATTGGCATGCTCCTACTTGCCATGTGGACATACCCGTAGATCTCTCAAACACTCCTAATTTTAAAGCTGTTATTTGCTGCTGCTGTTGCTGCTAGGAAAATCAAAATTCTCTAGCTGCATATTTCCGTCCCAGGAGCTTTCTGAGAACAGTGGGATTTAACAAATAATAATAAACTGTATTTCACAAGTGTTCCTCCTCTGGTCATTGTAATAGGGAATCCTTAGGAAGTGCCAGCAAATATGGTTCTTTCCTCCAGTGTCCTGAGCAGCAGGAGCTGCCAGTGTGGGCCAGATTATGAACCTCTTGTGCATATAGGTGAGCAAATATTCATACAAGCAGTCTCTTTATTCTCTCCAGAGGACCTCCTTGAGGTAGTCATTGTTCAGCAGTGGGAGTGAGATTCTCAATTTGTTCCAATGACTGAGGTAGATAAGGGCTCCCCATCCTGTTTCCTTGACTACCATGTGATTGGCCACTTTGTTTTTCTCCCACACTGAGTCTGAGTCTATGCAATTAGCTGGGCAGAATGGAAGGCAGGCACATTGGTGCAGCAATTATTGTTTTTTAGAGGAGCTAAACACCCAATTCAAAATGAAATCCATGGGAATGTAAGTGTTCAGCAACTCATAAAAGTCAGGTCCCATGGTTGTGTAAGGTTGTTCATTAAAAAATTTAAACAAACCACAAATGAGAGGCTATTTTGAAAAATATAGGTCAGGACCTTCTCAGCAGCTGTTCTAGAGATGTGGAATGACAGGAACTCACAACAGCTCTAATTAAGCTTGCCACCTTCTAAGATGAAGCACAAGACATCTCTTTAGCACAGCTTTTTAATAACATAGAAAGCCTTGAAAGAGAACCTCAGGCTAGACTTCCTGGGAAATGTATATAATTAAATAAAATGGTCAGGTACCACAGTGATGCATGGTATAAATAGAGTTGTCAATATTAATGCAGACATAATATTGTCTTACTGTGAAGCATCTGGATTTCTCCCGCTTCCTTCCCCTGCCACACTTTTGAATTTAAAAATAAGAAAACTATCTTCATATTTCTTCGCGCAGCGCTCAGTCAGCGTGTGGAACTCTTTGCCAGAGGATGCTGTGAAGGCTGAAACTATAAGAGTTGAAAAAGAACTTGATAAGCTCAAGGAAGAGAGGCCCATCAATTGCTATTAGCCAGGCTGGGCAGAGATGCAAAACCATACCCTGAAGCGTTCCTAGCTCTGTTTGCCAGAAGCTGGGAATGGGTGACAGGGGTTGGATGACTTGATTATTACCTGTTCTGTTCATTCTCTCTGAAACACCTAGCCTTGTCCACTGCTGGAAGACTGAATAATGGATAGATGAACCTGACTGGTCTTATTCAATATGGTTGTTCTTATGTTCTATGTTCATGGAAAGATAGGAGAGATGAAATAATTTTAAAATGCAATGCACTGCGACAGCTACTTTGTTTTTAAAGTCTAGTTTTAAACTGCATTTTATTTACCACAGAACTATTACAGCCTGTCATATCGTGGGTGCTGCAACAAAGGCACACTAAATCTGTACACTAAAGCACTGCATAAAATGTGTTAGTAGCTGTAGAAGAAAGAGAGACTCACTCCTGACTGTGCCTATGTGCTGTAAAAGAAAGAGACAGCCTGAAGCATGGAGCCTGTACAGTACCTAAGGCCTGAACTAAAGTCAGCAAAAGTCAAACCCTACTGATATAAAGCAAAGTTAACAAAAGTCAGACAGAGTAAAAGTCAGGGCCCTGTTGCAGGTTCACTGTCCAGAGCATGAATTTGACAAGAACATGGCTTGGCAGGAACATTGCACAAATAAACACTCCCAAGAGGAACTAGGCACTATGTGTATATGTAAACACATTCCAAAAGGGTTGTATCAGAACATCCCAACACAAAACTCCCCAAAGATGATACAAGGACACACTGATGTCTCCTAAAAATATGAACAGGATGATAAATAGAGATGTTTTGTTTGAACCAAATGGTACAAGGTATAGGGTGAGTTCCAAAGGGATAGCTGTGTTAGTCTAGTTCAGCAAAACACACAAGGAGTCCTGTGGTATTTTTAAAGTCTAACAAATTTATTTATTGCATTGGGTGGTAACATCAGAGGGGTAACACACAACTTGTTTATAGCAGTATAAAAGACGGGGTAACAGAGTCGGTGTCTTTTTCTGGCTGTGGGGGGTGGCAAGGCACACCACCCATGGAGCCAAGTCAATTGTAACAGGCATGCATGTGTTAGTGAACCTGTAACAATTGAGACAGGGCACTAGGACTGTTCTTCATTAACAATAGATCTGGCTGAGCATGTTCGCCATGGAACTGAGTCTGTGGTCGTCTTGGGAAATTTGATCATGGTCTACTCTGTTAGCTACCTGGCCAAAGTTGATGCAGCACATGGAGAGAAAACACACACAGTCAACAATTGACAAAATATACAACACATAAATAAATAGCACTAGGGAGAAATTTAATAAAAATATTAAATATGATAATAGTTGTGTGTTTTGTTTAGCAATGCAGCAGAGTCAAATCCCAACATGCTCAGACAATCAAATATGGAATCATAGTTAGTTCTAAGAATAGAATGGTGGAAATAGACATCAAGAAGTAGTCAAAGTCCCCTGATGTAAAGCAGGACCAATTTAACTTAGTTCATCCCTGACAGGTGTTTGTCCAATGTGTTCTTAAAAACCTCAGTGATGTGGATTTCACAACCTCCCTTGGAAGCCAATTCCAGAATTTAACTACCTTTATAAAAAGAAAGTTATTCCTAATATATAACTTTATCTCCTTTGTTGCAGATTAAATACATTATTTCTTGTCCTACCTCCTCTGGAAATTTCTTGGTAACAGCCCTTAACATATTTGAAGACTGTTATATGGTCTTCCTCAGTCTTCTCTTCTGAAGACTAAACATGCCCTTTTTTTAAACCTTTCCTTATTATTCAGATTCTCTGAGACTTTTTTCATTTTTGTTGCTCTCCTCTGGACTCCCTCCATTTTGTTCTCATCTTTCCTAAAGTGCAGTGCCCAGAATTAGACACAATACTCCAGCTAAGGCCTCTTTAGTGCCAAGTGTAGAGAGAGACAATTACCTCCTATGTCTTAAAGACAATGCTCTTGTTAATGCCCCCAGAATATTAGCCTTTTTTTGCAACTGAATCACATTATTGTGATTTGTGATCCACTTTGTGATCCACTATAACCCTGAGATCTCTCTCATGAGTACCATGTAGCCTATTATTCCCTATTTTGTAGTTGTGCATTGTGATTTTCCTTCCCAATTGTAGTATTTTTCACTTACCAATTTTATCTTGTTGAATTCAGATTCAAACTGCAGAATTTGTCAAGGTTATTTTTAAGTCTAATCCTGTCCTCCTAAGTGCTTGCAACCCCACTCTGTTTGGTGTCATCTTGCAAATTTTATCAGCATACT
Organism: Pelusios castaneus; assembly: GCA_007922175.1. NCBI lineage: Eukaryota > Metazoa > Chordata > Testudines > Pelomedusidae > Pelusios > Pelusios castaneus. Next base: position 3,583,228 of record ML685809.1, on the reverse strand, counting down.
CTCCGCACCATTATCTATAGCATTATTGAAGATATTGAAGAGTACTGGATCCAGAACTGACCCTGAAGGACCCTACTAGATATACCCTTTCAGTTTGACTGCAAACTGCTGGTTCCTGTTAAGTAGCCTAAAGGGCTGAAGTGCCCATAGATAAGCTGCTTTTCATGACAGTTTAGCCCTGTCTTCTATGTATTTTAATACAAATATTTTTTTTTCTGTCATTGTTACTGCAATGCAGCTTTGCAACACAATTCTGTTTTTCTCTCCTCCTGAGTTTCATAATGTACAAAAATAATGTACAACAAAAAGACAGAAAAGTTATGAAGTAAAATTCCAATAAACATGCAACTGGAACTTCTGAAATGCGGAGTGTACCCGTCAGTATCACTACTAAAGGAGACCCCTTAAGAATTCATATCATTCTATGGTTTATAGCATGGTAGTGCTCAGAGACCTAACTGAGATTACATGTATTGTGCAAGGCACTGTACTAATACATAGTATGAGACAATCTCTGCCCAAGAGAATTTAACATCTAAGGATTTTCAAAGGAGCCTAAGAGAGTTGGGTGTCTATTCCCACTGAAATTCTAGTTCTCTTAAGCTTCTTAAAATGTTAGCCCAAATTGACAAGCTAAACAAAGGAAGTATTATCCACATGTTACAGATGGGACTCTGAGGCAGGGAGATAAAAGGGTGATATTCGAAGGCACAAATTACTGTTAGACATCTAACCAACGTGTATCTTTGAAAACCTCCCTCTAAGGGATTATCTACTGTATGAACTAGGGGGTGTGAATCTCCTGTTCGTGCACACATACTTAATGTGCTAGCTGTCATCAAACAGCAGAAGTTTAAGCAGCCCGGTAGCCACATTATCAGCAGTATCGTTGAGCATGCCAAGTACAAACCTGACTGAAACAGGTAGGTTTGTCACTTAGCCCAGCTCAGCTGGGCCCTCACAACTACATTTCCATTTACACTCTGACTATCACAAATACATGCATGCAGCCAAGAAAAAATACACCCCTAGCTCATAATATAGATATAGGCTATGTGACATCCCCAAAATTATATACAAAATGTGTGGCAGAGTGTGAAACTGAGTCCAGATTTCCTGAGTCCCACACTACTGGCTTAATCATGAGACCATCCTTTTTCTCACAAAATATACAGATGAGGATTTAAACTAATTGCTCCAGAGCTTTTACAATGTTTTAAGCCCAGTTTGAACCCGGGATTTATTTTGGCTAACGCTATTGATCCATCTCTGACTCTAATGCAGATTTCTATATTATATAGTAAAATCTCAAGTTCTTCTGTTCCTATTTGGATTTCAGTTTGCAGTGTTTTTTCCACTTCTGCAGCTAACGTTGGCTACGTCTCCACTAGAAAAGTTAACTCGACTTTATTAAGTTGACTTAATAAGGTTGACTTTAAATCGAGTTAAAGTCAACCTTATTACATCGATTTAACAAAAGTCGACTTACCTTTTCTAGTGTAGACATAGCCCCTTTTCAACCTTATTAAGTCGACTTAACACTTTAAGTCGACTTAATAAATTTGACTTAGGCATTAATCTCCATCCACACTGGCTTAAGTCGACTTAATAAGGTTGGCTTAAGAGTTAAATTTCCCTAAAACGAGGTGTTATTAAGTCGACTTAACTTTTCCTTAAGTCGATTTAAGGAAATCCCATTGTGGACACGGAGTAGTTTAAGTCAACTTAAGCCTCCTTAATTCGACCTAACTTGTAAGTGTAGACACACTCATTGTTTCCAGAACTGTGCAATTTCACAGACAAATGGAGTGAATCGACATGGATTTGTACTATTAATCCAAAAATTCTTTAAAACTGAGATACATTTGACAAAAGCCCTCTGCCCAAATTTTAGGGTTTTTTTGGTTTTTTTTAAATCAAATCTGTCATTTTTCATATGCACCCAGAATCCATTTACTTTACTAATAGTCTCACAGGAACGTTTTTTGCCTGCATGTCTCTTCCTCTGTAATAGTTCTAACACAAAACTGCTCTCCCCCATGTTAGTTCAGCTGGATGGCAAGAATAAAAACAGTTCTATAACACTAGAACATGATTCTGTGCTTCATGTAGTGCAGTGAAGAGTTGGACATGCAATTCAGATGAACTTGTATTCTCCAGTCAATATTTTAAGACAATTTCATTTAAAGCCATTTGTTCTTCACCCAGCACAGGTGTGAAAAGGAGAACAGGGGTCAGCTGTAATGTTGCTGGAGAATGTGAATGCTGCACATAGATAATGCCAGCAGTGGCACTAATGTCCTTACAAGAGGAGAGAGATGGAGGCAGGCCATGACCCTTCACCCTGTATGCACCAACAGTAGAACTGACAAGGCATAGAAAGGAACAAACTTTACCCTCTTTCCCATGATATTGTAGCTATTGCTGCAGTACATGGCTTCCAGGAGCTTCCAGAGACCACCAGAATTACTTCTGCAGCATGTCCCATCAATGACCTCTCATGGTCCCTTCTGTTTCTATGATTCCATGATCCCTGAGCAATACAGGCTGTGATTGTAAGCCATTATCTTGGCTTTCATTAGCCTGACAGTTTTTCAGAAGCGGGGGTTCAGGGAAATTGATTCCTCCCACCCCCCCTTTATCACTTATAAAGTAAACCTCCTTCTCCTCTCTTGTGACCACAGCTTTGCCCCTGATAGTCCTGTCCTCTCTCTCTTGTACCTCCAGTCCATCACTCCTACTCACTTACTTCATGCCTGCAAGCTCCCTTTGTTCCTCTCCTCTGTGCTTCCAATTCCCCTCCTCCCTGCACGTTCTCCTCTAATCTCTGAGGTCTATTTTCCAGGGGCTTTGCCATACTCCAAATAAACTTCCTTGGATAGCACTGGCATGCTAGTACCGAGAGCAACATCAGCCTTTAGAACTAGATAAGTGTTTAGCTAAAGATTGTCAACAAAGCCTCTGACACCACACAATTACATTTTAAAACTTTAGTGCCATATTTAACTCATTTTAAAGATATTAATTTGCTCCTGAAGTAGCTAGTAGCCTGTAGTTAATTTTTTAAAACACTCAGTAAAAAAAACTCTTAAAACAGAGTTCATAATGGAAATACCGTAATTCAGCCACAGCTGCAGCAAAATGCATGTGACATTCTGCTAGCAGGGAATTGATAACATTTCCCTTTATTCAAAATGTTTGCTTTCATAAGTTTGTGTGATATGACCTTTTCTGGAGCTCATTATCTAATAAACCATTAACCTTTAAAATGTTTGAGCTAATTTACAGTAAAGATATTTAAGTTATCTTTATAGCTCCATATGCTAACTGTGCAGTATTAAAAATTACCTCCCTGAGAGCCTCTGGAACATCCTGGAACTTTTATAGCTGGCCTTGGACATATCTGACACATATGGTAGTCTTTGCTTCAGCTGAAATAATTGGGATATGCCACAGTGTTGTCATAAATTGGCAAAATTGCAGCTTGAGATAGATGGTCTGAAATGGAAACCATCACTGAGCTGGTAACCACAGACACATACACAAAATGTAAAAGCCATCTTTAAAACCTGCTAAGGACTAAACTGTGTCTTCAACTTTGCACCCATTCCAGAGCATAGGAACATCCCTTAACTTGAGATACTGGAATCCTAAAAGTGGGCACAAAGCAGTTTGTTGAAGAAGGGTGAAAATTTTGTTCTGCCCCATTACTCATTAGTCGGTGCAGTTGAGCCATCCCAGAAGGTAGGCATAGAGGGAGAGAAAATTAACTTACTAGTGGTAAAGGAAAAAGGGACTAGCAGAGGATTCATTGTGACTTAGAATGATTTCTGAGTCACGCTTCCTCTTCTGGTTATTCCTGGGTTGGTGCAGCTAACATACCACTCCCTGCACAGATCTGTTCCTAAAGTCAGACTCTAGCAGATGTTTTGTGGGGCAATCAGGCCCTAACCCCTTGTTTTTCTTTCAGTTACATATTAGTTTGAGCACAGATGAAGCATTACATCTGCAAAATATTATATGAAGAGATATGTTAATGCAATGTTAAGGTTATGAATATCAATACATGAAAGTCATGGAATATAAAATTAAAAAAATAACGCTTTACTCCCAGGATTGCATGTTGGGCACTTGTTTTATTCAACTCCATCATAACAGAATGGAGTGGGGAGGGAATGGGAAACACCCACTTACAAAACAGCTAGCAAACAAGAGGTGGAACATGACACCATCCATTAACCCCATCGAGACCACTTTACTAAACTGATCTACCTTGTGGCAAGAATCGGCATGAAAAGTGTCAAGATAATAGTTTTCAGATTTATTAAGTTAAATCTGCTGTCATGTATTCCAGGCATTGAAAACCACTGCAATAGAGGAAAGTCAGAGGCTCTTTATTGATAAAAATAGAGTTATTCTGGACTGGCAGGTGTAGATGAGAAAAACATAGACCCAAAATTTTGGCTCCTGATCTTGCCCATATATGTCACCTGGTTGCATATAAGGGCTGTAAGTGAGATGCAAGGAGCCAGAGGAAAATTATTTCAGTATAGGGCCTTACACTACCCAGAAAATGCCCAGCATAGGTGATGTGCAAGGAAGTAGCTGTAACACTTAGTACTTGCAGCTGCCTGGAATCCCTACATCCCAACATAAGACAACAGAATGCCACTGGTCATCACCTACAACCCCCAAGTCAGACTTCTACAGCACATCCTCAAGGATCCTATTCTACATGATAATCCCTCACTCTCTCCAGCTTTGGGAGACAGATCTCTCCTTGCTTGCAAACAGCCACCCAACCGTAAACATGTACTAACCAGCAACTACAGACCAAACAACAGAAACATTAAAGCAGGAACATACCCCTGCAACAGACCATGTTGCCAACTTTGCCCACATATCTACACAAAAGACACCACCACAGGACGTAATCAAGCCAGTTACTCCAGCAAGGGCTGTTCCCTTGCCCAGGGAAAAACCTAGGCAATTGAAGTATCCACACCTACCTATGGGGCTCAGGACTTCATAGGTCTGCAGAATCTTTTCACAGTGAAAGAACCTTACATAGCTGTACTCTAAATATCTATTTATTAGCCACAACACAGAATATATACAACAAACAAATTTGTTATGCTCACCACTTCCAATATACAGACAAACTTCACCCAATGGTCAGTCAGAATTCACTCATCTGGAGTTGCCCGTGATGCCTCTTCATGTCACAGTCATGCAGAGAGGTAAGAATTCTGACAACCTAATGTCTGGTTCTCTCAAAGAGCACTGTTTTTCCATTTACTACATTATATAGGTAAAGCTAGCTATCTCTTTCAAATTGACTAAATCTATCACATTATTCAATACCCCTAGCTAACAAAATTTAACCCATCCCACACTAGTACTTATGTTTTCTCCTCCCTGCTCAAGTCTTTTTTCATTTTCTTCTTATGCCCAAATTGTAATTTATTTCTGATCTTCTTTGTACATGAAGGATAGTGAGCATAATTCTTGTTAGGGTAGATTCTGGGGGGGGGGGGGGTGCTTTACCATTTTTTTCTTGATTTTAGTGGTGAAATCCCTCATTTTCACCCAAGACTAGTTTAATATAGGACAGAGTTAAGTCCCAAGCCTATACATTACAGAAGTGAATTAAGTTACAGGCCTATAAGTGCCTGCTCTGATTTTGGCCACTTCTGCTGCATCTTAAGCCCAGTTACTTCTTTTGCTCTCACTGACAACTGACTTCTTTGTGACATCTTGTGGGTATACAAAGACAGTCCTCATGTCTCCTTTTTTCTCTGTTCAGAGCATGCTTTGTTTTCTTAACCTTTAACCCATAGGTCTCATTTTGCAAATCTTTCAACACTTCAGGAACTGCTCTCTCATTTGTTTTACATTCTTATTCCTCAATTAATGCAAACCAATATAGAATTTGGTTTTTTGTACCTGTGCTGCACTGTTCATTCATATGCAATTTACTATTCAGAACAACTCCCAGATTCTTTTCTGCCAGTATATCTACATTAGAAAAAGTTAAGTCAACTTTGTTAAGTCAACTTAATAAGGTCGACTTTAAGTCAACTTAAAGTTGACCTTATTGAGTCAACTTAACTTTAAGTTGACTTAGTCCATTTTGTTAAGTTAACTTAGTCCACTTTGTTAAGTCAACTTAACTGGCCTTCAGTCGACTTAATAAAATCAACTTAAGGGTTATTCCCCATCCACACCATCCTTAAGTCGACTTAAGGAGTTGACTTAAGGCTTAAGTCGACCTAATGGACGATTGTTATTAAGCCGACTTAAGCTTTCATTAAGTCGACTTAAGGAATTTCTTAAGTCGACTTAATGAAAGTCAGGTGTAGACAGAGTAATTTAGGTCAACTTAAGGGTCCTTAAGTCGACCTAAATTGCTGGTGTAGACATGCCCTATGACACTATTGTCTATATATGTATTCTCCATCCCATGACTAATTATCCCTTCTTTATGTGAACCTCTTTCTCTGTTGATTCTCATTTTATTTATTTAAGACCATCTCTCAAGACTGTAATTTAATCCTATTTTACAAAGTGTTTGCAATAATGCCTAGCTTTGTACCAACTGTGAATTTAATGTAAGGAGGTTCATCATCCTTCAGAAAGGATAAAGAAAATATTAAATAGAAACCTTAAACTGGCTCCTGTAAAAAAAAAGCCAAAAAAACAGAAATGACATGGAAAAAAGTGGTAAACAGTAAGATGGCAAATTCTGCAGACGATGGAAAACTATCAAGATATTTGGGTCCAAAGCAGACTGTGAAGAGTTACAAAGATCTCATCCATCCGGTGACAGAGAAACAAAATGGAAGATGAAACTCAATGTTGATAAATACAATGTAATTCACATTGGAAAACATAATCCATAATCTATACAATGATGGGGTCTAAATTAGTTTGATGAGGTCTTGGAGTCATTGTGGATAGTTGTCTGAAAATATCTAGTCTGTGTGCAGAGTCGGTCAAAAAACATACCAACGTGTTTGGAATCATTAAGAAAGGGATATATAAAGGTACAGAAAAGAGCAAGTAAAATGATTAGAGTAATGGAAAAGCTTCCATAAGAGAAGAAATTAATAAAATTGTGATTTTTCAGCTTGGAAAATAGATGACTAAGGTGGGATATGATAAAGGTCTATGAAATCATGACTGGTGTGGAGAAATTAAATAAGGACCTTTTATTTACTATTTCTGATCATACAAAAAGTAGGAGTTACTAAATTAAATTAATAGGCAGCAGGTTTAAAACAAACAAAAACAAATATTTCTTCATATAATACACACAATTAACCTGTGGAAATATTTGCCAGAGGATATTGTGATGGCAAAGACTATAACAGCATTCAAAACAGAACCTTATGGTAGCCAAACTCTTATTAAAGTTGAATTGAGAGAGAGAGAGGGGGGGGGGGGAATGTAGTATTGGGTACTCGTTCTACAATGATCAAAAACTTAGGTTCATCCATCCCTTGTCTAACTCCATTCCTCTTCAGTAGGTCTATACTGCAATCAGAAATGCAGTTGATACAAGAGATCTTTAAACTACTCTACATTCATATAAGATGCTCAGCACCAGAAACAGCATTTGATTATACAGTCATACTGCTGGAAAATGCAAGTGGTGAAGGGACAAAATTGGTAAAGATTTTATCTGCTTCAATTAGGGGAATAAAAATTGTGGTGGTATTATAATTAGCCATGAATAATAACAGAGTTAGTTTTAAGTTTAATGTTTCTGATACATTGTAATTAGTGATAGTTTAGATTAAGTTCTAAGTAGATATCAAAATGGTGGTTGATGAGGTCATCAAGAAGATTGGAATTGGAAAGCAAAATGGAGGTATTGAGAAGATAATCAATAGCAAGGAGGCAGGATGGGGTGAGATGAAGTTCACTCCTGGGAGGGACCGGCACGTGAAAGGGTGGAGTCAGGGCTCAGGTAAACAATTAAAACTCATTAACATACTAGATAGCTGATTGGTTAAATATATCACTAGGTAGGAGAAAAAGGGGAGGTCCAAGGTAGATTAGCATAATGGGCTGCTGATTGGCTCAAGATCATTTTATCATTTGGTGGAAAGGAGAGATTGCTTGATGATGAGAAAGCAACTAATCAGCAAAGATCTCTAAAGGTCAGATAAATAACTGTATCTTAAGGCAGAGAGCTAAGAGGCTTCTGTATTGAGCGATCATAATCTGAGAAGATCTAAAAGACCTGGACAGTTTGTTTTATTCTGTATAGTTCATAATATTCTGCATGGTATTAAGCACTTATTTCTATATTTTACTTTATAATCTTTAATTTAAAACTTAAGTGTATTATAAGTAATAGAGAAACATTTGTTTTCAAAGAATTTACTGTTTAAATTTAAATCATTTGAGTGGAGAGCTGTATCCATGTCATCTCAAGAGTACTGAGGCAGGCAGGCCTAGGATGCTCCTCAGTGATTACAAACAAGACTCCCCGATATACCCTTTTAATCCCCATACGGCAGATCACAGTAATTGCCCACATATAGAAATAAGGCTGAAAGTGATATTGTTCATATACCCAAGCCAGTATAGAGCCTTGTGGGTTCTGAAGGTTTTTTTTTTTATAAATTAGACCAGAACGTAAGTAAATTTTATAAGATTCCAAATGTTATAATTACAATAGACATGTTATAATTAAATAAAAAATCCTTCAATGGTAATCAAAGGTCTAACTATTAGTTAGCTATGAACAGGTTGATAGATGTGTATTTTCTGGTCTCAGATGGTTTGGCTTGTGTGGATGATAAGAATCATCCCATTTATTTATTGTATGGTACATTGCATATATTGGCTAACTATACATTTATCACTTTCTCTGCACACTGTATTTGTTTTGATCAATACAGCTGAATTGAACAGTTGTTTTCCATTGTACATTCTTTTTCAGCTGACTCAGTCTAACCATAGACACTTCAAAAAGGCACAGAAAAATCTTTCCTGTCTCAAGAATAATATATTTTACCATCTTGTAGTCATGAAGCTATCTAACCTTACCAGACAGTACTATTCTTATAAGATTGGATCTAATTGTCAATCCTTCCTTCAATATTAATCGTAGCCCTCTAGCAGCAAGATATTAGACCAGGTTTTCAAGCTGAGTTATGGTCCCTTTACACAAAAATGCTGTATTCCAGCCACAAAAGCCCAGACAATTTCCCTGCTGAAGGAGAATTGCTTGTGGTTCTGTACCACAATTAAACTGTGCTCCACCACCCCCCAATTCTTGATGAAGAGGACATGTTATATCTTCCTTCCATCACAGCTATCCTCTACTGGCCTAGGGCTGGGTAATGATCCTAAACCAGTTGACTAGATTAAAGCTGCTGTAAGCATCATCAGAGCTGACTCACCCTGAGACTCAAAGAGCGTTATCCATATCTCTTGATGCATTCCCTGCTCCGTGCCTAGTGAGTTCTAGTTAAGGAAAGAATCCACCTCAACAGCTCCCTTATCCCAGAACTGAACTGACATGGGCCAGTGCCCCCTTAGCAAGGAATGCCCCCAGAAATTTTTCATATGGTTACACAACTGAACTCTCATTTTAACTTAAAATGTCACAACAGCGGGACTGCGAGGTCAAATTTCAGTGAGTGGCACTCAGACACCATGCACCAGATTGCAAGGCCACACTGGTTTGGCCCATAGGCCCCTCTGCCACGGGATCAACAGCCCAAACCTGAGTGGTGCTGTAACCCTTCTTGCCAGGCCACCACACCACTCAGGTTAGGAGCCCTCCCAAATTGTGGGCATGAGGCAAACTGCCTTTTCCTTCTCTCCTCTAGTGGCTCTGTCCTCCAGTTGGAACCCTTGCCAATTATACACACTATGTGTAACATGAGTACAACTGCAGGACCCTTGTTTTTAACTTCTGTCCTTTTTATGTTAAGATTTTCATACATGCATATGACTTCAGCAACCACTGACCTAGAAATTAACTGAGCAATAATGACTGCTTCTTTCTTGAGTGTCATCACATTGGCATATATGGCTATCTGACAGGAACAAACCAACCCCAGCAGTCCTGAGTCCCACAAGTATTACCCCTATTTTACAGATGGCAAAGCTGAGACATAAAATAAGGCTAAGGTTATTGCCCAAGATCACATGAGTCAGTTCTAGAGAGATAACAATGATTAGTGAGGGGTCTGACTGTGGAAGTGAAAGATCTGTGTGGGCATAGACAGTGGTAGATTTTCGCTGCAATACAACTGCCGTGTGTGACATTACCCTCCTGCAATCTGGACTGGTATATAGTTGTGTTATACCAGTTCTCTACTCCTGGGTCAGCTCATGACCAGCCTCCAGCAATCAGTCTCTCACCCAATAGAGGAGCGCTCGGGCCGGTCACTTCTGGGGTAGACTATCAGCAAATACTCCTAGTCCCAGATGCCACCCTGTGAACTACCATCTTACAGGGTTCAGAGCTGCCCACTGAACCCTGTAAGCTCGTTTACACTTGTCCATCAATTTATCAGAGAAATTGATTTGCATCAGCTCTATCACCCCAAGTGAGATCTCTGCACACAAAGCAATCCACATATGCTGTTTTAGATAAAAGCAATGAGTTCATTGACTACAGCAAGATTTTAAGTGATTCTAAGTCAAAGTGATATAAATCACAAGATTATTAAGTTAAGGCATTAGTCACAATCAAATAAAAGATAACTCATTCTAATTTAAAATTACTGTTTCAGTCTGTTTTCAACTTACTGCACAAGCCCCTTGCAATCCGTCTTGCAGCTAGAGACCCCTCCCCTCCCATCCCCTGCAGGTAAGTTCTCACTCTTGAGTTCTGCTTTGAAGATGGATTCCAGGGGAGAGCCATGAAACAAAGACACTTCGGCTTTTAACAAGTTTCCCTGGCACTCTCCGGGCTCAGGTGATTGCCCATGTTTGGCAGTGGGCATGATATTTCCCTCTTGAGCCAAGATGCTCAAAGCTGCTTAGGCCAGTTCATTGTCTGCAGGGCATGGAAGCACAGGTGTGTGTTTGTCTTCATGCATTCAAGCCGTGTGAGACATATATCTGGGGACATGACATGGCAGAGTTTCATATCTGTACATATGTATGACATTGCAGGAAACATGCTACTATAACAGTAATATTCAGTATGTCATGAGCATTCCAAAGACACCGTCCAGGAGATGTTTTCAATCCAAGCATACACAGTTACACTGTAAGGGTGAACATGAATGATACACAAATCATACCATAAGGGTGTACGTGGGGTGCAGCATGTCACACCAGGAAAAAAATGATTCAGTCCTTTCAAAGCATTGTTGTTTTCTATATCAACCTGACACCACAATAAAGAAAGCTGGTAATAACTTCCATTTTGTATTCACATGTGAAAGAAAACATCTATTTTACCAGCATGAATAATGTACCAGAACAGGCTATAGATCACAATCTATGAAATTAATGGACACATTACATTGGATACGCATGGAAGCAGTGGAAATATAACAGGTCTAAAATGAACATTACAGATCAAGTAATTCAAAAGTGCTCTTTCTCCTGCTCTCTGCTTTGAAGACTATTTGTTAGAGACTTATTGCATACACAAACTCTGGGCCTGGGCCTGAAAATAGGCACAGTCACCCGAAGTTCACTTGGAATACTCATGTTGTATAAATGTTTGCGGGATCAGTCCCTGAGTGATGATATTGATCTTTTTCCCAAAAGCTTCTCTCCATAACACACATTGGGCTACGATGACATGAAGAGATTATAAACTTTGAAGATTAAGATGTGTAAATTTTTGACAAAATACCCCATTAAAGTATATAAATTATCCTTTGGTGGATGAACATGGCTAAACATGATGCATTATTTTCCTGCTGAAAATCTATTTGGAGTATTTATAGCTGCTGATTATGACTAGATTATTATTAAGGAATTCAATGAATAACAAGTAGCAACTCCACCAATTTTCTGTGATACTTTTCATACAGTTCTAGCTCCCTACTGAAAGAAAGAAAAAAAAGGAAAGTCAGAATTTGCTTTAAACAGGTGACCTAGTTCTGAACTTGGATAAACCAGAGACTGTTTCATGGGTGCAGGAAAGCAAGTCATTCATCTAGGCAGCACTGTTTCCCTCCCTGGACATGACTAACCACCTCAGGGGCTCAAGTCCTGCAAGAGGCACTCCTGGGAATTCAAAGCACTCATTAACTCCCAGGAGTGCTCAGCACCGCAGGCTGTTCCTACAACACTCACTAATGGTGCATATGTTCTTTGCAAGACAGAGAAATGAGATATTTTTTCCAGTTCTTTATAACCCCTCTGCATTTATCAGCAATGCTTCAAATCTTACTGTCACCCTGGAATGATAAGTCCCAGAATGCCTTGGCTCTGCACTGGAAATGACCTAATGTAGGCCTATAGCTTCCCTGAAATGTCCCCTAATTCCTTCCAATGAAACAAGAATAGTTCTTCTGTTCCATGGCTTCTCCACATCCAAATAAAGGGGAAAAGATCCAATATGCAATTGGCCCATCCCTACTCTCTGACAACACACACCACACATCAGCCCCCTTTTGTTTGTATGAAGACACTGAATGTGCAGAATAATGCAAGAAAAGGAGTACTTTGAATGGATATTTACTCAGATGAAAACTTAGTAGTCCATACCTGAGATGCCTCTGAACACTGGCTAAGGAGTTTACAGCTATTTTGCATCATCTTTGCCGTGCAAGGTCAAGAAGAGTTTTCACAGGCTTTAAATTACTGGGTCAGTGGAAAGCCACCAGAGTTGGATTTGTCTGATTATAACTATTGGCTTCACAAAGTTTTCAGCTCAGATAGAAACTGCAAAAATTAGTCAAAATCATGGTATATTTTGGTAGTGAACATGACTCTTTAGTGTCAGATTTTGTTGATTAAATGATTTTGATGCTCTAACAAAAACCAGGTTTCTTTTAAACTAGGTTGTGCAACAGTTACTAACAGGTGAGCATTTATCTCACAGAATTAATCAATAGAGCCACGTATGAGTAACTACTCATTGACATAATAGTTGCACCATTAGTAATGAAATTTTGTCAGGCTGATATCCATGTTAACATTTAAAATTTAGCTGTCTTGCCTTTACAGGTTTGCTGTTCAGATCTGGGATTTGAGAGTTTATCCCTATTAATTTCATAATAAGTATGTATTGTAGATTGACTTGATATATAACAACTCTTTCAGGACAATTATGATGTATTACACTGAACATCTGCTTGCTGATGTCTCCGTGCTGTGGATCCAAAAGAATTACACAATATTATGTCAACATTTTGCTTTATTAATGCTTTTTGAGGCATTGGTTTCTAACTGCGTTATAGAGTTTCAAGTAAGGGTGTCATGAACTAAAACACTCAGAGTCCCATGGAAACATCAGAGAATGTAAAGTAATGAAGGAAATGGCTTCTTAAAATTGTTTTGTATTATATTTTGGTAACAGGAGAAAGAAGAGTCTCAAAATCCTAAATTTGATGTCCTTTTTTCATAGTTAACTACTGTTCAATATTGAAATACTATGGAGATTAGCTTTGTGTATGGCCTAATTAGCTCCATTGTAATCAATAGAAATACTACTATTAGATTCAGTGGCCATTAGATAATACATAATATTAGACAGATAGATGAATAGATTAGGTGAAAAAGCAGGAAAGTCAAACATTAAAATTACTTTTAATAAGTGATTGAACAAGAGAATTGAGGAATAACATTATTCTGGACAATCTACAACATAGCTGTTGCAGTAAATATACATTTAATACTGATCAAAAGGTTAAAACACTACAGTTTTCAGCGACAAAGAAGATGACTTAAGGACAGAAGGAGTCTTAACTCTGAAAAATTGTTGCTTTTGCTGAATTATTTCACAATACAATCAATAGAATTTTTTTCTTTGTTTGCATTTTCGTTTCTTTAGCCTTAGATTATGGGGGGGGGGAAAGCAATAGTTATTCTTCTGCTTATAACCAGTGCTTCAGTGTTTGGGTACAGACACCGCAGATGGATATTTATTCACTTTTGTTTTATTTTTAAAAACAACTTCCATTAAAATTTTAAAATAGCAAATTTAGAGGATTTTTTCCAAAAGATTTGGGGTTTCTCTCTCTCTCCCCCCCCCCCATTTTTAAGAAAGCTTTTACACAAAAACAAACAAAAGTAATTCGGGGGCAGATTTACCCCAGTGGCATTTCTTTATGAAAACTGACTAAGCAGTACATTATTTGCAGGATTGTGATGCCTTATTTATTTTCCCTGCCTCCTGTGCCACATAAACTCACCCGATTCATCAGATCATTGATTCTTTCAACTGGGTATCCTCCTATGGCAAATGCCACTAACATACTGTAGCAGCAGGTGAAACAAGAGTTTTGATTAGCCATATGTTTGGCAGTACCTCTCACCCTAACCCTATCTTTCGTCTTGATCTTTAGTGGCACTGCAGATGTCCAAACATTGTGTACTCACCATTTACTTACATTGCTAGCAACTATAGTAGCACAATGCTCAATGGGAGTCAGATAGACCACTCCCATGCTGTGAGTTAAGCATAGGATTAAGTACTTCCTTGGATCAGGGAGAATGTGCTCAATACCTTTCACGGTCAAGCCCAGGACATAAAGCATTAATGGTCAGATATTCTCCACTAACTGTTGGCTCTGATTTTCCATGAACATCCTTCCTGGTTTAAACTGGCTTCCTTTACAAACTCATTTATCACATGCCAGCTATTAAATATCTGACACAGATAGGCTCAGAATTCAACGTTTAAACATCCACTAGATAAGTGGCACTATTCCAAAAATGTCAATGCTCTGGTTCCCTGCATGAATTGAAGAGAACCTGCACCCAAAGGCCAATGCCCTGTTTTGTGTGAGGTGTAATGAAGCCATGACTGTCCTTCCATGGCCTCTTTTTGTCTTCCCCTGCAGAAGTACCTCTTTGGAGGCTCAGGAGGGGTCCTAAATCTGTGGTGGAGAAACAGTGAGATGGTAATAGTTATTCTTCTCCAGCCTACATACACACAAACCTATATGACAAACCCTCACAAAATTACTGAATATTGAGCCTACAGGAGCCTGTGTTGGTTCCCTCTCCTTGATATGGAAACAAACCCAATACATACAGGTTTTAGAGGCAAAAGGCAGGGGATCTCGTAGTAACCTGGGAAAAGTGAAGGAATGCCTACCAAGGGAAAGCAGAGAGATGAGCAGCCCATGGATGCATATTTGGATACAAGCCTCACCCAGTTTTTTACTCAAAGGGAAAACACTGTGCCTTTTGTATTTAGTTGGGGTTGATCCTTTTTTGAGCAAAGGGTTTGGGCTCTGAGCAGGAGTTGAACTAGATTATCTCCTGAGGTCCCTTCCATCCCTAATCTTCTATGATTCTATGTTTCTGTAGCAGAAGAATTAGGAGGAAACTGAATAATGGCTTTGGACTTCAAATTTCCACTCCACACTCTGTAAGAGAAAACAGATCCCTTTGTATTATTTAATAATAGAAACAACACCTCCAATTTTCCAAAAAGTTTTATTTTTTACTGTTGAATTGATATTTTTGTCTGAATTAAAATTATGCCTATTAATATTAATTTAGCAGTTTTAGGAAACGTCTATTCCCAGACCAGAGTGGCAAGATTTAGTTCCCACATCAAGAAATTGAAGCATCTGCTGTGCACAAATTAAAACTAATTTGCCATTGCTTTAAAGGACGAGCAATTGTAATAATGAGTAGTATAGAAATAATGTATTGCAAATTATGTATAAAAAGCTATTCTTCATGTTTAATATCTAATCATTAAGTCACAGGTTAGAAATAGCAACAATTGCTGTAGTAAAATGTGAATTATAGGAGTCGATTAGTGTTTTAAAATTTGCAATGCTGCCTACATAAGGCTCAGCAAACATTTGGCTTAACCTAAATGTAACTTTTTCCATATTATACAATATTTCTACTTAGGACACGTCATTTCAGAACATCACTCAGTTCAATGTGATACAATACTTCCAGGCACTAGATTGTTTTTACTAACCTCCTTCCCTATGCCCATGAAGTCAACTTTAATTAAGGAATTGTACCCAGAATAAGTCCTGTAGCCATAAAAATGTGACCAGCAAGCCAATGGCTTCATATTTATGAGGCAGGCGTGAAAGCTGGTAAGGAAAAACTTAAAAGGCTAACTCTGCCTTTCATTACACATGTCTAGTTCTGCCTTCCATTACACATGTCTAATTCTTTTTGCTTACTAACATGTGCACTAGCGTGGATAGTTCCACTGACTTCAGTGGTAATTGCACCTACTCTAACAAAGACCAGATTGAGCCCCTACATGAAAAAATGTGTGGGTTTGTTTGGTTTGGTTAGTGGTGGTGGTGGAGACAATTGTTGTTTTGTTTTGGATTTTTTTGTTTGTTTGTTTGTTTTAATTTCTCAAGGTAAAGCTTGGCTTTATCATTTATTCTGGAGACAATCTAAAGATATCTGTAGATTGTAACAGAACAAGTATAACCAAGAAAGTAAACCTCCAGCATTCAGACTCCATTTTCTCCTTCCCCTCATGAATTTATAACCATCTCCTCTTGGATATTGAGTTGGACGCAGTGGGCAGAAAGCAGGCTCAGCTCAACTATCAGACTTGTACTGAAATAATACCTCCTCTTTTAGTCCCACTGGATATTCCCCAGGAAAGTTCAAGGGTCACTGAAGGTAGGAAGGGGTTGCTTACAACTCCTCTCTAAAGTATAATGTGACAGCAGAATAGCAGAAGTGATGCTTCATTTTATCACATTAATAATTACTATTTAGTGAGTCAGGATTATTTTAAGACTCTCTCTCATATCATACTTTTGGCTGAAGTCTCTCTACCTGCCATCTTTCTAACCCACTGCAGCACTCAAGTGTCTGAAACACTCAGACTTCAAAAGTCACGTGCCCCTTGCCAGATGATTTATTGGAAATTATGAGTGGAAACTAGCAGTTATTTGCTTATCTTAAAGGCCAAACATACATTTTTGCTTGGAAGAGCATGACCTGGAGCCAGACTTTTAGAGACCAATTCTGCAATCCTATACTGCCTGGCGTAACGTGTACTACTGTGAGCATTTAATCTGGATAATTTAATAATGAATAATGTTATGATGACTTCATTTGAGAAAGCAAAGGAAGTGCTTTAAATGTTGAAAATAACTTCAATTTAAAATGTTTAAGCTTGTGATTTTAATGATGTTTTTGGATTAAAATAGCAAGATACATATAGCTCTTTATTATGCCTTCTTACTTCTACAACTAAGTCATTTATTTCAAAATCACTGTGCAAGTGATAAAGTGTTTTATCTGTGAAAATCATTGCTTACCTATTTGCTCTCTTCCAGAGGAATAGCCATGTTAGTCTGTATATAGTAAAAACAACGAATGTCACATGGCACCTTAAAGATTAAGAACTTTCTTTGGGTATAAGCTTTTGTGGGCATCTGATCAAGTAGGTTGCAGCCCACAAAAGCTTATGCCCAAATAAATGTGTTAGTCTGTAAGGTTTTGTTTTTGCTCTCTGTATTTCTACTAAAATGATAAAACTGAAAAATAGAGTGGTGAATGTATTGATTTTATAAAATATATAGACATATCTATAACTGTATGTTGAGAGACAACAGAGTCCTGTGGCACTTTTAAAGACTAACAGATTTATTTATCGCATGAGTTTTCGTGGGAGAAAATCCCACTTTGTCAGTGTCTGACGAAGTGGGATTTTCTCCCACGAAAGCTCATGGGATAAATAAATCTGTTAGTCTTTAAAAGTGCCACAGGACTCTGTTGTCTTTCTACAATAGACTAACACGGCTACCCCTTTGGAATTTGACTGTATGTTAAGAGACAGAGAGAAAATTCTGAACTAACGTATACTGGTTTACATCAGACAAAATTCACTGATTTCAGTGAAGTTACTCTGTGATTACATTTATGAAAACTAAATGTGGACAAGAGAGGAAATGTGTCAGGCAAAATAAATACAATGTATTACAAAAATAAAGTATTTTTCAGTAAATACAAGGCCAATTAAAAAAAAGTCTTACCAGTCTGAAAGCTACTCTGAATTTCAAAAGGTGAACATCAATCAGAGTTGTGTGACTAAATTTTCAGGCAATTCTTAGAAAATGTACTGCATAATACTAACTGCCAATACAAACTCAGAAATGCATCTAATCTACCTGAACAAAATAGTTGTATTCATATACTCTTGAATATGCGGAAACAGAAAGCAGTAGCATTATTGAAATGTTCTCACAATTATGTTTACTGCTCAGATAACAAGAAAATAGGTACATTAGAAATATCAGCAATAAAGAAGGTAGCTTAGATAGATTTAAAAATTTGATACCTTTGCAGACTTCATCTGGGGAAATCAGAATTCAAAATTAGGCCTGGAAAGGATCTCAAGAGGTCATCTTGTCCAGTCTCCTACACTAAAGAACACTAAAAAAATTACTTTGCAAATGGGGCCCTATTTTAAAGCAATTCTAGGTAGGGTATCCTTTTTTGTTTAATTTTAAAATGCTATTTTAAAATAAAAGCTACAGATTCTTATCTGCAACTGAAGAAGACACCATCAACTAAGAAGGCTTTATGCCATCTTTAAAATTCTCCATTTTTAGGTCATTGTATTCTGGAATTATCTTCTCCTATAAACTATTGCAGTCTGAAGTTCTCTGAATTATACCGGTTGTCACTAATCCCAAAGACCTTTCCTAGACATGAAGATTATGTCTACATTTGAAAAGTTAAGTCAACTCTGTTAAGTCGACTTAACTTTTCAAGTGTAGATGTGGCAGAAGTGGCTCCACTGAAGATGTCACTAGTGAATGATTGGTTTGAATCAGGTCAAATTTCATGTAAGGTTTACTTAAACATAGGAAAATAGTTCATCTAAGCTTCCAAAATGAATGACTTTGGGGGGTTTAATATTGGTTCAGCTATCATCACAATCACATTCAGAGAACCTGAATAATCTTAAAATATGGTATCTGTGGATTATCTAGACCATCACAAAATTTACCAAATCTTGATTTCATATCTTGCAAAAGTACTAGTGCATTTATTAGTTTAACTCGGGAAGTAGATAATTGAATTAATTATCTTACAAAAACAGGGAAACAGGGGTCCTCACTTGATCACTACAGGAGGGGTAGCCAGATGGAATTTATATTAACAAAACATTAGCAGTCTGTGTTAAAAAGACTAGTGAGGAATTACATTATGAGAAACATAACTTGTTCCACCAATGAATACCCCCTTTCTATATGTGTAGATGTTAGACAATAAGGCTGCATCAACCTCTTCAATGTTTTATTAAATGAAATTTTTCTCCATTTATCTTATCTGTTTACCACAATCAGAGTTTAGGATTCATGGAAAATATATATCATTTCTAAATAACAAGGTAAGCATACTATTATCATGTTGATCACCTCAAGTTATGCACCAAATCTTTATCTTGTCTTTAATATGCAAAAGCAGAATAATCTCTTCCAATTTTTTCATTTTCATTTTGCATTGCCTGTGCATTGTATAGTATGCACCCGATCCGCAACACAAACTAAGAAACAAAAACTGACCATCTGCACAATGAGAAAACTCATCTAGTTTGATTTGTTGCACTTAACATAACTCGGTAGTTTACCAAAGGCCTTGTCTAATAAGGAAAAATGTGATCCAATCACTCTGAATTCAAATGTTTTGATATGTAGAAGGAGCTCTGCTTCAAGAAACTGCTTAATGTGTTTAAACCCATCCCTATTCAGCCAAACACTTAAGCACATGCTTAAAATTAATCAGATTCTTAAGCATCAATAACTTCAGTTGGACCAAAGAACATTTTTAAGAGCTGTCCAGAAAATGGCTACTCATGAATCAGGGCATAGATCAGTATTTGAATTTCATAGGTGACTACTTTTTCTATATTAATCTGAACCAAATCTTCTGATTCAACTCCCCTTTGAATGTCGGGAAGTTTAGAATACTTTTTAGATTCATACTTTGCTAATAAAATGACCAGTAAAGTATGGTTGTGAGCTAATCAGTTGACACATCCATATTGATTACTAAGTAAATAACTTTGACAAGGACCTAAAGTAGCCTGAAAAATAATTTTAAATGTGTATTTTGAGAAAGATCTCATAAAGATTACAATGCAATTACTCAAAAAAGGAAACAAAACTTGCATTACTATAAACAAACTAAAAGTCCCCTATTGTGCTTTAGTTCCCAGATAAAGTAACTAAGTTATGAAGTGAGAATAAGAACTCTCAATTGATGGACGCAAGGTTTAAAAACTTTTGCAAGCTCAGAAACTTTTGAGAGATTTTCCTTCTCTAGAATATAAATTAGTATCCATTGCTTAGGCTCCCCAGCTTACAGGCTAACAGATGTAAAACTGCTTGAATAAAATATTCAATTTACCTGCATACAGTATTACCCCAAGGGAAGTCATTGAGATTTCTCTCTCATCTTTCGATAAAATTGAAATTCAAGCTGTTCACTCAGCAATGATAACCCAGATGTACAACCCTTATTCACTGATTAAGGAGTACTTGAATGAGTAATGTTTGCTTATTAAACCTAGTTGTGCCTGACTGCTTGATGTATTGCTCTAAGTTCTACATTTGTACAGCACCTAGGACAATGAAGGTCCTGTTGTATACAAGTTCCAAAGGGGTAGCCATGTTAGTCTAGTTCAGCAAAATGAACAAGGAGTCCTGCGGCACTTTTAAAGACAAACAAATGTATTTATCACATGAGCTTCCGTGGGAGAAAAGCCCACTTCATCAGACAAATGAAGTGGGATTTTCTCCCATGAAAGCTCATGCGATAAATAAATTTGTTAGTCTTTAAAAGTGCCACAGGACTCCTTGTTTGTTTTGCTGATGTATGATAAGATCTGATAGGTGCTATTGGAATACAGATTTGGTATTAATTATTACTAATAACATCATCAGTCCCAAAAGCGGAACATTACTCCGTTAGGCACCTATTTGAAAGTGTAAGATTGTATCTTAACAGTGGACCTCGTGTACACGTCTTTCTAACCAATCTTGCAGTAACATCACCATCCTGAAGGGCATGAAGACCCAGCAGCATGGTGGCTTTTAATGGTTTAAGTGATATGAACACATCTTTGAAGAGTGCAGCAGGCAGAGAAATAGATTCTTGCAAAAAACAGTAGAATCTCACAGAACTCACTATAACATCCGTGTTTTGTGCAAAATCCAGAGTTTTGTAGCACCTCTCTGTGGCACTGATGGAAGATAATTATACACAAATGTGTGGAAGTGAAAGTCATGAACTCAGGTATTGGGGTACTCATACCTGTTTATAAGGAATCGCTGGTTAGGTTGACCTAACCCTTAAGTTGACTCCTTAGGTCGACCTAAGCACAGTGTGGATGTTTAAGTACACTTTATTAGGTCGACCTAATGGCAGTTAGGTCGACTTACTAAGTCCCCGTTCAGGGAGACCACTTTGTTGAGTTGACTTAATAAGGTCGACTTTAGGTCAATCTAAAGTTGACCTTATTAGGGCGACTTAAAGTTGACCAAACTTTTTGTAGGGTAGACATAGCCTTTCTTTCCCCCTTGCACATGGGCTCTCATCCAGAACAAAGAACCAAGTCCAGCTGAGTCTGGTTAGTTGCTTGTCTCTCTCTATTTCTCTCTCCAAAATGGCAAGTGAAAGACCTTTTCTTTTAGAACTTCCAACTCCCTTTCTCTGGTGATTTCCTGATCAGTCTTATTAGGTGATCAAAGTCTTCCACCAGCTGATTTCTGTTTCATTGACTACATCACTAAGATGTGATTAATAATTCATGTAGTTATACTCATGTTGGCTGTTATCTAAACTACTGTGTTAAAGTATAGCTAGATTACCATGGGCAGTGGAGAGCAGCAGTACAGGTGAGCCACCCTAAATATGGACCCATTTGGGCCAGCTAGAGAGTGCTGCTGCTGCTCATAGTACTGAAGTTATACTACTACTATTTTTAGTACACTATTTTTAAAGCTAGTATAAGGCCTTATCTACACTGAAAAAACTGCAGTGTAGATCCATTCAATCAATCCCAGAAGCGCATTCCAGTCGACTCAATAACTCCACCCCTCCAAGTGGAGTAAGGCTGTGTCAACCGGAGAGTGCTTCAAGTCGATGCACCTAAGTGAAGACATCATGGTAAGTAGAAGTAACTAAGCTGGTGGGAAATATGCATTCTGCAGCATGCAGATTGCGTATCTCCCACCAACTTAGCCCCGTAGTATAAACCAGGTCTAGGTATGTCTATATGAGCAGGAAATCATAATCCCAGCTCATAGTATAAAAGTAGTCTTAAAGGTCAGACTTGAAAAACAGTTTTCTGTTCGTGAAAACCATCTCTTTATCTAAGGAAGTCCAATTTAAGGTTTAATGATCCTCTGTTAGCCCTGTGTCAAATCCAAGAATTCCTCCTGTTACTTCATATGGGGTTCAAGTCAACATGTAGGCAAACAACAGCAGAGAAGAAGTCAAAGACTAGCCTTGTAATCAAAATGCAACTTGACAAAAATAGATACACCATCTCAAACAGAATTCATAAATTGTGCATAGGCAGGTTTCCCCAAGTCGTTAGAGTAACATTTCAAAGATTTTTTTTTCAGTGCTAAACAAACTTTGTTTCCATTAATACAAAACTACTGTAATGAGTTTTCTTCATTTCCTGATGACATTTCTCATCTTAATAAAAAATGTTTCACAAAAACTAGTCTAAACTACCAGAGTACTGTTTAATAGAACATAGAAAAAAGTTGAACAAATACATTCTAAGAACAATAGGAAAAAAAGGAAACTATAGGAAAGACATCAGTAAACTCTTAGCATTTCTAATTATGATTGGAAATGAGCCTCTGTCTCAAATGTAATGTATGTTTGCCCCATGTGAAGTCCCTTGAGCTAATTTAAATGGAATCTGTAGGTGGTCTGGTCCTAGCAATGTATATGCATTAAAAAGATGCACTTTTTATGGAATGTAAATAGGAATCAGATAAATAGATCATTAAACCATTTGGCATCTAAAAATGGAATTCTCTTCATTAAGTTTGCCACCTCTGTATGTCAAATAATGACTTGGGAAGAGTATCCGATGAAGTGAAAGTATTTTCCAAAGTTCAGAGTCTTGAGTACTGGTTTCTGTGCACCAGCTATCTAAAAATCAGATTCCTGTTCCTTTAAAGGTATATCAGATGGGGCACCCAAAAATCACTAGTCAATTTTGAAAACATATGCTTCTGTCTTCAGATAAATATGTGAGAGTCTCCCATTAATACAATCACAGCAATATTTTCACAATAAAACTTACTGTTGTCCTCTTCACTACTTCTAGTAACTGCCTAGCTTTCTTTGACATAGTAACTTTAATTCCATGGTACATTGAGAAAAGTGACTTATTTGAGCTTGTCTACTGCAAGAAGTAAAGAACTGTGAGAACTGTAATGTGATAATTCCCCTCTATTCGGCACTGGTCAGGCTGCATCTTGGAATACTGTGTCCAGTTTTGGGCTCCCCACTACAGAAAGGATGTGGACAAATTAGAAAGAGTCCACTGGACGGCAACAAAATTGATTAGGGGGCTGGGGAACATGACTTATGAGGAGAGACTGAAGGAACTAGACTTATTTAGTCTACAGAAGAGAAGGCTGAGGGGAGATTTGATAGCAACCTTCAACTACTTGAAGGGGTGCTCCAAAGAGGAGGGAGGTAGGCTATTCTCGATGGTAACAGAGGACAGAACAAGGAGCAATGGTTTCAAATACAGCTGGGGAGATCAAGGTTGGATATTAGGAAAAACTTTCTCACTAGGAGGGTGGTGAAGCATTGGAATGGGCTGCCTATGGAGGTGATAGAATCTCCATCTTTGGAAATATTTAAGGCCCGGTTAGACAAAACCCTGGCTGGGGTGATTTAGTGGGAGTGGTCCTGCTTTTTAGCAGGGGGTTGGACTAGATGACCTCGTGAGGTCCCTTCCATCCCTATTATTCTATGGTAAGTGGGGGCTTTTCTGAGATTCAAATTGTTGTGGGCTTTGGATGCTCAGAACAAAACTTCATCTGTCCAGAGGAAATATGTTACCCAGCAGGCAGTGGTTATTGTGTAGCTTACCCATTATGTGATCCACAAAGGATATGGATATAAGTGACTAAAAAAGAGAATGTCTATTTACAAACAATATTTAATGTACTGGCCAGAATGGGAGTTGTCACAAGCATTTTCTACTAAAAGTTTTAAACTTATTATCCTAAACTTTAAGGGAAAAGGAGGAACTCAATGAAGTTTTAGCTAACTTTAAACTATTCTTTCATATTGTAATCGTGAAAGGGGTTGATTTATTAATTTGCTAGGGTGCTAGTTAAATTTTAAAGCTGAAATCTAACAAACTCAGTTTGCCAATATATTAGAATCCAGTAGGATAAGCCCTTTTTTAGTCCAGGGAATATTAGCTTATTAGTTAGTGCTGGGATCTTTCAAGGCCAACTTTTAACTTGAACCACATTTCCTCAAATCAGGGCATTTGTTTATTCTTCATCGATCAGCAATGTATTCATTCACCCAGAACCATATTAATATATAATAGTTTGCCACTCAAGTGTATACCCAACCAACACACACACACTACAGTTCTCAAACAATTATCATAGACTAGAGTTGAGGCTCAAAAGTTATAAAAAACAATTCAAAATTACAAAGGTTTCTTATGATCAGCAATTTTCAGTTCTTTAGTCTAACACATTTATCATACTTCCAAGTGTACATTTGTCTTTCAGACATTTTGAAGAGCATTGGTTAAACCTTTCTTTTTAATCTTTTGTAGACCAATTTGCTTGGACTTACAAAGGAGTTAAAAGCTGAAATATAATTACTTGGTCTCCCCAGAAAATGTTGACTTAAGGCAGGTCTATACTTAAAATGCTGCATTAATGCCGCTGCACTGCTGTAGCACTTTAATGAAGATGCTCTAAGCCAATGGGAGAGAACTTCTCCCAGGGCCTTCTCTAAGGCAGAGCAGAGCAGAGCACGTGGGGCCCAGTCTCTGGGCCGGCCTGCCCCAAAAGGCTGCCTCCCCCACTTCGTCAGATGCTAGAAAATGGAAAATTTTATACTATGGGAGGGAAAAATAAATCCTGTGGTTACACTTCACTACATCAGGTCAAACTACTTCAGCAAATCAAACAAGTTGTATAGATTCAAACAGTAGAACAAGATATCAAAAAGCAGTGCAGTTGAGAGAGCTGAGAATCACTGTTTGTAATAAGAAAGACAGTTCATTTCTCTATTTAAACCCAAGTTCATGGTGGCAAATTTGCATATGAATTCTAACTGTATAATTTCTCTTTGAAGGTTTGATTTAGAATTAGTTTAAGAACTGTAACAGACATGTCTTTCATGGAATGAGCACGGAGATTGAAGTGATCCCCAATTGGTTTTTGAATGTTGCCCTGTCTGATGTTAGATTTGTGTCTATTTTGTTCTTTTGCCAGACAGCATCACATGATACTGACTGATCCACCAGAACAGCACCAGATTTTTTTTGCCCTTGTCGAAGGCATCTTCGATGTCTTGTGTTAGAAAAATGACGATCTTGAGTACACAGTTCTTCTGAAGCTAGCAATTGTGGTTCAGTAACCACAGTGATGCAACCCAGAGTCGCTCTGTAAGATTGTATGTGACCCAAACAAAAGAGCTGTATAATCTAATTTAACTGGGCAATCAAGAAGCTACTATTTTCAGTGGTATTAATGCTGATTTTTAACTCATTTGTAAGAAGATTGCTTTTCTTTCAATAGACCTGAGTTATGTGTCTGCAGAAGACAAGACATTGTTAGAACTGATTTTCCTAACTCAGGATGGATGGAGGCATGCATGTGAATGAGAGGAAGAAAGACTCAACTGTGAGAAGAAGTGGTCCTTATTACCACTGCCTAATGTGCTATAATGACGGTGAAGCGTAGCAAAAATAGGCTGTCCTCAGATGATCCAGACAAGACATGCTGTAGAGGAACTGTTCAAGGCTCACTTGGAAGGGAGAAGATCCATCAGACCAGACCTCCTGGATAAAGATAAGTTTCTGGGGAAACTAGAAAGGCCTGCCCACTGGCTGGGGTCCTAAATAACTCAGCTAGACCCTGCGTTATAAAATGTAAACTTTATTGCTAAGTCTACACAAGAAAAAGTTAAGTCGACTTTGTTAAGTTGACTTAATAAGGTCAACTTAAAGCTGACCTTAAGTCCACTTTTTTAAGTCGACTTAACTGGCCTTAATAATGTCTACTTAAGGGTTATTCCCTGTCCACACCATCCTTAAGTCGACTTAAGGAGTCAACTTAATGCTTAAGTCGACCTAGTAGGTGGTTCTTATTAAGTCGACTTAAGCTTTCATTAATTCAATTTAAGGAATTTCTTAAGTCGACATAATGGAAGTCTGGTGTAGACAGGGAGTAATTTAGGTCGACTTAAGGTTCCTTAAGTCAACCTAAATTGCTAGTATAAACATACCCTATTTTATTTTGAGATGTGAAACCTTGTAAATTGGCAGATACTGGTGTGCATAAGAGAAGAGTTTTATATGGCTCTACAATGTAGTTATAGCATTTCCCTGAAATTTGTGCTTTGAACTTATCTGCTATTTTACTAAATAAGTCAGAGTGAATCTGTGTATCCTGGCACTGTGACTGGCAACAGCATAAAACATTGTTCTGTTCAGGCAGGTAGTTATATCAGTATAGTTTCCCCCATGTTGTTATTCATACTCTTAATATTAGGTGGCAGTAGGGGTGCTTTAGTGTAAATTACCTCTCATTCTCCATCTGAAATCTAATGTAGGAACACTGCAAAGCAACTTACCCTGCACCAGCTGGAAGAACAGGAGTTCCAGCCTCTGATCATTCATACACTCTCATATCTACCAGTCTCAAAACTGTGTGCAGTTGTTGTAATCTTGGCATTCCCAGGATATTAGAGACACAAGATGGGTGAGGTAATATCTTTTATTGGACCCAGAGCTGTATGCAGCACGAAAGATTGTCTCTCTCACCAACAGAAATCGCAAAAAGTACTGAAATATTTCAACAATTACGCAAAACAACTCAGGCTTGCTAGCCTCTAAGAGAGCCAGCTCCCATCGATCACATTAGCATTTTCCAGGGGCACTGAATGCCTTTTTTACTACAATATAATTCAAATAAACCAAGGCAAAGTAATTGTCCTGAATATACAGGTCCATTTCAATTCACTAGTCTAAAATCACAGATTGCTTTGACACTGAATGAAATTGTTTATAGACAGTCAGTACAGGCAGAAAATTATGGAGTGACAAAAAGAAAATCCTTTTAGGTAATTGCTTGGCCATTTGCCATCTGCTGGTGTGGTGACAGTAGCAGTTCAGATAATTAAGATCAGAGTTACTAAATGTTCAGTTATCTTAGTTATGTAAATTGACATCAACTATGCTTGAGTAGCTTGGCACTTAGTAAAACTAAAATCCTTTTATTATCACTTATTTTCAATGTTGTTTCTTATGATAAAGTTCTGCTTAGTTAATTAATGTTCCATTCCATAGAGAGGTCAAAGAGCCTGTGCTACTTTGTGGAAGAATTTTCCACATCTCTCTTCAGATGGTATTTACCAGTATATTAACTTCAGCTAGCTGCACTACTGAGAAATTATCAGAAGTGTTAGAGATTAAATCAACTACACTATGCAGAGTTATACATACTTAACAGGATCTAGTACCCAAAATGGATTTCATATATTTAAACTGCACTGAACATAGATTTTCCTAGAGCAGCTTTCTGGCTGGAGCCATCATCCTTTTTCCTGGAAATAAGTGTAATGAGCTGAGATGAAGGTTATGAAGTGCTGCTTTATCATTCATCAGGACCTCTTTCAATGGAGTGACCCAAATCCATCTTTGATTTTAATCATTAACAAAGGAGTTACCCCAGGATGATTTAAGATCAATATATATACTGTTTACATTTTAGTTGCGTTTATTATCTAGTAGAACCTCACAGTTATGAACACCTCAGGAATGGAGGTTGTTCATAACTATGAAATGTTTGTAACTCTGAACAAATGTAATAGTTGTTCTTTCAAAAGTTTACACCTGAACATTAACATAAAACAGCTTTGAAACACTACTGAACAAAGGAAAAATGCTGCTTCACCTGACCCCCTTTTTTAAAATAGCTTATGAACAGTACTGCACTATATTTCCTTCTTGTTTTTCTCTCTATCGTTGCCTGAGTGTGTATTTCTGGTTCCAAAAGAGATGTGTGGGCGACTGATCATTTAGTAACCCTGGTGTTCATAACTCTGAGGTTCTACTGTATGTTTATCTATACATGGTTAAGCCACAAAACTATCTCAACCACTTCCATCCTGGTACTCCCTGCCAGCATTTATGTTCCTATGTTGTACTACCATTCTACTGAAATCACAATGGAAGGCCCGACTTAGCCGGTAGCATTAGAAGTTCATTTTCACAGTATATTTGGCACATTCTGCATCAGCACAGAGATACCAATGGATCTTGTAGAAGCCCGTAACAGGTTTATTTTATACCCCAACATGAATTTACCTGCTGCACCACAGTGGGACTGGTCATGTTTAGCCAGTACAACAGTGGTCTGTGATCTCCCCATCACTGGAAGTCACATAGGTGGCACAGTGCACTGCTCTCAAGAGCCATTTTAATGATAGGAGTGTTATTTATTGGTAGGCTGCTGGAAGAAGAACTCATCAAGAGTCTGGTTGAATGGCTCACCAGAAAGTATCCCTCTACGGGAGGGCTGCATCTGTTGTGCAGGAAGTTATTTCTGGGTGCTATCTACAAATCTTTCTGGAGGGGGGGGGGGACAGGTGATATTGTGAATTAAAGTAATTATATAGGGGCTTCTCCAGACTACCAGCTCTCTTGTAGTGTAGTGACAGTCAGTGAGAGAAAAATAATTACAACTAAAATGATGCTGAAGGAGCAACAGCAAGAGCCATGAGTATGACTGTTACTTCAGTGGGACATAGGCCAGAGGTGCTCAGCACATTTAAAAATCAGGTCAATTATTTAAGTGCCTGAATGAGGATTTAGTAACCTAACTTTATACACCATTTAATAAAAAATCTTGACCATAATCTCTGAAGTGCTTTAACTCCCCATCTACGACAGGGAACAATGATAATAAACACATCCTTCCTCTTGTCCTTTCTCTGACTTGTCTATTTATACCCTAAGCTCTTCTGTATATATATTCTGTATATAGAAACTGCCCAGTACAATGAGGCCTTGACCTTGGTGGGGGCTTCTGAATACAACTGTAGTATACATAATAAAAGGATAGGCGGAAAGGAGAAAGACAGGATGAGGGTCACTAATAAAATTCTCCTTGCACAGGCTCACTCCGTATGCACAACCTGATGTTTAAATGTACCTGAGCCCAATTCTGATCTATACCGAAGACCCTTTGTGCTGCAAGAGGCCCTTAATTTAACTGAGAAATAGGACCTTGTCTATTATTTTTAGATATTATTTTTAAATTCTAGGATTTTTTTTAAAAATGCCCCATTGCTACCTTAATATTAACCTCCCCCCCCCTTTCAGAAAAGTGACCTTGGATTAATTTCTGTTATTTATTCATTTGTTTATTTATTTATTTACCTCAGAAGATTTAGCCTGCACTAGAACTTAAGCATATTTCATCATAACTTAAAAATAGTAAATGAAGTTTGTGTGTAAATCTCTATCTTGTAACAGAACAAGGAAGGCCATAAAAGCAAACGGTGGCTTAGGAATAGCATGTAAAGACTTAACTACATATTTTTGTTTTTTGTTTTGTTGGTTTTTTGTTGTTGTTGTTGTTGTTTTGTTTTGTTTTTACGTGTGCATTATTTATTAGATAGCCTGCAGTGGCTCTCAAGGAATTGTTGCAGTCCATAATGTCAAATCCTGCTTATGTACCCTCTACTTTATAGATTGTTAAGCTGACTGTGTTACTACAGTGCATTTGTCTATTTGGATATTACATCTACATTGTAAATCTGAGCGCTAAGAATTATTATGATCATTGTGCTGAACTTACTGAGCATGCGGAACAGTAACTAGTGAATCACCAAAGAATGCAGTTTGAGTTGTCCATATTAGCTCCAAGATGCTTGAATTATTGTCTAAGAATTTTTTGTTTCCATGATGGAGATATATCTTTATAAGACTTGGCTCTCCTTGAAAAAACATATCGGGTGTCCTAGGAGTTTTACAGTGATATAACAAGTACTTTGAGGAAATTTACTGGTAGAAACATTCTCTAAAAACAGCACAGTTTGCATGAACAATGCAGACTCTTTCCAGAAAGCTAATTCCAGAATCATAATTACAATTACTTAAACTGGAAACTGTGGGTGCGGGAACAAAGAGGGGATCAGTGCTAGATCAGGCCTACAAGGAGCTGGGGGCAGGATCCGGGCAAAAGAGGCCTTAACTGTTCTCCACAGAAACCCCCAGCTTAGCCAAAAGAGGCAAGCAGCTCTCATATGCCAGCCATACAAAGCTGCTTCAGCAATTAGTAATTAAGTAGACATCTCCCTACTAGTTTGCTATTCTGCATGCCACTCCTCACTTCCGAACCCATGAACAGCTATCACCCTATATGGAGAGCTCTGTGTTGGGGAATTAAGTAAGCATATGACCAAATAAGGAAAGGACCAAAACCTATAAAATTGGGTAAAGTCAGGTACTGAAGAACCTCCCCAGTAAGGTACAGAAGGAGTCAATAGGAATTGTACACCCCCGCCTAAGGAGAGTTTATAGCCTTGTTAGGGGAATAGAGGGTGGGGTGGAGGCTAGGTCATAACAAGCCAGGAAGGCATTCACTCAGTTTGAAGGGGACATGAGGAGCTAGGTAGAGATTCAGGAAAATAATGCAAGGCTTAACCAAAAGAGAAAAGCAGGCTTGTATTCCCAGAAGCTAAAGTGTATATATGCTGTAAGCATGTAATTCTCAGGGTTCACTTCGTTGGTCATGAGGTGAAGGTGAATGTGTGGTCTAGATGCAGAACTAAATAAACTGCTTCTTACCACTCCACCCTGTTCTGTCTTTTATCATTTGGACCTAAAACTGAAACTTGTTCTTGCTCATCCACACACAAATAGGAATTTATCAAGTTATGCCACTGTCCAGTGCAAAGCTTAATTTTATATTGTGAATATATTAAAATACTCAAAGTTCTCTTCTGCAAGTAATTTTCAAGCAATCTGCAGGTGGAAATGTGTGGGCAGAAGACATTCACTGAATAAGTTTGGACATCAAATTTAGAAAAACTGATTGGTTCAGACATTTTGTCAACAGAAATATGTCTAAATTCAATATCTCAGGGTATATGCTGTGAAGTTAGTCTGTTTTAGTCTTCATTTTCCTTCTCCTCAAAAACAAGTTAATATTGCTATGTGTGCTGCTCCAAAAAAAAAAATTCCCTATGAAACTTTTATACTGAAAACAATGTTAGAAAAACTAAATAGAAGGAAGCCATTTAACACTGTCATTTTATGTCTGCTACACAGTATACTCAAGTGTGGCAGAAACAAAATAGAGAAAGTTGAATGGCTTGCCTGCTCTTTGTTTTCAATATATTTTTCAAGGTAGCCATGGTGTTAAGGGGAATATTGAAAAATGCATGTTGCTAATGTTAGCTTCCAATTTATTGTACTGATCAATGTGGCTGAATCTAGAAAAATGACTTGATAACTCTTTCCTACCTGTCACAGGGTTTCAGCTACCTTATATGCTTCACTGCCTAGCCTGTTTCCATGGTCCCTCAGTCATAAACACACCTAAGAGGTGCCCTTTTTCGTGTTTATTCAACAACTCTCCAGAAAACAGAACATGACAGGCATTTTGAGACAGAGGGGACATGATAACAATTTTCAAGTAGCTAAAAAGTTGTTACAAGGAAGAGAGAGAAAAAATATTTTCATAAACCACTGATGATAGGACAAAAAGCAATGGGCATAAATTATAGCAAAGGAGGTTTAGATTGGACATTAGGAAAAAATTCCTAACTGTGAGGATGGTTAACCAATTAAATAAGTTTCCAAGGGATGTCACTGGAAATCTTTAAGAGAATATTAGACAAACACCTGTCATGGATGATCTAGATCCGTGATTCCCAACCTGTGTCTCAGGGGCCAAAATTGGCCTGTGGGGGCTTTCAAAGTGGCCCTCCACTCCCATCCTGCTGGCTTCAGCAAGGAGCTGCTGCCTAAGAACCTAGACAGAGGGTGTTTTTGCAGGGCTTAAAGACTGGTGCAGGTTCCTTGCTGCAGCCAAGGGGATGAGAGATCAGCGCTCTCCTCCCACTGGCTGTAGCAAGGAGCACAGCAAAGTGTTCCACCTAGGTCAGTAGACATTGGGGTCTCTAATGGAGCCATAGGGAAGAGAGCACTGATTTTCCATCGCCAACTATAGAAGGGAGCTACTGCCTAGGGACCCAGGTGGAGATCAGATGGCTACAGGATGCGTGTGGTTTCCCTGCTGCAGCCAGGGAGATGGGAGATCAACAGTGAGGCAGCCTCTTCAGTGAACTCCTTCCATCTGGCTGCAGTGGGGATGGGGCAGAGAATGGTGGCTCTTCAGGGTTGTAAAAATGATATCTGTGGCCCTTGAGCCAAAAACGTTGAGAACCACTGGTCTAGATGGTACTTGGCCCTTCCATGAGCACAGGGGACTGGACCTGATAACCTCATGGTGTCTTCCAGTTCTATGACTGAAGCAAGAATTTTTCATATAGCTCTGTCCTATACATTTGTCACTCTCAAAGTTCCTCTCCCATTCTTTCCCTCCTTCCTGAATTTTGTGGCAATGACTCATCGAAGATTAGGGTTATAATCTGATCTCAAGAGTCATCTAGTTCAACCTCCTGCTCAAAAGGAGGACCAACCCCAATTAAATCATCCCAGCTGGGGCTCTGTCAAGTGACCACTTTCAGAATCTCTAAGAATGCAGATTCTATGACCTCCCTCAGTAATCCATTCCAATACTTCACCACCTTCCTAGTGAAAAAGATTTTCCTAATATTTAATCTAGACTTCACCCACACAGAAGCCTCACTTCCTGACTTCATGGCAACCATGCACTATACTTTGTACCTAGCTCATCTCTTAGAATCTCTCACTTTCTGGGTATTCTTAAAGACTTGCAAAAGGGCTTTTTTATTGGGCCTCCACGTTCCTTGTATTCTTGATAGATATCGCAAAGGAAATTATTACTTGAAAGCCTCTGAGTTTCCTATATCAAACACCTCTTTTCACTGGTACTGTCTTTACAATCCCAAATGATAGGATTTCTGAACATTATGTGATACACATAATTCATCTTTATTCTTGTTAATTAGAAATAGGTTATTTAATCCAGAATGCCCTGTAAAAATTCTAACTACAGCCACTTTGCTCTTCCTCTCTTTTTCAACAGGTGAGTATACATCTCAGATTTTTCCCCTTTGTTTTGTTTGCCCACAGTTCTTGCCATTTCCTTCCTTCCTAAAGGGATTCTTAGGTCAATTTATTCATGATTAATAGCACATTTTGCCAGTTTGACTGCTAAATTGTTGCTTTCTCTCCCTATGTGCTCCAGGAGCCATGCAATGACTATCATTATAGCCATTGCAACCAGTGTGGTTGCTAGAATATTAATTCACTAAGAATACCATTTCTGCTGTCAAACCCCCCATTCTAAATTCATGCAGCCCTGATAAGGCAGACAGGATGGCCAAAGACCAATTCAGTGCTAGCATAATCCCCATAAATTCACCTGTAAAGATGGACACAACCCTTATCACTTTCTTGAATCTGAATGAGGGCATGCAGACAGGTTCCCCCTCTTCTACTTTGGAGCCATTTGTATATATCTGACAATAAATACTTTAAGAAGTGCTAGTATCTAGGATTAGCTAGGCTGGCTGTCCTTATGTTTCCCATAGTAGCACTACTATAGAATTCTCAAGTTCCAAATGGGTATCCATGTTAGTCTAGTTCAGCAAAACAAACAAGGAGTCCTGTGGCACAGAATTCTCAGTTTCTTCATTTATACATTGATCATTCACATATTTCTCATTTTTGCTTTTCATTTTTCTAAGCTTCCGAGTAGGAATATTATCCTTGTCTTCGGTATCTCCTTTTCCTTAATGTGTAATTAGTATCAATAAATGGTCACTACACATTCCATCCTCTGTGTAAATTTCCCAGCTGCATTTACTTGCTATGCTACTAGAAAATATTCCTAGAACCAGACATGAGAAGTTTCCATCAGCTATACAGGACCTAGTAAGTACTCCATCATTTAGTATTAAATTCTTTTCTTCAAAGAATAACGCTAAACACATTCCATTTTTATAATTTCTTATTTCCTCACAGTCTGTTGTGACTATTCAAATCCCCACAGATAACAAATGGGAATGGGATATGTACAATTAATTTTCAGATTCATGGTCTCTAATTTGCTGTATGGGTTATAAATATTAAAGTCTTGAGATCCAAAATTGTTTTGTATCAGTACTCCAATCACATTATAGTTGATACTGAGATTTTTTTAACCTCTTCAAGGTGGTTTGGGTTCCTCTTAATTAAACTAGGCACACCCAACCGTTCCTATTTATCATGTCTACATATACTATATCCCAGGATTTTATAGTCTAGTTTTGCTATTAGCAAAATCTCTTTTGTGCATGTTATATCAGGCTTTCTTTTTATAAAAATATTTTTTCTTTAATTCCTGCCTATGCAGTATTAGGCTCTGGGCACTTTGGCTGAAGATAGTCACCACCTTTCTTTTAACCTTCAATATTTCCTTTACTTAGGAAAATATGCAGTCATTCCATTGATAAGTATCTATTGGCTAGTGACCTCTTAGCAACTTTAATCACAATTCTCATTTTCTCTGTTTAATTTCCTGTTTGAGATGTACAGTTTTATTCCAATCAATATCTGTTTCTATAAATAAAATGTCTTCTTTTCCTCAGTGTCACTCATAACTTTCTAAATATTAATTGGTTGCTAGTTACTCCCTTTCCCCCATAGCAAGTTATTTTTATCCCATCTTTTAGGTATGTTCTAACAGCTTCTGGGTATGAAAGATTTGCAGTTTTAGTTTCACTTTACCTCAGTATACCTTCCATATATTGGGCTGTGTTTTCTTCCACAGTTGCATTACTTTTGTTCTGTCCCTTCCTTATAGTCATCATATGAATATTCACCTACTGCATCATGTTTTCCATTTGCAATTACTTGCTACATGTCACATCTTACAGGAGTGAAAAATATAAGGCTTAGTTCACATTCTGATATTCTAAAGCTACTGTTTGGTAGCATTCATCCCTTAAAAATGTGACCTGCACAACTGTCAAGGGCTTGTTCTCACCTCCTCTTCTGCTAATTAGCTTTTTAAAAATTGTTATTTTATAGTTACTTATTCCTTTATTTCCTCTCCCAACACTTCAGCTAGCAAATCATATCCTACCCCTCATCTCTGTGACAAATTTGGGTAGCTGACAGTTTATTTTTATTTTAACTCAGTCTCTTTGTCTTAAGAAGCTTCCCTGCTTGTTCTTTGATTTTACATTCTACTAACAAGTCTCCAACAGCTAATTTCTTAGTTCTTATAATATCCCCAGCACTTTAAAAAAAATCCCCTTTGCAATCTTCAAAAGGGTTGATGTCTTTATGTCCCTACCTACAGATTTTACTTGGTATGTAATTTTCCCCCATTTCCCTTCCCTGTCCTGTTTGCTGCTCTTTTTCTAGTTTTAGCAGTCCACCCTTCCCCTTTACTGGTTTTCATTCAGCCTTCCACTTTCTCTTGCCTCATTGACTGCTTTGGTTTCTGTCACACTTGTTATCACTGCCATCTCATTCTGCCTTGTCAGCCTACTGATCCCTTACTCAATACCCCTAAATCAATCCCCCTTCAGAAGACCGCACCCCCCCCCCCCCCCCCCATTTCTCCTCACACCCACTGCCTGTTCCTCCCATTTATACCCTCACAAATATTGCCGCTTATCAGCAGCCTAGTAATTACCACTCAGGTGCTTGTAATGCCCAAGTAGAAACTGGTTAACTGCTTCCAGCTGAGCCTTCATCTTTCTAGCTGTTGCTATCACTCAGTTACATTATTTTACTGTGGCTTTGTTATCCAGAGAAAATATGAGGCATGATGTTGCATGTAAAATAAAAAGTTTTTCAGTTCTTTAAATTCCCACTGCATTTGTAAAAATGAAGCTCTGAATTCCTGCTTAATATAACTTGATTGAAATCAATGAAGTTATATCAAAAATAACCCAATGCTGGTGGAAATTGGCCTGGATCTAGTAAAGTCATTGAATATGTGTATCATTATTAAAACTGGCCTGAATCTCTATATAAAAGGATTCCTCACTCCTACTTGTTAAGTTTTTAAACAAGTCTCCCATGCTGCCTTTCATGGTTGGATGAGCTCCTTGCAAACATACACAAAACATACACAAAACTACCTCATTATTCTCTTCCAAGACTGGCTTTTTCTATGTTGCCTACAGAAAACTTGACAATGGTTAAGTCTCTTCTGTACTTAGATCACTGCCTATCATGCTGACCAATACTGTTTCATCATTTCTTCATACTCCCCCATCTGTTTGTCTGTATCCATCTCTG
Source organism: Pelusios castaneus (assembly GCA_007922175.1). NCBI lineage: Eukaryota > Metazoa > Chordata > Testudines > Pelomedusidae > Pelusios > Pelusios castaneus. The sequence continues at coordinate 3,546,423 of ML685809.1, read as the reverse complement.
GTCTCTTTTCTGTAAGCTCTTTAGGACACAAGACCATCTTTATATCCCTTCAAGTAGCTTTTAGAAGGCAGAGAACCCATAGGAAAAAAAGGGGCCACATTTGCATCCCTCTTATATGCATTCCACTCCCCTTTCCTTTTGAAACTATCTACCGCTTCCTGGTTCCAATTAAGTGTTCCATCTGTTGTGCCAGGTGGATGTAGAGGTGCCATGGTAAACTGAATAACAATGATGGTAATAATATAGACTAGTCTATTCTAAAAAAAGTTCTTGATCTGCTAATTTTAAGTAATGCACTTTTTAAAAATACAGCTTTGTAAATTGACACCAATATGATTTCCTCAATATATACTTAAAAAAAAATCAGCTTTGCTTTTATGTTATGTCTAAGATTTATGGCACTCCTGTGAAATATCTGCCCAGAAATTGTCTGTCCTATATAATTTGTTGAAACAATGCATAGTATCACAGGATTCAATTACATAATTTTTAAGTTTAACAATAGACAAAAAGTCATCTGCCTATTGCCTCTCCTTCCTTAAATAGCCAAGTTCAAATCAAGGTGTTTCAGAAGCTAAAGATAGCCAAAATGATTAAAGACAAACTTAGCAGCAATTTTACATTTGCTTAAAGTCATTTCACATTTTTTTGTATTATTAGCATGACAAGTGCTCTAATGCATAACTTAAAGAGTGGTACTGAGAAACCTGATCCTAAAGCACTATATGTATAGTGCTTTCAGGATTATATCCTGAGTATATAAACTAGTTAATCTTTGTGACAAATGCAATCAAGGTGAAAAATTGTCTGAATTTTAGACGTTCTTCCCTTCACTAGCAATTGTGAACAAAATTAATCCTGCCAGAATTTCCCTTCTAACTGCTGCTGTGTGTCTGATTTTGCATTTTTTTTAGTAAATATGTATTCAGATATGTAAACTTGGGCTACATAAACACAAGCAAGTCCTCAGGTGTTTACTCATGGTCAAAGCCATTAAATCATTACAGAGGTCAGGATTACAAAATTCAATCTTCCACAGACACCTTTGATTTTTCTTCTGGGGTATTGTCCATTCATTCCCATGAACTTCTCTAAAGACTTTAAAATATCCCCTGATCCTAATGGTGAAAAAATACTGTTCATGTACAGAAAAAGAGTTCCCCACTGGAAACTGGTCCTGCAAGGTGCTGAGTGGTCTTAACTCCTATTAACTTCAGTAAGAGTTAAGAGTGTGCAACGCTTTATCCCGCAGCCTGTAGGATTGGACTCCTATGGCCTCAACCAATGCACATTAAAATTAAGAGTCCCGTTAATTTCTATGGGCTTTGGATCATTCCCTTAGTGAATCACAATGGACAGGGTATTTTGAAAATCAAACCTATATCATCACAGTGAAACTCTGTTTTCATGTATTAGTCTCTTGAGAGATTATTCCTTTTACTTACCAAACTGATTTTTAAGGAAATGCCCAGGAATGAACTAAAGCAGTACAGATTTATTAGAACAAATGTGAATATGATTAGTCCTGTACCCAATCCATTACTGTCACCACAACCCTCTGTGTCCATCATTCTTATCACACATGGCAACATGCAGATACACCACGTAAGAAGAAAATTCAATCAGATTTCAGTAAACAATATCACTACTGGAAGATTTATATTTATTGCTCAATATAAATATGGCTCTGTACCTATATTAATGCTAAAGGATGTATTGTTGAATTTGGGTTAACATTTGGGCATTGGGTGTTTAATTTCTTTTCTAGATCATTAATAAACATGATAATGTAGTGAATTTTTTCGTGAGATTGGTAGATTTCCATTTCAAATGGTAGATTTCCATTCAATTGGAAATCTACCAATCTCACGAGAAAACTCACACAGATACAAACAGACATCATCTTCCTCTCCAAGTGCAAATAAATGGACATCATACCAAATGGACTGATCAACATACTACACAGACTATGGTGCAAAATTGTGTGTCACACTCTCAAAAAAACTACAGATCAGCATCCTGTACAGGAAACAGGAGAAGATCAAGATAGACCTCTCAACACTGAGATTCTCATGGAAAGCCAACCTTCCACACAAACATGATAATGTAATAATTCTTCATTAAATATAGTGTTAGTACCTGTTGAGATTATTTTATTTCCAAATTTACCATTATGCCACACTGCCTGTTGAGAATTATATGCAGAGAAAAGCTGTCACAAACTTCCATCAGTAAGAATATATTTATGTAGGTGATAGCATTGGACTGAAACTGTTTTTAGAATTCATAGAATCATAGATTAAGGTTGGAAGGGACCCTAGGCTATGTCTACACTTGTTAATTTAAGTCGACTTTAGCTAAGTCGACTTAACTAAGTTGACTTAAAGTCAACTTAGTTAAGTTGACTTAGCATGTCCACACTTAAATTTAAAGTCGACTTAGGGGGGGACTTATAAAGTCGACCTAGAGCATCCACACTGGACTCCTAGGTCAACTTCTAAGGGCTAGGGGAACTTGGGCAGATCCACGGTGCTGGGGGGGGCACCCCTTGCCCAGTGCCGGGGGCTCAGCCTTTGCCCCATTGTACCAGGGTACAATGGGGCAAGGGGGGACAGGGACCCTGGCAGGTCATAGGGGCAGGGTGGGCAGGCCTCTGACCTGCCCTTTGGGAGGGCATGCCAGGCTCTCCCTGTGCCCCCCCCCAGCAGGGAGGGCAGTGGGGGAGTCCTGGAGAGCTCTAAGTTGACTTAAAGTTGATTTAGGGCTACTTCAGGTCTACACTGGCTTAAGTCGACTTTAAAAAGTTGACTTAAGCCTAAAGTCAAATTAAAAATAGGTTTAATAAAGTCGACTTAATTTTCCTTAAGTCGACTTTATTTTCCTTAAGTCGACTTAATTAAGCTGCTTAAGTCGACTTAAGGAAAGTGTAGTGTAGATGCAGAGTAAATTAAGTCGACTTAAGCAAGCTTAAGTCGACTTAATTTACAAGTATAGACGCACCCCTAGACATTATTTATTCCAACGTTCTGCTCAAAGAAGAAATAATCCCAACCAAATTTTTCCAGCCAGGGTTTGTCAAGCCATACCTTAAAAACCACTAAGGACAGAGATTCTGCTACCTTCCAGAGTAACCCCTTCCAGTGCTTCACTACCCTCCAGGTTATTTTTTTTCCCTAATATCCAACCTAGACCTCCCCCACTGCAGCTTGAGAACATTGCTCCTAGTTCTGTCATCTTCTACCACTGACAGCCTAGTACCATCCTCCTCAGACCCCCTATTCAGGTTGATAAAGGCTACTATAAAATTCCCCCTCATTCTTCTTCTCTGCAGACTAAACAAGCCTGGTTCCAAATGAAGAGATATTTGATGAGGTATGAATTCTCCCTTCAATATCACCAGCCTCTAGTGTTTGCCACTATAATTTTGCAGTTGACACAGTTTTCTTAGTTCAGGCTTCTTGTGGAAACTGAGCCACTTCTCATTAATGCAGGAAATTATATCTATGCAGTGATGGTTAAAATTAAAGGGTAATGGTGAAGAATTACAGGGGAAGTTGACACTGGAATCAGCACCCACAATGAAGTGGGAATAAATATATAACTTATTACCTTGAGAACATTTTCAGTGGAGAATACAAACTCTTTCATATCACTGTAAAGGTTTAGAAAACATAGTATTGTTGTTAAAGCACTATGGTTTTCACAATACTATAGTTCCACGCTATGAAAATGTTACTGACATATTTTATTCAGCATGCATTTTATGAGAAAAGATCTTAGAAAAATGGAATTTACATTTTAAAACTGTTTATAGATAATCTATAAAAACTAAGTAATTTTAAAAAAAGACTATTAGAGGAACATCAATTATTGTTAGTGAAAAAATTAGAACAGTTAAGCTTACAGGAAAAGTTAAGAATGTGTGACCAATGTGATTTATGAAGCATGGACTGTGTAATCTATTTAAAGTTTGGTGCTGCTATGTATTGCTGAATCAATTGTTCTCACGCACACTATGACCTGAAAAAGCAGTAATGTCATTTACTAATCATTTCTAGCAAGGGGATCTAAGGAAACCAATCACAAGTTGGTGACTTTTAAATAACCGTCTCAGTGATGTTAAATAACAATATGGTAGGCACAGTGAATAGGTCATGCTAACAGTAGGTCATGAGGAGCTGAGCTGAGACCATTATTAGCTCACCTGCAGAGTCAAGTAGATGTCAAATGACTTTTATAATATATAAGAAAATACTTGGGGTAAGCTAATTTTTATGATGTGCAGAGATTCCTGAGCTTAACATCCTACTCTAGAAAATTAGACTGTATTCCTAAAAAGCATTTTACATAGTGTCTTTTAAGTACTGCTGTACAGAGGATTGACAACATAAGATCTAGAGATGTGTGTGGCATCACATTACCATAGCTACGAGTCATTATTACCAATGAAAGCTTTAAGTTGTGATGCTATGACCATTCCACAAATTTCAAGTAAAACAATAGTTGACTCTTTTCACTACTGTAGAACATACAAGCATCGCTTGAAAGACTTCAGATCATGTGCTCGTATCACAATATGATACACTAACTGTTATGAACTTCAGGAAGCCAAGATATGACACTGAAACTGAGCAAATGATTTGACGCAAAATTAAAATATGCCTCATTTTGAGTTAGTTTCTTCCACCAACATGCTATCTGAGCACATACCAACTGATCAAAACATTTTTTTCAAAGAAAATTAGCTTTTTTGACAATCCGTAATGATTGTGAACATTTAGTAGTTTTATCAAAAGAGGGAAACTTGATTTTGGGTATCAAAAACCTAACATTTTTCATCTTGAGTTTTTTTGATTGTCCAATTTTTAAAAAATTAAGAATTTCTGAAAATGTTGATAAATCTGAACATGTTTCATTTTTAGTCAAGAATTTCACAGGGAATTCTTTTCCCAATCAGCTCTAATTCCAAAACTCTTTCTCAGAGGAAGTGGTTGCATTTCACATGTTGTCCATGGATTAAGCAGAAACCATATTATGTCTCTGTCTGGAGTGGTTCACAACCATGAGTTCAACCCTCAGGGCAGACTGTCAAGAAGCAGGGCAGACACTCCAAACTGGTTGCATATTCTGTCATTAGATTTCACCAGTCCAGTAACAAATGGGAACTTCTGAAGCAGTATAACAGTCTTACAATGAAGTCACAGACAGGCTGCTTGGACATTCCAGTTGATTTTGCCATCCAGGCTAGCTGGACTTAGTGGTAGTTGCAGGGCCAACTAAACCATTTGGGAAACAAGGTGGTCGCCCAGGGTTCCAGTCTTTAAGGGGCGCCAAATTAGATGGAAGTGATTTTTTTCTCTATTTAAAAATATATATAATAATATATTAACCCTTATAACACATGAAGGGTGCCAAAATCATAGTTTGCTTAGGGTTCCAAAAACCCTTGGGCCAGCCCTACATAGTTGGTTGATATACACCAAAGATCACAAAAGATTCAGGTTGCTTTCAGTTCCAAGAGATCAGTCACTAACCCCAGATTGATTTATGCCTCAAATCACACACTAAAAATAACACTTGTAGCCAATCATCTAGTAAATTAATTAGGAATTTATCAACTTGGAAAAAGAAATGAGAAAACTGTAGAGAGATGTTTGTAGAAGGTTTTGATTTTAGAGACACAGCCTAGCATGGGTCAGTGTTGTATGAATTGGGAGACATGCCAACAGGTGATCTAACATGGCTGCTCCCAGCTGCACACCTGGGAATCACTCCTGTCTGTGGGTGTGTCTACACTTACAAGTTAAGTTGATTTAAGGAGGCTTAAGTCGATCTAGCTTACTCCCTGTCACACTGGGCTTTTATTAAGTTAACTTAAGCTGTTTCTTAAGACAATTTAAGGAAAACTTAAGTCAATTTAATAACACCTAGTTTTAGGTCAATTTAAGGCTGAAATCGATTTAAGCCAGTGTGGATGGGGATTAGAACCTAAATCAACCTTATTAACTCAATTTAAAGTGTTAAGTTGACTTAACAAGGTCGACAAGGGGTATGTCTACACTAGAAAAAGTTAAGTTGACTTTGTTAAGTGTAGACATAGCCTGTGTTATTAAAGGTGTATTCCTCACTCATTGAATGGAGTGGTCTTTAATGAACCCTCAATATCATTACAAAAACTATTTACAGGTTAAACCAGGAAAACAAATATGCACAAATGAATTACAGTCTATGATTCCCAAAGGTGACAGAATTTAACAATCTATCAGCACTGAATTTGTTTAGGGCTAGCCCAGATTAACTCTGGGGATCTCTGCTTCTGTTTCCTAGTTCCAACCCTGTGAAAATCCAAATAGCCAGAACAAGTCTGTATGGGTATGTCTGCACTGGAGGCTCTGTTAAGTCGACCTAACAAGGTCAACTTTAAGTCGTCTTAAAGTCGACCTTCTTAAGTCGACTTAGAAAGTCCACATTGAAAACTCCTGTCGACTGCCTGCATCCACACTGGCAGGTCCTAGGTCAACGGAGGAGTGGTGCGTTCTGGGTAGCTGTCCCACATTGCACTGGGCCTGGAACCAATTAGGTCGATTTAAGGGCTTTCCTCATCTACACTGAATCAAGTTGAATTAATAAGGTCAACTTAAGCGTTAAATTGACTGTAAGAGGTGATGTTATTAAGTTGACTTAAGGAAGCGCTTAAGTCAACTTAATAAAAGCCCAATGTGGACGCAGGAGTCTGTAGGTCGACTTAACCTTCCTTAAGTCGACCTATGGCTCCAGTGTAGATGTACCCCATGTGAGTAATGGTTAATTTATTCACTACTACTGGAAGGTTCTACTTGTTTTTCGTGCACTTACAGAGTTTTCTTTTGTCTGAAGACCCTTCTACAATTTCGGTGATAAAATACATTAAGTACTTCACTGTTGTCTTTTTATTTTAGCACACTTTTGGAACTCTGCAGCTCTTAAACAATTCTTTCATGATTACAGATCTGTTGGTTTGGTTGGTTCTCTGAAAGGACCCTCCTCATCACATATTACACATGTGTTTACCACAATTGCTTTGTTCATGGATGCTTTCTGAGAACATATGAATCACATTTCATTTTTTCACATGAAGCATGACCCCCATGTTGTTGGAGATTACCATGACAATTTTTTATGTAAATGAGACAAATTTATTCAGTTTTCATTTTTTCAATGAAAAGTAGTTATCCAAAAGAGAGTGGAGATATATTCATTTTTTAATCAAAATATGGTCCATAACTGTTTTTCATCCAGTACCTATCCTTAAATGTACATTTCCATGGAAACCGGCCTAACTCCACGTTTAAGCTATCACATTGCAAAGTCCACCACACATTTTTTGGTAATGTTTATGGATAGACCTTTCAAAAAAGGAAAATGGGAATTTACACACCCAGATTGTAGCCAATAGTTTTTTGGTTCATGAAATATAAGAACTCCCATTTTTCCCATGGCTGGATAGTGGTAGGAAATGGACAAAATCACAGTTCCATCCTAGCACTGCAACCAACTCACCGAAAAGTACAGCTGAGCCAATGCAGGGAAGAAGGTTATTAGTTTACAGATGATATAACACAGCACCAAACTATTAAACCCCCAGAGCAAGAAGGAAATAGAGGAGGAATTATAACTCAGATACACAATACACCAAAGGGTTGTTCCTGGGGAATTGCAGATTATATCCTGCTCATGTCTCAAGACTGTATCTTGAGTTGCAATCTAACCTTTCATTAGGGCATAACTGTACTGTAAATGAAGCAGACAGGGTGAAATCATGGCCCTAGTGAAGTCAATAGGAATTTTGCTATTCACTTTAATAGGGTCAGTATTTCACCTCCTAAGTATACAAACAAAGACAACATGAGATTGAGAACAGTGTTTCACTGTGGCTGCATGTAACTACTGAGATATGCCTTTTTATTGTATTTAGAGCTGATGAAGGGATTAGCCTAAAATCATGTAAGTAATCAGAAAAGTTTAGAGAATTATTTATTTCACTCCATTGCTATAAATTTTTTTCACTTTTTTAACCCTTAAGACTCTCATTTGAAATAGTCTCCTTATAGTGCCCATCCTTCTCAGTCCTTCATGACAGGTGTAATTTTATAAGATACAGGAAAACTAGTCAGTCTGCATACACATTTCTTTTCAAGAGTTCCTGTGCGTGATCTACAAATACTTTTCATGCTCCAAAAACAGCAGCTTTCATGAAAGGCAAAATCTTTATATCAGATGGAACCTTTTCAAAAGCAGAACTCATTGTACTCTATGTCTAATCTGATTTAAATCTGCTGCTGTTGTAACAATGATGCTCTGATCAATATTAAATATTTTTATTGGGCTGATAGCTAATTGCCATATAGCACTTTCCTGTGCACTTTGCTCTACCAATTGTTCTATACTAGCAGATCTTTTGTTTAGCTTCACTATTGTTGCACAGAATCAACAAAGTAAAACAGTGGAAACTTTAATGAATTCTGATTTCTTTATTTCATGTTGCCAAGATTTGTTCTCACTGAGCTTTTATATTTTTTTCAACAGTTAATTGATTCCACTGGTGACCTATTTTATCCTAATTGCTGCCAAAATGTTTAATTATTTTGACAGGCAACATTTTTTAGCCATTCCTTACACTGAGGATGTTGTTAATGTTTTTTGTACCTTACATACACTGCTTGTTTAATCAAGGACAAAAGGGTAAATCTTGCCCCAACCAAAATGGGGATGGAGATCCATCGGAAAACAAACTGTGTGTTTTCATTCACTTCATAAAGAGAACCAGTATTTGGAGAGACTGTGTAAAAGTGAATCACGTCCCTGCTATTGCACAAAACTCATTAACTCCCTGAATGCTTGTGTGCAGGTGGGCAGGTCAGGAAAGGGGAAAGACTGGAGGATATTTAGGATATTCCTGAAACTCAGCCCTGTACTCTGGTATGCAGGATTTCATTCTAAATGCTACATCCTGAAAAACTTAGTCAGTTTTTATTCAGTCCTGGTCCAGGCCTAGGCTAGGCAAGTTCTAATGTCTACATATGCTTATTTAGTGCAGGTAACATCAAGTGCAGTTCAGTCAATATTATATTTAAATGTATATTTATTCACATTACATTTTAAATTGCTATATAAAATCTAGTACTAATATTAAAATCTGATAGTCTGAAAGAAAGTTCTTCTAAGATGGACAACATACAGGCATTTGGAATAATACAAAGATGTCTAAATGTGGGATTCATAAAATCAAGGGTCTAGTTTATACACTTTTAAACCAGAAGGAAAACATAAGCTACCGTCTTCCAGTTGAGGAAGCCTCTCATGATGGGAGGGGACCAATGTGAAATGGAAGAACAAACTCCCTTACTTAGGAATCCGCCTCTGACAGAAACAGAGCAAGTTGATTATTCCTCATTCGCTGAGGTCACTCCAGTTACATTAGATAGGATTGAAAAATTACAGATATAAACTCTCATGCCTCAGGTCATTAACCAATCTCTGACTGAAGGATTTAGGAGAAAATGTCTGTTATTCTATAATTGTCACTTAAGGGTCTCATTGCATTTTCCTTGAAAGCAGCTGGTTTGGTCACTAACAGAGAGAGAATAGTGGAATAGATGGACCTTGGGGTGTTCTTATGCATCTATTTAAGTTTTGTTTAAAGTAATTAAGGATAAATCAAGAAAAAAATATGTTGTTAATAATTTGAAGTGCTGTGGTTTAAAGCTTTAAGAGAGACTGAATCATTTTCTAGTGGCCTGAGCACAATACAAGGACAGAGATATTCCCAATTTCTCATCTTGTTTGGACAGACTTCTCCTATTGCTTTGGGCAACTCACTTAACCTCTCTCCTTCATCTTCCTTTTCTGTAAAATGGAAGTAACAGTATTTACCTCATGATACATAGTGAAAATGAATTTGCCATTTCTTTAAAATGAAATAGTATTTTATAAATGAAATAAGTTCTGAATAGAATTTTTAATTTGGGAAAGCTGCAGAAATGTGCAGTTACTCAGCCATATTTTTGTTTCTGTATTTTAGCTAGCCCTGCTAACTCTCTTCCTTTTGCTAGTACTGAGTAAGAATATAGTGTTTAAAACTAAGGTACTTTTTACAGTGGGTTATAGCTCTTTTACTGTAGGCTGGAGAGTCTCTTGACTAAAGCACCATCGTTTTATCATTCCGTTGATTGAACAGCTACTTGCTGAGGATATCTCAAAGGTGCATTACTTGCTACTATCCATTTTAAATAATGGCTTGAAACATATTCTGGGAAAGAAAAGATGTTGCAGTGGCTTGTGAGTCCAAACCCCAAAGATGCCAACTAAACCTACTGAAAACTCAAAAAATATTATTTCAAATTAAAATACTTTCAAGAATTACAGCAAAAATGGAATGTGCTGTACAAAGGGAAAAAAAGAAAGGGATAAAGGGGAACAAGTATTCACCATTAAACCAATGTATGTTGGCACTGGCGTCATTTTTAGGATAATCAGTGAAAAAGTTACAGTTGGGGTTAGAGCTGCTTTTAGAATTACTGGCTCAAAAATGTTGGGTTTTTTTAATTACCACATTCTTTAAATTAAGGTGTTGAAAGGGAGTTTCATTCTAATCCAGTTGGTAACTGTTTTGCATTTTCTTTCCGGATGTTGACAAGAGGTGTTTAAGAAGTACCATGGAAAACTTCAGTCCCTAAGGAAATAATAGGTTATCCAGAGCATAGGGGCAGGTATGCCCTGCACAATTTTATCTCATTTAGAGGGCATCTACCCTATACCAGTAGAGCACATAGCACTCTGGAGATGAATTATATGAAGGAGTTTGGGCAGATTTATCCATTTTTGTATGTTCTGTTTGGCAGACACTGAGTTATTCATCAAGGTGAGGGACTATCAGAATATGATTCAGGTTTTCTTTAGTGGAACACAGCACAACTGAATATTTGAAGGAGAGATAAGCAAATGACAGAACTAAGCCCATCACTCATCAAATTCTGAATGTTCTTCACTATTATGGCACAATCCTACCAGGTTTCGTGAATCTCCTGTGACATGCTACACATCCTCAATTCCTTTTTATGTCAATGGGAGTGCTCAACAATGCCTGGAAGGTTAAATCCTGGAGCCCCGAGAAAAGCTTTCAGTCTCTAATGAGTAATGGGCATTGTCTTATTTGCTAATCCCCTACCAGCCTTTTCCTCTCACTTTCCATCCGTGTGTGACTTCAAAGGGTGCTAAAGCAGTTACCCTCAAAAGGACAAACTGAATGTAGGTGGCTCATATCTACAAATTATCTGTAATGTATGTATGCAGTGGTTTAAGAGCAGTTGAGTAGTGGTAACATGAGTTGATTATACTGTGCAGTACAGGAAATATCATTTTTGGTCCTGAAAAGATGAAACATTGTATCTACAGTGGTGACAAGTACATTCGATAAATGCTCATTGGTATGCAGAGCTATAGAATTCCAACAAAAAACATTCCTGTTTAAAGGCCCTGATTCACCAAGATTCCTAAGTAGGTGTATAACCTTGAGAATTTGAATAATCCCATTGATTTCAGAGTAAAAACTATTGTGGCAGGGATCATTTTCAATTATAGTGCTTATGGGACATATCCAATTAAGAGTGAGAGGCACATTTAATCTGTGCAGTCAGAGTTGTCCTGATATAATTAATATTTTCCTTTGTACAAGAAAACAAGTTCAATTTCTACCAACCTCAGTGCTTCAAAGGTATTCCACATTACTGAGGTGCAAGTTAGATTTATTACAACTGTGATTTAAAACTTCAGTGTTTTGAAATTTAATCATTTGCATGTGTTTGTCAGCTTATTTCAGTGACAGCACTGTCTGAAAGAGGGACAAACACTCCTGAGTTGGACTTGAAACCCGTTTGAGCTAGGTTATGCAATCTCTCCATCTCCACTGCTTCAGTCCAAAGTCTTAAATGAATAGATACATCTCAAATTAATGCAATTTCCTGTCATACCTTGGCACTGATCTATGTCATTGTATTTTCTCCTTCCTGTTGTGTCAGTTTTATTAGTTTCACATTCTGTTATCCATATATAGAAACTTTAAATCAAATTATTAGCTCCTGAGATAATCTTTGATGTCAGTGGATTTACACCAGGAATTAGTTTGAATCAAAATATATAATAATCTTAATATGTATAGCACTGAATCTGTACTCTTTGATTATGGTGTGTAGCTTTTGTAACTGAAACAGTTCAATTTATAAGTATAATCCTGATGTTCCCCTAGATTTTTTTGAAAGCAAGACATTTAAATCATCAGATCCCCTGTTTTTAAGTTGGCATGACATATTTTCACAGCAAACATATTTGAAAAAAAAGAAGAGTACTTATTCTGTCCCCATTATTGCAAATGTGTTTTCAAAACATTTTTGTTTATTCCATGGCACCAGGCAGGACACATTTTCGGTCACCTGCAATAGAAAATACAAAGTAAATCACAGATGGAAATGATGTATAAAAATTACTCGAGTGTCAGATGGGGAATAAACCATGAGTAGGCGGTAGAAAATCTGAAGAGCACATTATGATATGGCAAGAACGTTAAAACTGCAAAATTGAATCTTTTTAATATTCCTACTGCTTTTTAGGAATGAAATAAAATAATCAGAATGTCACTGACAACAACTGCTAGTGGCTCTTGGCTGCTGTGTTCCTTTTACTTTTGTTTTATTTAGTCATCTGACAGACACGTATCCTGTACTAAGAGACACCGTACACACACAGCTGCACCTTTCAGTAGCAAAAGCAGATTAACTACTTGGCTATCTGCATGATTAACTTTCTTGTAAATGTTCAAAATAAATGACAGGCAGTGAGGGACTGTAATCACTAAAAATCATTTTTGTGCAGTTCACAGGACTTTGCCACAGTTAAATCCCATATGGAATCCCCCTGAATACAGTTGTTTCTCAGCAGAAATAAAGTTGCAAGAGCATTTATCTGTCTGCAATGGGATGATTCAATTGACTGTTCATACTTCAGTCATCTAGACTGTAAGTGCTTGAAGAAAGGACTGAAGATGTCTATAAAGCACTCATGGCTCGGTTCAACGTGGCATTGAGCACTTAAACATAAGCCTAACTTCAAGCGTGTGAGCAGTCCTTTTTGTTAAAGGACAGCATGAGTGTTTTGCTGAATCAGGGGCAAAGTGCTCCTCACATTGCAAAGTCAAACACACAATTGATAATATACAGGCAATGCAAATCACACAGCTTTACTACAGAAATCTCTGGAATTGATCTAGATTGAAATATCAGCCAACATCAAAAAACAGCTAGGTTATAGTATATGTTGGTAGTGTCTTCATCTATTACTATCACTGTTGAGCCTTAGGTTTTTATTTTTTTATTCAGAACTCGTATGTTCCATATTGCAAAACCTCTCTTGGACTTGGAATGATAAAACAAAATCCAGGTTAAATCCTGCCCAGAGCTGTGATGCGTGCAGGCTGCATTAATGCAAAATGAATTAAAAGTGTGAATTGAAATACTGCCTTATCTGCTATGTTAATTAATGCATATTTGACGTTTTTATTTGAAAGAAAAATATTTGAGAGACTTTCTTGATATCATGTGCTCTTTTTTGCTTTCCCAACTCTGCCTGTGTCATGCCCTCCAGCCCCCCTTCATTGACTCGTTCTGTTTTTACAAGTCCTATATTTCTAGGCATGTAATTCTACACTGGGGACTCTGGGTACTTAGGATAACTTCTCTGTCCAGGCAACCCAATTTTGAAGATTTAGAAAAGCTAATTTTCTAAAATTGAACTCTTTGATACACTAGGCACCAGCCTCTGCCTGTTTCTTATCCTAAAGTGCCCCCTTGTGTTTTGCTAATGGAAGCAAACCTTACCAGTTTCACTATGCGACATGCAGAGGCTGGTGGTAGGCAAATATTTATCAAAACACCTGCTGGCATCTTTTGAAAACAGCATTAAATCATAGCTCTGTGAACATAGTTATAGTGTGTGTGTGTTTTTTGTATAACTGGAATGGAAGCTACGTATGCTGCCATTCTAGTAATAAGAGTGCTTTACCATAGCATGAGTCTGGGAGTGTTTATTCGGTCTTTACACTGATGCAAAGATTTTGCAGATGCTATAAGGTTTTGAACCATAATATATAAGGATAAGGGTTTTCATTAATCTGAACTATAGTAATAAATTGCCATCAGTATACATAAGCATCTCTTCTGCAAATCAATAGCAGGGAATTTAGATTAAGTGTGTTCAATGAATTGCACATTAGAGTTAATCTTGAAGTCTCTAGTAAACCTTTTTCAAGCTGATAACATGTTCCCTCAATGAAAGTAAAATCAGTGCTAACACGGCAAAGCTGCTCTTGATGAGAGAATGTTGAGAACCAAAATGGATGAAATAATTCAGAAAAAAATCATTACACCCCATCCCCCAAAACACCATGCAGTTTAAGAACTGAACATGAACCAGACCTTTTGAGACTTTATAGTACCTGAATAGATTTGCTCTGCCACCAATATATGGCTGTTGTTTTATTTCTGGCCACCCAAAACTGACCTAGAGCTGGATCAGCACATCAGACACACCCTGAAGGGATGATGGGGAGTCTGCTGACCAACTGCTAAAGCAACAGAGATAAAGTTGCCAGCCACCCATTTCCTATGTAAAACAAAAAAGACATTCAGACCCATCAGCCTTTCTTCTTGGGGTCAGGGGGAGAGAGTTGATCCTGAAAATGCCAGAAACATAAACACACACATATATACATGAGCGTAATGGAGTATGACATAGGTTACTATCTTCCCACACCTGCAGGGCACAACTGCATTCAGGTTGGTCTGTTGAGGAAAGAGGGCTTGCAGGTGTGCAAGGAAGCTTGGGACACTGGGATTTATAGACAATAAGGCCAGAAGCAATCATCATGATTATCACCGACCTCCTGCACAGTGCAGGCCACAGAACCTTATCCACCCACTCCTGTAATTGACCCCTAACCTCTTGCTGAGTTACTGAAGCCCTCAAAATCATCGTTTAAAGACTAGAAGGTACAGATAATCCACAATTTACACCAGTTTAAGCCTTCAAGTGCTGCAGAGGAAAGCGAAAAACCTGCAGGGTGTCTGCCAATCTGAACCAGGGATACCTTGTTTCCTGCCCCCAAATATGACTCTTTCAAAGATTTGGGTGATTTGGAGCATTGGAGAAATAGATTGAAATTAGATTGTAAGCAATTTGAGGAAAAGATCGGGGAGGGGAAAGCATGTACAATGCCAATTACCAGGAGACCCTTATTAGAGTCTCTTGTCTAGGCACTACTTCAATCCCAGAATAATAATTCATAAATAACTTTTCAGTTCATAACCAGACAAAACTCTGAACCTCTGGAACCTCACCCATTGCTAACTGTAGTTGCAGATAAGAGCTGGTCAGAAATTCCCATTGGAAATTCCAACTTTAACAGATCTGAACAAAGAGTCAAAATTTCAAAAAGTCTTGTGGAATGGACGTTCCAAGAAGTTTAAAATTAGAAACATCAAAAATGTTTTGTTTCAATAATGTCATTTCTCTAAAGAATATCAAAATTTCATTCTGATAATTTTGAAACAGTACAATATAATATAAATATTATACATGTCTCAAGAGACCATGGGTATGTACCCTGAGAGTATAAAATTTACAGTTGGATTTATTTTACACTGCTGAAGAGACCCTTGAGAGAAAGACAATATTTGCTGAATTTGTCACATTTAAAGATGGTGTTTCGACCCTTTAGGCTCTGCCTTCTGAGAGCTCTTTTCTCCTTTGATAAACAGGACTGCTTCCCCTTGGTGCTTTGGAAATCTTTATTGAGCTCTTGTTTCCGAAGCCTGCAGTCCTGAAAGTGATCTTCCCAGTTATCCATACCCATGTCCATTTCTTTGAGGTATCACTTGCACACATCCTTGAATAGCAGTTTTGGGGACCCTTTTCCCAGATGCCAATTCACAGTAAAGGTTGTCCTTTGTGATACACCAATCATTCATTTGACACACATGTCCAAGCCAGCAAAGGAATCTCTGCTTAAAGATCATTTGTATTCTGGCCTGCTTGAGCACCTCCGTGTTGGTGTCTCTATTTCTCCAGGAGATTCCAAAAATTCAACAAAGACAACATATATGAAAGCTATTGAGCCTTTTTTCCTGAGGAAAATATAAGGTCCGTGTCTCAATCCCATAAAAAAAAAGTACTGTACTGGTAACACATGCACAATACACACAAACCTTTGTGTGTTCTGTCAGTTTGTTGTTTTGCCATACCATCTTGCTCAGCCTAGATATTGTTCTGTCAGCTTTTCCAGTGAAGATACTAAGTTTCTTTTCAAGTGTATAGATAATATTAAAATAACCATATAATATGAGCCAAAATGAAATTCAATGATCAAATCATAATGAAGTCTTTCAATATGATCTGAATGAAACTAGAAAGCTGGAACAATGTTTCCACACTATTCCATCGAATATTTCACTAAAATCAACATGTTTCCACAAAATATGTTGATTTCTGACAGAAAACTGTTCTGTTGAAAATTTTTCAACCAGCTGTATTACATATTATTAAAAGGTTGAGAGAACTGGAAAAAAGAAACCCATCTTCTTTTTGCATTATGCACAGAAGAAAAACAAACATCTCATTTTGCCTACAAGTTAATAATAATGGTGTTGTACTTAGAAAATGAAAAACTAGCAGGATCTTATTCAGGAGGACAAGGCAATATGCCACGTTTATTGTGAGAAAAACACAATTATGTTAATAGCTATTATCTAGTACCTACACACACACACACACACACACACACACACACACACAAGAATTGTGCACTAACACTCTTGGACGGTGTGCAGAACATTACCCAAAGCTATGCAGACTCACCCATCTTTTATCCATGGATCTGGCTGTGTCACCCTGCCTCAGGGTACTGTATGATCATGAGTCATCAGTTAATGGTAAATGTGACTTTGATCTTGTTCTTGATGGGGCTCTTTGTCTCTTTCTTTTTTGTGTGGATTCTTCTTGCTTTTGCAAGGTTTGATGGCATTGTTCTTCAGCCATTAAGGTGATGCCAGTTGGAGTTGGAGATTGATCCCATCACACACACACACACACACACACACACACATACACACACACACACACACACACACTAATTTAAAAACACATCTAAATGAAGTTTCAGCAAAACTTTGGCTGGGCAATACAAAATGAAGAAAACAATTCAAAATGGAGTTTTGGTTACAATATGGAGTTATAAGTGAATGAATGAGCATGGTATTTATATCAATGAATATTCTATTGTTTGAATCAATTCTGTGGTATAAATTCATCTTTAGTGCTACAATGGGAGTTCATTCAGCTTGACTGAAAGCAACCCTCCCTTTGTGCCAGTACAAATTACATGTACCACATCTGCACACACCCAAAATATGCACCCAAAAGATGAACAGATGGCTCTAATTCAAATATGTACATCACAGCTATTAATTTGGTTACCACAGGCAGATCTGCATCTGCAAATCAGACGCACATGCAAAAAAATGCAGAGACAAACTTGGCAGGGGCAAAATGTTGCTGCAAAAAAAAGGAGACATACCTTTGAAAAAATGCCCCTAAATGTATGTCTGATTAGAGTGTCTTCATCTGATGTCAGTGGGGCTCACCATGAGTAGGGCTCATCTAGCTGGATGAGGGTTCCATAATCTGGAACAATGTTCAGACCAAAAAGTAAGATAAGAAACAGGATACAAGGGTACAAATCAGGAACTTCTGGCTGAATACAGTAATCCTTTACTCAATGCTTGAAAATGTACTGTGCAAGAGAGATATGTCAGAGCATATGCTAAAGAAATGTGAGCAGCAAGCAAAGGAGTGATAGCTAGCCAGCACAATAATCCCTCTGAGTGCACCAGGATCTGGAAGAAGGTCAGCCTCCCTTTAAGCATTTTTAGCACAGGACTGTACTCCCTCCTCCCCCCCACACACACTCAAAAAAGCCTCTGTGATAGCTAAATAATTCATTTATGTTAAGAATAAATTCTGGGCAGTTCCTTAAATCATAGCCACCTTGCTGAGTAAAACCATTTCAGTGACTTTCTGTGGAAAATGAAGGAAGAAACCCAAAAGTCACAATATATTTTCAGTTCCATTTTAATGGGGCTTCTTGTTTTTCATGGGGTGACATAAATCTTCATGACATAACATGGTAAAATGAAATGCAACCCAAGGTATATGTGGAATGCAAGTCATCTGCATGAAAACTTCAACAACTATTCAGTCCTCATTCCCTCTAATATGTTCGTAGATGTAATTTGATATTGACCGCAACAATAAAATATTTAGCATACTTAGTGCCAGGACTCTGAGGCTAATCCCTACTCATAATACCACCATTGTCAGCCACACTGTAGACACTAGGAAGTATGGTAGAATGCAATACTACCTGCTGCCTCCAGGAACTCCTGACCTTGTGGAGCTATTTTCCATTAGCCCCTAGAATCAGAAAAATGGACTCATCCAACCACAGTCATTCCCATCTGCCCCTACTCTCTGCTTCTCAATGTCTAGTAACATGTAGGCGAGTTCTGAGCAAGGCAGTGAATGTGATCAAGGGCAGTGATTCTCAACCAGAAGTGCCAGAAGAGGACATGGCCAGGGCCACACTGTAGACTCAGGGGCCCAGACAGATGATGGAGGCTGGCTATGCCCTTGATATAAACTGGCCATCAGGAAGTTTAGGCTTGAAATTAGATGAAGGTTTCTAACCATCAGCAGACTGAAGTTCTGAAACAGCCTTCCAAGGGGAGCAATGGGGGCAAAAATCCTAGTTGGCTTCAAGACTGAGCTTGGTAAAATTTTGGAGGGGATAGTATGATGGGACAGCCTAATTTGGCAATTAACTGATCTTTGACTATTAGAGAGAAATATTCACAGTAGCCTGTGGTGGGCTAGGTTCTGAATTACTATAGAGAATTCTTTCCATGCGTCTGGCTGGTGAGTCTTGCCCAAATGCTCAGGGTTTAACTGATCACCATATTTGGGATCATGAAGGAATTTTTCACAGGACAGACTGGCAGAGGCCCAGGGACATTTCACCTTTCTCTGCAGCATGGGGCATCAGTCACTTGCTAGTGGATTCTCCGTATCTTGAAGACTTTAAACCATGATTTGAGGACTACAATAATTTGGTCATAGATTACGGGTCTATTACAGGAGTGGATGGGTGGGTTCTGTGACCTGTGTTATGTAGGAGGTAAGATTAGATGATCATACTGGTTCCTTCTGATCTTAAAATCTATCAGTCTATGAGATCCTCTGGTAGCTGCCAACTGCAGATTTCTCCCCTACAGCTAGGATTCCTCCTATACCCTTACTTAGTCCTCCTGTAGTCTCAGAAAGGCCTCTCCTCTTAGCTTGTCTAACACTCTTCTGAGCTGTCCACCCCACTTTTAAGCCCCTACTCCAGCTGGAGCAGGCTCTGCAAGTGCAGTGCTGTAAGGTGGGGTGCAGCAAGCTGGCCCCAGAAATGGATCCTTAATCCCTTCTATCGTAGTGTGGGACTTATATACATCACACTTCCTTATTCCTCTACCAAAAAACATTATTTGTGGCCCTCCCACTATCCCCAATCACAATGTCCCCCAGTTTTTTTTCATTCTGACAATATGATCAACCTATGGGAGGTATATGTCTGGAGGGGTAGGTGAGACTGCACTTTCAGGATAGATTGATACATCCTTTGCTGATTTGATTCGTCTTTATAGATTTCCCAAAATATCACATTTCTACAACATATGAAATATTAAATAAAATGTTTTTTGATGGTTTGTGAGCTGCCAAATTGTTCTGGCAGATTTTAAGAAGATTAGGTCTCTTGAAATCTATACATAACAGCAGTTACATTTAGGGGGCAAATTTGGCTCTTATTTAGACCAGTGGAGTTACTTTGGATTTACACCAGTATAAATGAGAACCAAATTTGGCCTCTAACATCTTCTGCTAATGAGATGTTCCTTGGCATGCTCTGTGATATGAAAATATTATGGTGTTAATATAGGGGAAAATTCAAAACCATGTGTTAATACGGAATAAAATTAATTGGAAATCTTTATGCCAAATATGAAAATGGGAAGACAGAAAGGCAGTGAAAAGAACTAGACCTGACTAGCGCCCAACTAGACTAAGAATGAATGGGCAAATTAAGAATGAGGAAACCTCTTAAATTAGGTATGAGAAAAGATGTTTATAACAGATCTCTATTAAGTGAAAGGTAAAGATCCTGCCAAACTAGAATAGATAGACCTGAACAGCCCCTATTTTGAAAAAGGAAACATTAATAAAATATCCAAGTTCTCCATTAAGTTGCTCAGAATGGCCTCATGAGTGACCACTCTAAGTGCAGATTAGAGCTACCAGCTGTTAGACTTGAAAGCCTTGCAACAGATCCCATCTTTGCAAATTAGCCCGTGTTGAATAGTAATTTAATATTATAACTGTATATTTAAGAGTTTTCACCCAGTTTTAACACCTTTGATGCAGCATTTTTGTCTCATCCTCCACCCCCACTTCTCTGCCTTCCTTTTATTATTTTAGAATCCATTATTTAATGGCAAAAGAGCTTTGCTTTTGTATTATTTTTCAGAATTATCAGTCCTCCTATACTTTCCCAGTCATTATCATAGACAATATTAGTGTCAGAAACTTTATTCCAATCTATTTTAATGGGTCTTTAATTAAGGATGCATTGCCATTGTTCTTATGGTTTTATAGAAAAATTTTCAAGATGGCTCCAAACCCATTTGGTTATTTTAATGTGCTAAGAGGTGGCTACTAAGTATGGAACTTAGAGGTGGAAGCTACCATGTATAGTAATCCTTATTAAAACAAATAATAATCAAGGCACAGAATCAAAAGATACCAAAGAAAATGTTCCTAGTCTCATATAGTGCAATCATATTGATGCAAGACTCCACAGGCACAGAGGTTCCACCAACCCAAAAGCAAACAGATGGATTTGAAAGGGAAAACAGAAGGTTTGCCCCATATGTGATGCTGAGTCCAACTCCACTGCAATTGCTGTAATGCAGAAGGGCTGGTGAGGAAGTAAAGAAGAAACAGGAGATGATCTGGAAGATTCACTGAAATGTAGATCCTCTACTGCCATGCCTAGGGACAAATAAGCACTGCTGAGTAATATTGAGTATCTGGGCTGAACAAACTTTCATGGAGTGACTGTGACCACTCTATATCCTGAAGAGGGAAGGGAGAGGCACCCTGGGGCTTAGGCTTTGCTAGCCCATGAGAAGAGGGGTGAGCTGACAGCCTTTGAGGACTATGCTAACCCTTCTACTTTTAAATATTTTTTCCAGTCTTATATTGTCCTGGAAAATTACAATTTTCTTGGATTCTACTTTTCTCATGTGTTTCATTTTGCTCAAAGCTAACTCTACTACAGTAGTTCAGCGATACATCATTCCTTTCTTCAGGCAAAATAGTCTTCCTTCCTTTTTAACATCAATTCCTGTGTGAGGATCCTACAGCTGGATTTTTCAGCACTAGTCATTTTCAAGCCAAATTTTAATCAGTGAAATGCCAGAATTTAAAAACATAGTGCTCATTAACAGAGAAATTGCAAAACCTTTATATTGCTGTGCAAAACAATATGAGGGTGAGGAATGGAATACATTTTAGCAATCTGACAGGTAAAAACATATCAATTGCCTAGGTTTGACACTGTGGAGCATGTCATGAGCTATCTACCTGGTCATATATGTTGGTATACAAGTATTTCACAATTCTAAAATTATATTTAAAAGTATCACCAAATTGCTTCAGTATGCATACAACATACTTTCTTTGCAGGTTTATGCTGATCTATTTTATGATAATATATGTACTATATTTCATTCTCTCCTATGCCCCCTATTTTGTACCTGCAACACATTTGAGAGCACTGAAGAAGACTATGTTCATGGTCGTTCTAATCTCCTGTGCAAGGGAGTTTCATAGTCACTGGCCACCTGCTCAGAAAGTTCTATCCTTCATGCTCTTTCCTCTTACATTTGTGAGCGGTAGTTCCACCATTCCTGAGCAAGATAGCTGACATAGGTGAGCATGGTCATGGGGGAGACGATACTAAACTACTCAAGATAGTCAAGACCAAAGCAGATTGTGAAGAACTTCAAAAAGATCTCACAAAACTAAGTGATTGGGCATCCAAATGGCAAATGAAATTTAATGTGGATAAGTGTAAAGTAATGCACATTGGAAAAAATAACCCCAACTATACCTATAATATGATGGGGGCTAATTTGGCTACAACGAGTCAAGAAAAAGATCTTGGAGTCATTGTGGATAGTTCTCTGAAGATGTCCGTACAGTGTGCGGAGGCGGTCAAAAAAGCAAACAGGATGTTAGGGATCATTAAAAAGGGGATAGAAAATAAGACTGCAAATGTATTATTGCCCTTATATAAATCCATGGTACGCCCACATCTCGAATACTGTGTACAGATGTGGTCTCCTCATCTCAAAAAAGATATTCTAGCACTAGAAAAGGTTCAGAAAAGGGCAACTAAAATGATTAGGGGTTTGGAGAGTGCCTCGTATGAGGAACGATTGAAAAGGCTGGGCCTCTTCAGCTTGGAAAAGAGGAGACTGAGGGGGGACATGATAGAAGTATATAAAATTATGACTGATGTGGAAAAAGTGGACAAGGAAAAGTTGTTTAAATACTCCCATAATACAAGAACCAGGGGTCACCAAATGAAACTGATAGGTAGCAGGTTCAAAACAAATAAAAGGAAGTTCTTCTTCACACAACGCACAGTCAACTTGTGGAACTCCTTACCTGAGGAGGTTGTGAAGGCTGGGACTATAACAATATTTAAAAGGGAACTGGATAAGTTCATGGTGGCTAAGTCCATAAATGGCTATTAGCCAGACAGGGGTTAAGAATGGTGTCCCTAGCCTCTGTTTATCAGAGGATGGAGACGGATGGCAGGATAGTGATCACTTGATCATTGCCTGTTAGGTTCACTCCCTCTGGGGCACCTGGGCACTGGCCACTGTCGGTAGACAGATACTGGGCTAGATGGACCTCTGGTCTGACCCAGTACGGCCTTTCTTATGTTCTTATGGGAGAAGCGGTCCCTTGGGTAGATTCAGCCATCTTATAGAAGGCTTTATAACAGGAGGACTGAGATGCTGAATAGGGTCTGTTATTTAATGGCCAGTGAAATGAGTGGAGCACCAGGCTCCTGAGTTGCTGGGAAGCAGGATATTAAATTCTAAAGCATTTGGCACTTTTTCAGACTTGGCATTTTTATTCCTGGATACAATACATTGCCACAGTTAAGTAAGGTGGGTCAGACTCAGCCTTTGCCTCAGAGAAAGGGGATATTCACCAGGCCTGGTGAAAATGAAACAAATCATCTTCTCTACTGTAGTAATATTTGCACCCAGGAAAAAATGGGGACTCCAGCATGACTGTTTTGACAACCTGTAATCTTATGCCTTTAATGGATGAAAAGGATAGGGTATTGGCAAGTTCCTTGAAGGGTTTTTCTCTTCCTCCAACATCTTTTCTGATTTTCCTGGACTGAAGTGACATGTCATTAAGACAGGATGATGCTGTGTTCTACAATGTAACACATTGGTACAAATGCATTGCTTGGGTACTGTAACTATACTAAAGTCATATTAGAGAGAAAAGATGGGTGAGGTAATCTCTTTTATTGTATCAACATCTGATAACAAATTGATCCAATAAAACATTATCTTCCCCACCTTGTCTCTAATATCCCGGGACCAACATGACTATCTCAAAACTGCAAAACAGTTATATGGTGTTCATATTGGGCCAAGTTCAGCCCCAGTCTAATTCCATTGAAGTAAATGGAGTAACATCAGCAATGATTTGGTCCAGTAGGTTGGCATATTTAGGTAATGAACCCTCAAATTCTTCTAAAAGAAGGAATTATTACATTTACACAGCAGACTACAGAATCCTTGAACTGGTTGAAAATTAGAAAGTACAACAGCATTAGCAATCAGTGCACAAAATAATTCCCATTAACAAGGTATAATAGCAAGTGGTCCTCTGAAAATAGAAAGAAACAAATTAGCTCCAATCTTAAAACTGTTATTGCCCATGGCTATAAATGCAGAAATTGACTTTAAGCCAGTCTATCAAGAAATGATGCTGCTTTCAAGTAAAGGGGGAAAAGTTAATGTCTATCAACAGAAAAGTCTGGTTCTACTGCTTCTTGAGACTGACTTGCTGAAAGGCATCAATGCTATTATTTTATACAAGAAAAAGAATGACCTGATTATCTGGGCCATATCTAGAAACATTTTCACAATGATTGGGAAATGTCATAGGTAAAGTGATAGCAGAAATTTGTTAGCTTATCAGAGAGGAAATGAAACTGCCTTCCGATGTGAAACAATCCAAACCAGCCAATAGCAGGCCTACATGTGAGCGTGAAACTTGAACAATCACCTGTTTATTCCACTCAGATCTGCTAAGTAAATCTGAGCAACACAAACAAAATGAAAATGTGAGAGTTCCAAAATGGATTTTCTTTCATTTCTGACATATAATGCAGGATTCCATCTAGCATAATAAAATAAGCCCCATGTACATGTATAAAATAACAAATCATTTTGCAGCCAAAGAATGACTAATATTCCTGCTGGAGCTTGGGGGAAAGGAATTATTCCCCTTATGCCCACCAAAGACCTGCTTTGCACACAGGATGGTTGTTTGGATTGTGTGTGAACAAATGAAAAGTAAGCTTCTTCATTAGACCCTCATGTTGGAGTAATCTGTCCTTCATATGGACACTATGGCATAATGGATTGAGTGCAGGACTGAGAAAATCTAGGTTTTATTCCTGGGTCTCGCACAAACCAGGTGGGGGACCATAGGAAAATCATTTCACATGGTTGTGCCTCAGTTTCCTCATCTGTAAAATGGGGATACTTATTCTGCCTTTTTGTAAAACACTGATGAAAAATGCTATATTAGACATGAGTATTATTATGCATGAGACAAATAATTTTGCTTCTAATACTAAGTGTGAATGGGGTCTATTTAATCATATAGGGGGAATCCTTGGCTATGTCTACACTTGCTAAAATTAGTTCAAATTAGTTAGTTCAAACTAAACTAATTCGAACTCGCATGGCCACACTGGAATATTAGTTCAAACTAAGCAAGCAGTTGCTTAGTTAGAATTAGCGATCCCCATTCATTTCAATGGCCAGTTAATTCGAACTAAGCAATTAGTTCAAATTAACATGGCCACATTGGTTAATTTGAACTAGTTAGTTCAAATTAACCCCTTAGTTCGAATACCCTATTCAAACTTATTAGTTTGAATTAAGGAAGCCCTTAATTTGAACTAACTAAAGCCTAGTGTAGCCATGGCTTTAGTTAGTTCGAATTAAGCCTCCTTAATTCGAACTAACTTGCCAGTGTAGACATAGCCCTTGTGTCCCTTCCTTTCTCTGCCTCTTTGGTTCCAGGGAGCCTGACCTCTACCCAACTGGAGAGGTTCCACTGCTCATACAATTAGAAGCAGGCATAATCCATCAGTTTTGCTGGGAGGGCTATACCTCCTGTATGCTGCAGAAGATAGACAGGTCCTCTAAGCTTCCTGCAATACATTGTGGAAGATAGTAAATGTTAGGGACAGGTAGACCAGTGTATCTGTTACTTCATGGATGCAATTGCCAGTCATCTTCCTCTGAAGGTGGGAAAGGACATCAACTACAGGAGCTACTGCAGCCCTGAGGCTGTCATAAGACTACAGAGTAACCCCACTAATTGGCCATGGCCTGAAGAATAAGGTTTTGTCCTCCAAGATCCCTCAGAATGCCACAGAGTACAGAACACATGCTGGGATGAGGATTGCACACAATTCTCATCTGCTCAAAATATTCGCCACCCCCACTGCACATGGAACGTACATTTATCAGGAGTAGTACAGCAAAAAATTGGACGACAAAGTCAAGACACCCAGGCAGAACCATGGAAGCCAAGTATGTTATTGAGTGAATTGGTATTTCAATAGCACAGCCAAGACATTCTCAAAAAAGGTGAGTCTGAACCTGTTCAATAGTTATTATTATATTCCTTAAACAGGACAATTTCTGTATTGAGTATTCATGCTAGAGGGCTCTGCTGTTTTATGAAGTGTTTCATGGACTAGAAAGCAAGATCCTGGATTTACCACTTCTGACTGTATGGTCCAATGGACTAAGCACTAAATTAACAGGCAGGAAATTCTAATTTCCAGTCATAACTGTGATGCTGATTCACTGCTTGGCTTTGGGCAACTCATTTAACTTCTGTACAGTTCTTCTTTTTCCCCCATTTGTAAAAGGAATAATATCTACTCATCCCACAGGGTGAATATTAATCAGTTAGAGTCTGTTATCTCTCCATTACTTACATGCAGTATTACTTTTCACCTGGAATAGAAAGTATTTGCAGATTAAGGTCCTACGAAACAAATAAAGATGGCAGAATCTGTCCCTTAAAATTTGTATAATGCTTTGAAATTGTGCCATGCTAAATATCATCCTTTCTATTAACATCCAACATGGAATATTTTAATCATGAAGAAGAAGAAGAAGTCGTCCGATTGTAAGAGAAACTTCCAGATATTTTAAAAACTCTCAAGAGAATGATACGTTTTTAATAGGGGTGAAACTATATATTTTACATAATACATCATGCTGCTAGGTAAGACTAGCATTCAAAAGAAGACAAATGCCTGTAATGTAAAACAACTGAAGAAAAGGCAGACAACATTGCTAAAGATATATCTTAAACTCCTTTAAAGTAAACACCTCCTACTCTCCTGTCCCAGATGCACAATGGAGGAGCTACGGCTCTGATTCCAGTGTCATGTCGTGCTGCATTACAGTGCAGATGTCAAGTGATGCAGAAAGGAAAGGAAAGGAATGGAGGAACTGGCGTTCCTGATAAACTGAATATAAAACCTTCCTTTAAAATACTTAATATTATCCTTTATTACTAAAACCTTCTGTTTGAACACCTGTGCAGCTGATGCCCGCAATCTGACTCTGTAGTGGCCTATCCACAGAAGTTGTGCAGAAGTAGTGAGGCTTCCATAGCCTCACATCTTCTACAGCAACTTCAAAGGAGCAATCCCATGACCAGCTTATGGCCTGGAGAAAGCCCTCCGCCCCCACCAACTCTTTTTGTAGATACAGAAAAATTATGGTTTTGTTTCTTCACAGACAGTTGTGCTTCTGACACCCCTAAACCTACCTCACTTTCTTGCTAAATTTAGATATTTTTCTACTGAACTTAAAAAACTATTTACTTTCCACACTTATTATTATTCATCTATTATGTTTTAAAGGACCTCTCTTTATAGTGAGGTGCTGTAGAGAGGGAGGCTAAATCTCTAAAATGCAGAGCCATAGATCTAAATGCAATTTGAAAAAAATTGTATTCAGGTGACCTTTAAAAAAACAGAAAGAACAAATGTTAAATGGAAGTGTGCTTCACTGGCTAAGTGCAAATTGCCCAAGGATTCTATTTATTGCATCGGTCTCTGATAATCAAACTAGTAGTAAGTCTCAAATACCCTAAGTACATCATAGAGATCAGAAATATTGCATAGTTAACAAATAGAAAATGTAGTGAACTTTAAATTTTTGTACCTGTCATGAGGTCAGTAACAATAACAACCTCAATAGATTACAATGATATTTAACTTCGTATGAAACATTTAATTGCACATTTTAAAATATTTTTTTTTATTCTTAAGAAAATGATCACGCTATAATACATGGGTGCATTCAGAAATGGCAGAGATTTAGTTCAAATGTTATCTATTCCACTATAGTCAGCATACCAGCACTCTCTTGGGCTATGTCTACACTTGCAAGTTAGTTCGAATTAAGGAAGCTTAATTCAAACTAACTTAAACCTTGGCCACACTAGGCTTTCATTAATTTGAATTAAGGGCTTCCTTAATTCAAACTAATAAATTCGATTGCTTAGTTCGAACTAACCCTTAATTTGAAATAGTTAGTTCGAATTAAGTCAATGTAGCCATATTAGTTCGAACTAACTGCTTAGTTTGAACTAATCGGCAGATTGACCTTCATGCAACTGACTAATTCGAACTAAGCAAGTGCCTGCATGGATATGGCTAATTCGAACTAGCATTCTAGTGGCGCCATGCTCGTTCGAATTAAATTAATTCGAACTAAGTAAAATTAGTTCGAATTAGTTAGTTCAAATTAACTAATTCAAACTAGCTTTTCTAAGTGTAAACATAGGTTGGAAAATGTATCCATTTCCCAAATGTAAGGAGGAAGAGAATATTCTTATGGTAGATAATCCAATAAACTTTAAAGGTCACTAAAATTCTTAGCAGATTTTAAACAGGTCAAAATGATATGAAAAGGAAAGTATTTCAATATAGTAACAACATCACACTGGTTTAACCAATAAAGAAAAAACTGGGAAACACAGGAAACACTTTTCAAACTACAGTAACAATATATGATTCTGCAAAGTTTTACTCTTGCTCACTTGGTCCTTACTCATACGAGTAATCCAGTCGAAGCCCTTCGTTCTAATCACATAGGTAAAGACTTTCAAGATCTAGCCCACTGTCTGTGGTTCAAGGTGGTTGAGCCTATACAGGATATTGGCTTGTGGAGAAAATCGTACAGAGCTGTGCATCAAGGATAATTAAAAATAAATCTCTCTAGGGAGATCTTTCAGAGCCTGAAACTTTGGAGGGGGTTCTGAACCTGACTGATAAAGATATTTCTTTTTTAAAAATGTCGTTGTGGTTAGCAGAAACAAAAAAGAAACATTCACTAAGAAAAAGGAAGGGCCACGAAGTATATTTCAACTAGAGAACAGAAGAGTAGTCTCTTGTGTTGCAAAAACTTAGCACTGGAGTTTCTCTAAATCAGGGGTCGGCAACATATAGCACACGTGCCAAAGATTGCTTGCAGGCCGAATTTGTGCAGCATGCTGAGTTTGAGACGCTCCAAGCAGAGCAGCAGTAGCGCCCTCTTTCCAGCCCCACACCTCACCCAAAGTGGGCTGGGGCCCAGAAGTGCCTCACTGGCTGGATTCATGAAGCGGGCTCATGCAACCTCTTCCTCCTTCCAGTCCCACTCTTCTCCCACATGGTCTTAGTGATGCTCACCCCTAGCTGCCTAGGCCTTGAGCTCCCAGGGTTCCTGCAGACGGGGATGGGGGGTGGGGATATAAGTCAGAGGGGCTGGGCTAGTGTACCACTTACCCGCCCCCACCACTGCCATTTTGCTGAATTCAGCACGTGGCAGGGGCAAGGGCCACAAAAGCTTGCTGAACCCCTATTACTGTGTAGCCCAGAGAGATGCTTCGTGTTTATAAAAACACCTTCTTACATGGATTAGCTGTATGAATGTATGTCTTATTATTAGTAAACTCCCCAGCATTCATAAGAGTGAAAGAGGCATTAAGAAATCATTTATGTTTGAATGTGCTATCGATTCTGTCAGAAACGGCTGCAAAGCATTAGTGGATTTGGTTTAGCGATGAAGACTTTAAGCATCATCAGCCATTTAATGTCAAGAAAATAGCTGTTGCAGGAAAACTACTAAAAAATGGAACTTATAGCACTATCCAACAAATGAACAAGTGTGGGTGTCTCTGATGCGGTACACTCAGAAGGAACACACTCATGATCTTGGAACTCTCCCAAGAGACTCCTTTATTGACCATCGCCAGAATACTTACTATACTCTCTCAAGGCCCTACAATTCCATTTCCTTTGTCTAAATGTTTAGCCCACAGCCTCACATTTTCTTTTTGCTTTCTTGAGGTCAGATGTCCACTTCTTTCTCTTCAGGGCACTTAACAATGTTGATACCCACTTTCAAGCAACACAAATACAATTGAAATAATGCCAAGTAGATTAGAAAAATTTGAGAGAGATTATGGGTTCTTTTCCCATTTTAACAGGTAATTTTGCTTACCTTGTCCCCTACCCACCTCCCTGCTAATTGCTGTATTCCACTGTTTGAATCCTAACCACTGCTTTGATTTGCTGTTTCTGACCAGATCTTATGACTTACACTTCCCTGAATTTATTTTGCTCCCATTCTGTAAGTTCCCCATTTTCAAGCATCTGAAAAAGTGGAATTTTCTCCATGAAAGTTTGTGCAACAAATAAATTTGTTAGTCTTTAAAAGTGCCACAAGACTCCTTGTTTGTTTTGCTAGACTAGACTAACACAGCTACCCCTTTGGAACTTAAAATAAGTGATAGTTAACACAGATTAATATTAATATTATTAGAATTGTTGCTGGACAGGCAGACAAGTCTGGTTTTGGTTATGAAAATGATTATCGAATGATTACAGTTTGTTGTCATGGAAACCCCATGGCTGACAAATGAACCTCTCACTTCACAAACTGAGCTGACAAATCCAGAGGCAGTAAATGCCCCATAGAGGGCCTGAAATAGGAATATTTTTTATCCCCTTCCTTTCCCATCACCTATCTCCTAAAACTACTAAGTCCGTTATTTCCAAAAAGCAAAAAATATAGCAGGACCACATATACTAGTAATCTCATTTAAAAGTCCATTTTAAAATACACTGGATGGTATTTTGGGTGGAATACTAAATCAGAACCCCTCTGAGATGCTTAGGGCTCTAAGCAATTGCTTAGCATGCTTATGCCTCATCCCACCACTGCAAAGATCAAACCACAGAAAGTAAACATGTTTGCTATTTCAACAGTTCTGAAGCCCTGGATAGAGATGATACACACACCAGGATACCCCGCTGAGTACCTCAGTACATTGCTCACAGCTTATTTGCCTTGACATTAGCTGCACAAATAGTGACCTTCATGCCCTGAACACAGACTCGGTTTAAAAAAAAACAACACAACAGATAATGTTATGAAGCCTAAAAAATGTAAAAGGAGCTAGCTTATGTACAAGTTCTCCTTATTCTTATTTCTTTATGTATGAAAAAGATCAGTACACAGATTTTTTTTAAAAAAAAAAAAGACTAATCAGGTAATCTTCTTCTTGCCTTCTTTTAATTCAGTTCTTATTTAAAGATTTCTGACTGAAGAGTTTTATACCCATGTATGAAATTCCGAGAACCAGAAACGTAGAAGCACAAATCCACTTCAAAATTACAATGTGATTGGAGACTTCAGAGAAACAATCTGTTATAGAAGCATTGTCTGGCTGTGCCAAAAGAAAGACAGGAGGCCTTAGGTGTGGTTTACTTAGACTGCATCTTTTTTTGTTTGTTTGTTTTTTTCCATTTAAAATATCTGGGAATGTCCAGCAAAAAATTAAGGAAATGACAATGACCTGCACTGTATAATCATTTTAATACAACCTCCAACCAGGTACCAGCTATCCTGCTTATGGGACCCCATCATCCTCCCCTTATAGGAGGTTAAAGGTGACTAGGGAAGGAGGGGGAGTCATCTCCCTGCTGTACAAGATATAGGAACCAAAAGGCCCCTTATTCAGCTCCCAGGAGACGTGCTTTCCTTCAAATCCTTTTCCAATCTATTTTCTCCAATTACCAGATCCTTTCCATACCAACTATCTGTACTGGACATCTGCCACAAGATTTATGTAGCAAGTTGTGACATTATAACCTGACTAACCAACCCCACCTTGACTTATCTGACAGTGGTAGAAAAATTCCTTTCCAGTCTCCAAGGGAAAAGGTAACTAGTGCAATGACCATAGCAGATCAAGAGGGAGTCTGGGTCCTTTTGCCAACTTGAGGTATGTGTAGGTGCTGCTATCTCTGTACCAGTAAAATAGGGTTCTCTATAGTTGCATGAGGTATAAATATTCCCTCAGTCTTCCTGTCAGTAAGAAGGGCAATAGACCTTCCCCTGACCTGATGCAAACTTCTTCCAACCTTCCTGGCCACTCCAATAAACTTTCCCCCTCCTCCACCTTTTGTAGGGAAGCCCCAAAAAAGGCAATGCCTCTATTCTTCCAGTCAGCTAGACAAAGATGCCCCATGTGGAAGCTGGAGTGATGACATTTTAAATAATTTTCCACTGTAAATAAGGGGCAAAGACAACCAACCATCTGCTTAAAACTTTGGATGGACAGGATAGATCAAAAGAATTGTCACCTTTATTGATACTCTTTGAAGTATATGAGCCTGAAGATTTGCCCAAAGGAGACTGAGTTTGGCATAGGAAAAGAAAGGATTGAATAGAACATATTACATTGTCTTTTAATGACAAATTTTTAAAAAACACCTGTGTTCTGAAATCAAGCAAAAGCTGGATCTGTCTGACTAATAAGTCATGTACATCTCACATAGCAAGAAGTTTTTAGGAAATGTACATAAAAGCCTTTCTTAGTCTTAGGCTCCCAGTCCTGCAATTTCTTCTTCATGCTGCTAGCCACACACACTTTTGTGCTCCCAAGTTTTTGATTTCCAGCCACACCCATCTACATAATACTAAATAGGATGAAAGGACATTATCACACGCACACATTCAAATATCTACTGGGGTGATCCTTTTAAAAAAGTCTTGAGAGATTTTACTCAAGTTTTCCTGCCAACTTCCTCATTTTAGAAATAGAGAATGTTTCTGGTAGATTATCTCAAAGAAATGGAACTTCTAAAGTGTGCACACTATGCAATATTTCTAGCTACAACATTACAATGGATATGGGTGGAAGGACTATGGAATTGCCTAATTAAAAGCAATCATGAACATGCAGTGTACTTCTAAAACACTATCCTTTCTGTTTACAGCTGTGCCTCCTGAATTAGACTCTTACGGGGCACAGAGTGTTAGTGTTGATGTTTTTTTGTAAAAGGGCCACCAGCCATCAATGAAAGCAGAACTGAAGCATATTCTATTTACTGATGAATTACAAGAAGCCTCTTATGTTCAGTGTTATACATGCAGGAGATTTGCTAGGCTTGCATTGGGAAATTTTTCTTTCAGGAAAATAATAGCTAATCTCTCAAAAGACAAACTTCCATAGTTTATGATGAGAGCTTTGTATGAGAGCTCCAGGAACTTCACTGCTTTTACACTTCAGGGTCATGGAAAATTAAATTTGGTCTCTGACAGTCCAAACACCATTTCATAAAACTAGTCAGCTATGACAGTATTAACCATAAATTCAGAAAATTAAGCTTCTCTGCCATAGCTGGTACCTGCAGTACATTAAGTGAAATGAAAACATACCTGTCTGTCAATGTGCTTTCAGTATAGAAGACAGACTTTTAACATCTTACCACTGTTTTTTTATTCATTTGCAATGAATTAGATGTTCCAAATTGCCCAAAGTCCTTTGTGTGACAAGAAAATTGGACCTTTCCCCATTCATTCTAGTTCCATAAATTAAGATGAGATATTGTTATACTTATTTTGAGGATTTATCAACCCAAGACAAATATGTAAATGATCAGCTGAGATTATATCAGACAATTGCATTTTAACATCAAAATAGTATAAAATGTAAAATTCCTCCATTTGAAGCTATGGTACCTTAGTTATCAGAAAAGTGAGTAGTTCATCTCTACTTTTGAAATACCTGAAGGTACATTTTCCATGTGTTATGAGAGAAATGAGGCATATATCTCCCATCAGTGTTAATGGGAGTTGAGCAGATAGTTCTTAGTATGCAGAGCTGAAAAGATACCCTATGGATTAAAAACTTAACTCCTGTCTGATTTATTAGATCTCTGCATTATTAGCAGATATTTTGAATCCACCATTAATTCAGTTTCCACATACTGTAATTCTTTTGTGATTCACAGGTGCTCAGAATTTAAAAGTGCTAAGTCCTAAAGCTCCTGCCTTATTTGCAGTTAGCAGCACTAAATTCTGATTTCTAGCCTCATAGGAACACAGACTCTTGTCTTCAAGTCCCACTATGAAAGATGTGCACCTGGGTTTGAGTTTTAAATGTGTAGAAATATCAGCCCATATTTCAAACAAATAAATGAATACATAAAAGGCCATATGCTTAAGATGCTTAGACTGAAATACCTGTGACTTCCCAGATATCTTTCAACACCTTCTGCCACAGACCTAGAGACTTCCCCCTTCGCATGAGATTCTCACCTTAGAAGTTTGAGTTCATCCTCAAGAAAATATGCAAGGATTGGTTTATTTTCAAAATTGTTTAGGTTAATCATAGCTATTAAGGCTAAGGAGCTTCAGAAAGACCTCAAAAAGCTAAGTCCATAGGCAATGGTAATATGACAGATGAAATTCAATATGAACAAATGCAAGGTAGTACACATTTGCAGGAATAATTTGTATTGCTTACATGCATTGTGACATTCCAAATTAACTGTAACCACTGTGATCCTAAGAGCACCCCTTTGCCAGTTGGCATACTGCTGTCATGATACACACAAAATGGTGGTAATATATCATTGGAAAATTAATAACTCACTGATCATTAGTATTCTTGAGTGATATATATAGATATATATAGATGTTATGCTGAACCTAAAAAATGTGCTAGAAATAAGATTGTAAAATGCATTTGGCAAGCAGTGCCTCAGCCAAGCCACCATGCCTGTTCCAGAAGAAGGAATGTGGTTCTACCGGCTTGAAAGAGTTTTCTATGTAAATTATACAAGGTGTGACCAATACCAAAGAAAAACACATATATATGCAAATTACACAAGACCATCAGGAGAACAAGCAGGAAAACATGACCACTTAACAATTGTGTCAGGGAATGTAGACTGTATTCCGGGCACTCCTTCCTGCTTCTTGAAGCAGGGTCAGTGAATTGTGGGAACACATGACCAAAGGGAAAAAGTCATTTTGGCATCCTTCACATGAGAAGAAAAAGGAACTGACAAACATTTTGAGCTCCATGAAGGATTCTAGCCAGAGAATCTAGTCAGCCATACTGGAAAAGAGACTTTGTGAGAAACACTTCTCTGAACAAAAAAACAAACAGAGTCCTGTGGCACTTTTAAAGACTAACAGATTAATTTATTGCATGAGATTTCGTGGGAGAAAATCCCACTTCGTCAAAGGCTTTGAAGATGGGAAACTTACAGAATGGGAGGACATTAAATTCAGGGAAGAGTATGACATAGGGTCAGGGCAGGCTATAACAGCAAATCAAAATAGATGTTAGGATTCAAACACTGGGGAACAACACATAGAGGAAGGTGAGGTCAAATCATCTGTTGTAATGAGAGAAAAATCCATAGTCCCTGTTTAACTTGAAGGCAACTGAGTCAAATTTTCATATAAATTCGAGTTCTGCAATTTCTTTTTAAAGATGTGATTTGTTATTCATCTGTTTCAGAACAGCTATTAGTAAGTCATCAATGGAGTGAGCTGAGGTATTGAAGTTTTCCCCTATTGGTTTTTGAGTTTTGCAATTTCTGATATCAGATTTGGGTCCACTTATTCTTTTGTGCAAAGACTGTCCTGTTTGTCCAATATATAAGGCAGAGGGGCATTTCTGGCACATGATGGCATAAATCACATTAGTGGATGAGCAGGTGAATGAGCCCTTGATGGAGTCGGTGGCTTGATTTGGTCCTGTGATGGTGTCTTTAGAGTAGATATGAGGGCAAAGTTGGCAGCGTGGTCTGTTGCAGGGATATGTTTCTGCTTTAATGTTTCTGTTGTTTGACCTGTAGCTGCTGGTGAGTATCTGTTTAAAGTTGGGGGGCTGTCTGTAAGCAAGGAGAGGTCTGTCTCCCAAGGCTTGAGAGAGTGAGGGATCATCTTGTAGAATAGGCTGTAGATCTTTGATGATGTGATGAAAAGGTCTGACATGGGGGTTGTCAGTGGTGACCACTGGTGTTTTGTTGTTTTTTTTTCTTGGGCTTCTCCTGTAGTAGTTGACTTCTATTTCCCTACATTTAATTTCCTCCGATTCTGTTAGTTTCCCATCTTCAAAGCATCTGACGAAGTAGGATTTTCTCCCATGAAAGCTTATGCGATAAATAAATCTGTTAGTCTTTAGAAGTGCCACAAGACTCTGTTAGTTTTTCTGCAATAGACTAACACGGCTACTTCTTTGAACAAGTAACTCGTTTGTTAATCAGATTTTAGTCAGAGAACTATATGCTTACTTTTTTGTGTGTGTAATCTTGTCCGAATTTATACCTTATACTTGGTATCACTTAAACCTATGTCTTTTTTTCAAAAATAAACTTGCTTTACTTTATATGCTCGCCTATAAGTCGACCCACATATAAGCCGACCCTGGCTTTTAAAGCCCAAAATCCAGGAAAAATGCACCACCCGTGCATAAAACGAGGGTCAAAGTTTATTACAGAAGGCCCGTCCAGGGCCAATCCCCTTTTCCCCCCGCCCCGGTTTTTCTGCTCCTCGCCCAGCCCCCCCCCCCCCACGGACATTCCCCACTCCTCTCAGCTCAGCCCGCCCCCACCCGCAGCCTTTCCCTGCTCCTCTCTCACCCGTGGCGTTTCCCTGCTCCTCTCAGCCACCCGCCCTTTCCCTGATCCTCAGCCTGCCACGGCTCCTTCCCCTGCTCCTCTGGCCCCCCCTTACCTGGCTGGAGGCCCGGGGGTGCAGGGGTGGCCAGACCGGGAGCAATTCCGTGGCCAGCCGGCCACTCCCACCCTGAGCACGCTCTGTCTGATACAGAGCATGCCCAGGGCGGGAGATTTGACATGCCCAGCCTGGCCGCAGCAGGACAGGGCGGAACGCTTGTTCCACCCGAGTCTTCTGCGGCAGGAGCTTGCGGGCCAGATCAGGCCTGCATGGGAGCCATGGAGCGGATGCCGGTCTGGCCACCCCTGCACCTCCGAGCCTCCAGCCATGTAAGGGGGGGCCAGAGGAGCAGGGGAAGGAGCCGTGGTCAGGCTGAGGATCAGGGAAAGGGCGGAGGGCTGAGAGGAGCAGGAAAAAGCCACAAGGGAGGGGCGAAAGAAGCAGGGGAATGCCGCGGAAGGAAGAGGAGCACGGAAAGGCTGTGGGCGGGGGGCTGACAATGATACTTTCCTGTAAACCTCTGGTGATGCGTGTATAAACCAAGACTAGCCTTTTAAGTTCATTTTTCGGCCCAAAAATCTCAGTTTATACGTGAGCATATATGGTATAAACCAATTCAGTGCTTTGATTAAAATCATATTTGTTAACTCCAATTGAGGTAACAAGCCATTGGGTACTGTATCTTTAGGGGAGCAGCAAATTTAATAACTTTTGTAAGTATTCAATGGGAGGTCTGGACACTACCAGGCAGGTGGTTTGGGAGAAATTTGGGACTGGAAATGTGTTGGAGTCATTCTGCAAGAAGATACCAAGGCTGATGGGAGCCAGGGTACGTCTTTTGTGCTCTGAGCATGCTACTGGTGTCAGAGCTCTGTATCTAGAGTGTACGGCACAGAGACATCCAGGGTTACAGGGCAGGCAATGACACAACACTTGAGTGGTCTGTGTTGAACCCCAAAGAGTCACAACCACTCAGGGAAAAGATTTCAGTGTCCATTGTCCAATTTTCTGATCAGTTTGAAGTAGTGATCAAAAAAGTAAATAAAATAGTAGGATACAAACTAATGCTGAATGTATTATAAAACCATAACATAAACCTGTGAACACCCTTAACTGGAATACTCTATTCACAGTTTTGGTAATCCCATCTCAGAAACATTATAACAGAAATTGAAGGATTAAGAGTCAGATAATGATTTCTAAAAGATAAATAATTAGGATCATTTAGTGTGGAGCAGGGAAGGGACACCATAGAAGTATCAAGCAGTAGAGAGAAGACAAGTCAATCACTCCTATTTGCTCACTCTTCTAGTACAAGGAAAGTGGAATTCAGTGAAATTAAACATACACCACATTTAAAAGATAAAAGGAAATACTTTAAACCCTGTGCAATAATTCACCTATGGAATTCATTGCCACAAGATTCAATTATGGACACTTAAAAAAACACTAGGAGGGATGGATAGAGAGATACATAAGATGAGTGGGTAAGTGATACATATTGAGACGAAAAACTCAGTTGGATTCCAGAAAACATTAGATATATTTTAAGCAGAAGAATATAAATACACATACTTTATATCAGTATGTATACACACCCATACCCATCTATAATCTAAACTTTTGTGCCTTGGGGCGTAAACTAACAATTAAACAAAGGGGCCCTTTTAGGCATGCTACTCTATAACTGTCCACTACAAGATTTCTGGTATAATCCCCTGAAACATATGGTATTGATCACTCTAGAAGACAGGATATTTGGATTAGAGGAACCACTGTTCAGATTCAGTAGAATACTTCTTCTATCCTTTTTTTTTTTCCCCCCTTATTTTTCAGTTTGTGAATCACTTGTGATCCAAACCCCGGAAGCAGGTAATTTACTTGTTTAAAAGTTTACAGGAACTCTTACATTTTCTTTTTCCAGGTTTTGTTTATTGCTAGTGTTTCAAGCAACCAAACACATTTTAAGCAACCCATTTTTCCAGGAAATATGGTCATTTTTGCCATTAAATTGAACATAAGAG
Source organism: Pelusios castaneus (assembly GCA_007922175.1). NCBI lineage: Eukaryota > Metazoa > Chordata > Testudines > Pelomedusidae > Pelusios > Pelusios castaneus. Next base: position 3,507,827 of record ML685809.1, on the reverse strand, counting down.
AAGTAGACAGTAGTTACTAATTATGCAACAACTTTGCATACTTATATTGCTCATCAACAGAATAAAAATCCTAAATAATGAACCAAGCTTCTTTAAAATGTGTAATGGTTCACACATCAAAGACAGAACCTCTGTAATGCTGTTTGCCTTTTAAAGATAATACTTATCTTAACATAAAAGGCCATGTCTTTTTTTCACTAAGTAGGTTTACTTTTTCTTAGCTGGAAGCCTTTATTCTTAATGTTTTATCATGGTGAAATGTCCTGTAATGAATGTGACATTTCAGTATTGTTATACATTAGATTACCTATTGTCTTAGGTATTATCTGCAAAAAGTATTGCTAAAAGTGAAGGATTTAAATGTACCTACATCTTAATAGTCTTTGTAAATAAGAAAACAAACAACTAGTAATGACTTTAGAAGTCGTTTTGCTTACCTAAATATCCAGGAAATATAAAATGGCAGTATTAGCTCTTAATTTTAAATCACTAAATTTGATAAAGTTAAATCATGATAAGGATTCAAATGTGTCTGGTTTTTAATGAGGTGTGTTTTATTTTAATTTGCTGGATGTTTACTGCACTGTATATTAGTATCTTTCTTTTCTGACCCACTATGGCCTTGGAAATAAAAGGCCAGCTCCTCAATGGCGTTTTCCTCCAGTAATATTTTAGATATATAGCAAAAACTTTTAGTTGACTAAAATGTCGGTACAGATAATTTAATAGCTTTTTTTTTTTAAATATAGTACAGGGGACCAACTGCCTCAGGAGATTTGAGATCAGATAAGCTGCCTTTCACCTGTGGGTTGCCAGTTTCAATTTGGGCCATGTGAGTGGTGATCAAATGTTGGAAAATAGAAAGTGAACCAGCGTTTTTAATGCAGCCTCTCCTAAACACTTGCCCACATCATAAAAACCATCACCACAAAGAACCCTCCATATGAGGGTTGAGAAATAGTAGCCAAATTAAAAAAAAAAAAAATCACAGGGTGCATGCCACCAAAGCTGTAACCTTTCCTTTTGTAAAATGTTTCTATATACCCAAGTTTGGTATTTGTCAATGTTCCTGTAATTACATTCCTGGAGACTGATGCACTTTCGAATTCATAGAACAAGCAGCGCGTAAGCAGAAGCAATACTAAATCTTCCTACCAATGTGCCTCAACCTTGCGTTGATGGCATCCACCTGTAGAGGTGACAAGCTAATTCAAAACCACCCCTCCACTCAGTGCTGAGATGAGGCTTCTTCAGCAAGATGTAGTTCAAGGGTTCCAATTAGTACAGGAAGAGTGAGACAGTAAGTTTCATTATCAGCCAGGAAGTGGACAGTCACCTAAATACCAAGGTGATGAAAGAGAGAGAAAGAGAAAATAAAACCACTGAGGCAAAGCACACAAAAGTAACACAAAATAGTGTTGCAGGTGGGACGCCCGAGGACGGGCTGGAGCTAGCAACAGTTTGTTTAGGTTCGTTGCCCGGAGTGCGCAGCGCCAAAAACCACACCAGGGCGGAGAAGCACACTAAGATTTATTTGAGATCTCAAGGATGCACACGGAGACAGGCACATCTTAAATTATGTGCAACCCACCCCCGTTGCAGTGACCCTTATATACACAGGTTGTTTGCTTTAATACTTTTTTCCTTGTAAGCGGTGGAAGTACTCTTCCCCTTCTCTTAGAGAACAAACTTTGACTGATTTTTACTGGTACTTTTAAGGCTTGCTATTTACTTTACGTCCTGAAACCAGGGGAACATTTTTATATGGTTGGTGTTATTGTGTTCCAGCTGCCTCTGAGTCTAGAGCAAAGGAGCTTTATTGGCTCTATGGCCTTCCACCCCTTCGAGTTACCCAGTGCGCAACCCCAGATGCAGCCAGGGGCATTAACAATTCCCCCCTTTGGGAGGGCTTAGATTTTAGAACCATCCAGTCGTATATGCTTTTTTTTTTTTTTTTTTTTAAAGAATCAAACAAAAAGGCTTTATTGGTTCAATCTGGCAATTTTCCCAAGATTGCTTTTGAAAAAAGAAAACTCACTTCAAAGAAAAAAAAGACATGAAGTGTATTCTAATCAATCAGGCCATTCTGATTTTTCAGCAGAATCATGACAGGCACTTTCAGCAACATTTATTTAAAAGTAAAACATTGTTCTTTATCTTAAACTATTTTCAAATTCTGAGATTCATGCTGGAAATCCGTAAGTTTCCATGCATGCTTCAATCGCACTATTATATGACTTCAGAATAGATGTTAAATTTTGCTGATGAATGAACTAAAACATCTTTTACCTGAATCAAAATGATCTAGTAAATATAACCTATGTAATCCAGTTACTTTATAAACCATTACTAACAAAGAGTGCCCATACTTCATAAATGGCCTTTATCTGCACTGAAACAGAGATAGAAAAAACACGTAAGCCAATGAAGCTTTTTGAAGTGTTGCTGACATCGTTTAACAATATTCCCTGAAGTCATATTACCGAATCAAAGATGTCTCATCAACTCATATCTCATACTACTGGCAACCTTACCGGTCACCTTGATAGAAGGTATGTCAGCACAAGCTTGCAGGAAATTTGAAAACTAGATGTTTTGGGAATCTAGAGTATAAATACATGTTTTCGTCTATGTCCAGAGTAGAACTGCAGAAAGCTCTTTACTGGAACTGTGCAAAATGTTCATAACAAATTTACACCCTCAATTTTAATAAAGGCATGACCTAAATACTCTTTAGAATAGTAAATAACACACTTAGTAAAATGTGCTATACATACTCAGTAGTACAATGGGTTCATAATTTTGAATCAAGTCTTTAGGAATTACCATAAAATAAAATAGTGGACAAGATCTATCTTGTCTTAGGAATTTATATGGCCTTTATCATTGTAGTATCTGAGTACCTCACAGTCAAGACTGTCACATAAGCAGGCTCAAATGCAATTATTGAATCAAAGATTTGACAATCTAAAATTAGTGCAATATTATACAGAATACAGAAAGATATTTGTTACCACACATGGTTTAAGGTGAAAAGCTGGCCACTGTCCATCTCTCCTGTAACCACTGGGATGCTAGAAGTTTGTACTACCTGACCTAACATTCAAGCTCTCTGGCTCTTTTTTAATAGGGTATGAGACAAAAACTCCCTTTTTTAGAGAGAAAATTGCTTTCCCTTGTTTGGTTTCACTATGTGTTCTATTTTTAACATTTTCATTTTAATTACTTATGGAGGTATTTTTACGGTCTCTTTAGGCTATATGATCAATACACCAAAGGGAATTCTAATCTGGTCATTATTACTGACAGCTATGACAACTAGAAGTTCTTGGTGAGTTAAAAACACTTTTCTGTAGATCTTTATTTCATCCATTACAGAAAAAAAGATGTGCAAAAAAGTACCTCTATCAGTCATAGAACATAATTAAATCATGAGTATCCTCTTATCAATCACCCAGTCTTGTTTATACCATACTTCTGGGGGCACTTTTAAAAAAAATCAGTTTAAGGTGTTTTTTCATTAGGCAGCTATATTTCCACAGACTTGGAGGCACCAGCAGTAACCAAGTACAGCCCAATATTTGATTACATGATGTCCCTGAATACAGGTTGACACGTTCCAAAGGGGTAGACATGTCAGTTTAGTTTCAAACAAACAAGGAGTCTTATAGCACTTTAAAAGACTAACAAATTTATTTATTGCATGAGCTTTTGTTGGAGAAAATCCCACTTCATCAGACACTTGAAGATGGAGAACTTACATAATGGGAGGAAAATCAATGCAGGGATGTGTAAGTCATAGGATCACATCAGACTGTTTCAGCAAATCAAAGCAGTTGTTTAGATTCAAACAATGTGAACAGCATATTAGAAGGAGAGGAGGTAGAGAGAAGGCAAACTCACTTATTGTAATAAGAAAACCAGCCAATACCCCTATTGAAGCCTAAAGCACTGGTGTCAAATCTCCATATGAATTCCCACTCTGCTGTTTCTCTTTGAAGCTTTGATTTATAATCAATTTGCTTAAGTATGGCAATTAATTTAGCTTATATGGAGTGAGCAGGGAGATTGAAATATTCCCCTATCAGTGTCTGAATGTTATTTCTGATGTCAGACTTGTATCCATTTATTTTCAAACAGGACAGTCTCTGCTCAAAAAACACTTTCCTGCATTCATTTTCCTCTCATTATGTAAGTTCTCCATCTTCAAGTATCTGACAAAGTGGGATTTTCTTCCATGAAAGCTCATATGATAAATAAATTTGTTAGTCTTTTAGGCTATGTCTACACTTACTAAAGTTAGTTTGAATTAGTTAATTTGAACTAACTAATTTGAACCAATTTTAGTTAGTTCGAATTAACTTAATTCTAACTAGCAAAATTTAGTTCGAACTAAGCAAGTGCCATGAATGGCACTTGCTTAGTTTGAAGTAGCGAGTTGCATTGAGTTCAATGGGCCGATTAGTTTGAACTAAGCAATTAGTTTGAACTAACATGGCCACATTGGTTAATTGAACTAACTATTCGAATTAACCCTTAGTTCACATAGCATATTCAAATTTATTAGTTCGAATTAAGGAAGCCCTTAATTTGAACTAATGAAAGCCTAGTGTAGCCAGGGCTTAAGTTAGTTCGAATTAAGCTTCCTTAATTCGAACTAACTTGCCAGTGTAGACATAGTCGTAAAGTGCCACAAGACTCCTGGTTTGTTTTGCTCGATAAAACCAACTCTCTGTGTCTTAAAATTCAGGCACACTGCTAATATTGTAAAAGATTCTAGGGGAATAGTGACTATGCAAATGAATTTGATATACAGAAAAAGAGAGAAATTAATATTTACAATCAAGTACTAACAATTTTAATATAATTAAACCTTCAAACAATACTATGCATGAAGAAATATATCTTTTTCTCAGAAATTGTGATTGAAAAAAAGCTAATTTTATCTAAAGTTCCAGAATTCCCAATTACACAAAATGGCTGAGTCTACACTAATAAATTAAGTCAACTTAAGCTTGCTTAAGTCAACTTAATTTACCCTGCATCTACACTACAGTTTCCTTAAGTCGACTTAAGCAGCTTGCTTAAGTTGACTTAAGGAAAATTAAGTTGACTTAATTAAAATTAAGT
>ML685809.1:3466296-3502597 GCA_007922175.1 Pelusios castaneus | reverse complement strand
GACCTAAGGCTTAAGTCGACTCCATAGAGTCGACTTAAGCCAGTGTAGACATGGGGTAGCCCTAAGTCGACTTAGGACTACGCCAGGGCTACACCAATGCCCTCCCTGCGGGGGGGGGGGCAGAGGGGGAGCCTGGCATACCCCCCCACAGGGCAGGGCAGAGCCCTGCCCACCCTGACCCTATGTCCTGCCAGGGTCCCTGTCCCCCTTTGCCCCATTATACCTAGGTACAATGGGGCAAAGGCTGAGCCCCCTGGCATTGGGCAAGGGGTGCCCTCCCGCCCCTGTGGACCTCCCCTAGGTCCCCCTACGCCCCTAGAAGTTGACCTAGGCGTCCAGTGTGGATTCTTTAGGTCGACTTTTTAAGTTCCCCTTTAAGTCGACTTTATTTTTAAGTGTAGACACACTAAGTCGACTTAACTAAGTTAACTTAGTTAAAAGTCGACTTAAAATGACAAGTGTAGACATAGCCAATGTGAGGCCACAAAAGACATTACTACTCTTTTAAAAACTGATCTAATCCTTAGGTTGCACCTTGAGATTACATTTATAATACCATTGATATGATAAACATGATACCATTGATATGACAACAATTATTAAGATATAAAAGCACAGAAGCAAAAGTCTTTAAAATATTTAATTAGTCATTTAATAAAATGGGAAGTTACCACCTTTTATTTTATTTTTCAGTCAGTTGTATCTTTTTTTGCACCAATCTGACCTCTGAAGTCATTGGCATTATGATGGAATAAAAATGGTATGAGCAATGGAGTACCAGACTTTTCATTTATTACTATTATTTGTTCAACATTTGTTCATGGTAAAGAATCAGGTGGTTTGGTTTAGAGAGTCCTAATAGGCTATACTTCTTTTTCTATCTAGCTCAACAGACTGAATTCAACAGAGAAATTACCCTGGCCCATCTTAAGTACAGAGAATTTCAGAGACTTCAGCAATATTTTGTGCAGCATAAAAGTTTGTGAGAGCAGGTCAAGATGAAAGTCATGTTTATCTCAGTGGTATTCAGTCCCCTCTGTGAAATGTGTTGGTGATCTCATTGCAGTTCCTAGCTGATGACCATTCAGCTCACAAATTTGCTACCATATTGACACGTCTCATGCTCATATTAATGGAACTCTTTGCAGCCTTTGACTTAGTGGACCACAAGGTACTATTAAACACACCTATCTAACACAGCAGGAACAGATGGTTAGTACTTCAGTGGCTCCAGTTATTACTGTCCAGCATTACTAAGGCTATGTCTACACTTGGCCAAATAAGTCAACTTTGCTAAGTTGACTTAACAAAGTCGACTTTAAGTCAACTTTGTTAAGTCAACATAGCAGGTCCAAAAATTAAGTTGACTTAAAGTGGACCTTGCCAAATCAACTTAGACCATCCATACTGGATGCCTAAGTCGACTTGTAGGGGTTAGCTGGACCTGGGACTGGTCCATGGTGGCGGGGGGCACCCCTTGCCAAGTGCCAGGGGGCTCAGCATTTGCCCCATTGTACCTGGATACAAGGAGGGCTGAGCAGGACAGGGACACTGGCAGGGCATATGAGCAGGGTGGGCAGGGCTGTGTCCTACCATGTGGGGGGGCATACCAGGCTCTGGCTGTGGCAGCCACTCTGGCAGGGAGGGCAGTGGGGGAGCCCTAGAACCCTTTAAGTCAACTTAGGGCTAATCTGCATCCAGACTGGCTAAGTCGACTTGGCCTGTAAAGTTGACTTTAAATGAGGTTTAATAAAGTCAACTTTAAATTTCCTTAAATCGATTTAAGCAGCAGCTTAAATCGACTTAAGGAAATTGTAGTGTAGACGCAGATTAAATTAAGTTGATTTAAACAAGCTTAAATCGACTTAATTTGTACGTGTAGGCACATCCCACGAGAGTCATGGTGGTTAGTGGTTCCTCCTTTCCAAAGAGTCATATAATTCCCACTTCTTTTTAATAACTACATGGGACCACTGGGAGAAATTGTGAGACACCATGGGCTTAGCTGCCAAGAGTATGTCAATGAAATGCATCTTATTCTCAATCGACACAACCACTGCCTCTACTAAAATGTCAGAATGCCTACCAGAAATCATCTCTTGGATGAAGATAGCTGACAAAACCGGAATCCAAGAAAGTCTGATCTGTTGCTAGTTGGAAAAGTGAAGGGCTGTGAAGAACTGGCCAAATCTCCACCTTCCATGGAAGGTTTACAGACCCATTTGTCAAAGTGGTGAAAACATCTGGATCTCACTGGATTTCTTACAAAGCTTGGATGAACAGGAAGTATCGGTTTCTAAAAATATCTTGTTCCATCTTCAGCTTGCTGGGAAACTTTGTCCCTTCCTCCTAGATAAGGATCTAACCACAGTGATCCTTCCTTTTGTCACTGTTAGACTGAATTACTGTAATCTACTGTATTTGAAGCAAAATAGGAAGAGGATGCAAAAGCTCCAGAATGCAACTAACTGCCTTCTCCATAGCTTAGACTATCATGAGCACATCAGGCCTATGTTCAAGGACCAGCTCCCAATATCAGTTAAAGGCCTTGGTCCTAATTTTCAATGCAGTTTTTGAATCAAAGCCTACTTACAGCAAAGAACAAATGATGAGTGTCACACTGTCTTGAATGGTTCACAACGATGAGGACCAATCTCAGGGCAGATGGTCAGAAAACAGGGTAGATACTCCTACCTGGTAGTATATTCAATACTTAGATTTCACAAAGCCAGTAACAACTGTGCATTCTTAGATCACTATACTAGTCTTACCATGAAGTCACAGACTCCCTTGGGTACTCCACCCTTTCCTGCCACCCAGGCAAACTGAACTTAGTGATAATGGTCACTAACCAAAAATCACACCACTACCAGGTTACTCCCAATTTCAAATTCACTTACCCCAAATCAATTGGGACTTTGGATCTAATACCGAAGACAACAGTGACAGCCAGTTCTCTAATACACTAGCTATAGGTTTATCAACTAAGAAGAATGAATGAGAATTATTGAGGGATTAAAGATGGTAAAATATAAATAGCAGGTGAGTCAAAATGTGTAAGTCCAAAATGATAGCAATAAACTGCTAGTTTCCCAGAAGTCTTTTCAGAGAACATAGAGGTTTCTAGGATCTCCATTTTGCATTTGGTATTTTCCCTTTAAGAGACCAAACACTCAGAGATAAAGGGTTTTTTTAAATCCATATTTATATCTTCAAGACAAGTTGACAGTATCCAACCATGTGGGGTTTCCTTTGATGCTGATGAGTGGCAAATGTAGAATGAGTGTGTGAATTCCCATTGTTGAACACAATGACCCTCATCTTGAAATTAGCGCTCTTCTTCATTTACATTTCCAGGGCTCCATCCCTGTTTGATGCGTAATTTAATTGTAGGGATATACACAATATAAAAGGTAATATAACAGCAAACAATTATCCTTCATTCGCTTTCATGAAGTTTACAGATCAAGTACATTCTCATGTTAACACATACACTTTTGATCGAGGGTTAACTAATCACAGTGACGTACAACATGTAATACAATAGCAGTCAACAGATTATAGATAAGTTAAAACAATGTCATTAACATTTCCTTTGCGCTAAACAAAAACAAACAAGTGGGTTGGATTGATTACTTTTCAGTATTGTTTGACACTCCTTGGTTTTCTATTAGCATATGAGTGAATTAGTTGCAGCCCCTCTTGTGCTGGCACCACAGTAAACAGTGTCACTATGAACCACCATGACAACTCCACTCCTCCAAGACAATACAGATCAGTGGTTTTCAAACCATGAGTCAAGACCCAGTACTGGGTCTCAGACCCTCACATACTGGGTTGCGGCACCCCCTGCTCCTGCTGCAGAGAGACTGGAATGCATTGCTAAAGATGTAATTGTTGGGTCATGGGCATAAATGATTTTTTTTTTCAATTGGGGCTAAAGAAAAAGGTTTGAAAATCACTGATATAGAACACAAAGCCCATAAGCATTCTTTGTCTGAGACCTACAGATAAATCATTCTTTGTCATGGCAATCTGGTTATGGAACAATCTTCCAGAAGATATCAGGAGAAACCAGTATCTGATTGTCTTCAGGAAATGCTGTAAAACCTTCCTCTTCAAAAACCAACACATTCCAACATAAGAAAGGCAGTCACTAAACTAATACACTTCTTCACCCTTATACACCTCCCAGTTTAAAAAAAAATATATATACATCTCTCCCAGAGTTTTAACCCTGAAAAAAGAAAAATTGCCAGAGATTCAATGAAGTGCGCTAGGGATTTCCCTGTTGTTGCTGATTTTACATAGAAGATATTCAGATTCTATGATAATGAGCAGCAGTATAAAACCCTAAGATAGATTAGTAGAGCAGGACACTAGACTGAAGACTAACACAGAAAAAGGAGGAAAAGTAATCAACCTGAACCAGACATTTTTATCCAGGATAAGAGTTGGACAGGAGGGTGCATTTGTCAGGACAGATGAGAATAAGATAAGATGTAGAAACTCCCTTATGACAATGACTATAAACAATGGAAAATTCAATGGGTTATGGATAGTGTTGAGAGACCCAATGTTTTTACTGAAATTCCTTCTTCTGAAGTAAAAAGCTGGATAGTTGGGGGTTCAAACCAACACGAGACTCGTTTTAAAATTCCATTTACAAAAAAATCCAAAGGCTGGAGTAAAAAATTAGGCATGTCTCTGTGAGAAACACTTCTCTACAGGTGTGGTTTTGTTCTTCTTTCTCATAGTGACTCCACTGAGGATTCATTCTGTCCAGAATCAACAGTGTAACATGTCAACTCTTATCTTTTTCATTGTGCCACTTGTAGAAAGAACAAGGAAATCATCCTTGGAAATGCAGTTTTTTTTTTCTTGGCAGAGTATGCTGGCGGTCTTTGAAATGAGAACATAAGTTTTAGTCAAGTTACGTGACTTGGTGCCAGTTTGGTTTTGTGTTGTTTTGTTTCTTTTGAGAATATTCCATTGGGCATTGTTAAGTATCAATTTGTGTTTCAGATTTGTCAGTCAGAATGATATCATAGATACTGTGAGAAAGTCACAGATCTCTTCCTTTCTTTGCTGCTGTTGCAGGTCCCGTGTGACATCTCAAAGTTCTTTGAATGCAGGGTTTTATGTATAAAGGCCAGGAAAGAATTACATGATGTTCTCAGTGCTCATGTTTATGGATACAGAGTTATTGTATGTTTATACTATACTAGGTGTATTTTTAAGAGGCCATTAAAACATACTTTTATGAGCATTTTGTTTAGACAGAAACATGTACACTGTTTATTTCAGGCACTTCTAAATGTTCCTATCACAGTAGTATCTGAGGGCTAGATTGTCATTTGGACTTCATTCCCATATAGGAAAGTAAAAGAGCTACCCACACCTTGGCCCTGGGACACAGGAGTAAGTGGGGTTGCATTTTTCTCCCAGTGCAGGAGCTATGTATGGAAAGGACAGAGCCCTGGGTCCACCTGCACTCGCTGGCCTGCACAGCTGAGCTAGAGTGGGAAGAGTTTTACTTTGCTGCTGGTACAGAACAGCAACAAATTTCTATCCATCCCCACACCACCCCAAGCAATACAAAAGCATCAGAGGTATTGTGACTCAGGAGGGGATGCAGCTTACACATCACTCCTTTTTTAGGAATCTGCCTGAAGTCCAAATTTTAGTCCTGTGTATTTATAAAGGTAAAACTGTTCATGTAGTACAAAAATGTTGTAATTGGGGCTCTTTGTGGAACAATTCCATCATGGTTTCATTCTCCAGACCTCTGGGAGACAGCAAAGTGATCAGAAATGGCACCGTCAAGTTATTTAACAACGTCATCAAATCAGGAATAGACAGTGAGGACAGACAGACACAGGCAGGAAACCCCTACACACACCAAAAGCTCTTTCCTAGTCAGGTCATACATCATACCAACTTGTGTCTGAGCACTCAATGTTTTGCTTGTTTTACACTTTTGTAGTTTATCTTGCCAATAAATATTATGGGACTGAATTTCATAAAGCGGGAGGGGGCATGAGCGGGGGGGGCGAGAGGGCGAGTAATGTCTGTAGTGACAGTGAGTGATTAGTTGCATGAAAATGTGGTTAGGATAAGTAGGTACAAAGGTGGCCATGGGGTGTCAGAGGCAGAGAGGACATGATGAGTGTAGAAAGTTACTAAAAAGGAAGGGGGAAAAGGAATAGGATGGAGACATTGGGGATATAGAAAAGATAAAGAAGAAATTAGAAATTGAGGAGAAATTAAAAATTAAGAAATTAGGATTAAGGAGACCTATAAGGAAAGAGCATAACGGGATATGGGAAATTTTCATGAAGAAGGATATGGAAAAAAAAGGAAGGAGAGAACAATTTTAACTGAAAGTGAGACAGCTGAAAAAAGACAGTGGTAGGAAAAAGTATCAGGCTTCTGAAGAGAAAACTGATATAAAGAACATTGAGCTAAAGAGTCCAAAAGCGACGGAGACTGTTCACCGAAGTTTAATTCCTAAATAAGATAAATAGAAACAAACTCTGGGCAACCATACAAATGAGATCTCATCAGCAACCCACAAAATTCAACAACTTTCCTCAATTTAACAGTGTGCCTAAAATGAGTTTAACACTCTGAACAAATGGGTTTGGTAAATTAAAGTGAGTTGTGGGCTTCTCAGAACGATATTTCCCAGCTATTTGTGCCTGCTAATGAATACCTAGACTCATTCAGTAGCATTTAATGGCTATGACTTCGATGGCAGTTGATGGTTCTCACATGATCAGGCCTTCGAAAAAATGATACCGAGAGGATGGCCAGGTTTTGGACAGTTTATGAGCTAGCAGTAGAAAATAAAAAATCCTTCAAAAAGACAGTAATTTGGGAATGTGAGATATTAAAAACCCACCTGAACAAGCTCATATAGCTTGGCTTGAATATGATACAATTTTTGGTAGCTCAGACGGAATGTAAGTCAATATAATTAAATATTAAGGAAGAATAGACCCCATGCTACTGTGCAATAATCTCTGATGCATTTACTTTTTTCATATACATAACCTAGCTCTCCCTTGACAAGCAAGAATACTAAGGAGACTGCAGAGTAAATTTAATCAAACTATAGATTCTTATTATCTTAAGGGCTTTGCTTTGATGCAACCACATGGTCTGTTCCTAATAGATGCTAAAAACTTACTGCAAAATTAGTATACTTAACCCTCAATGATTTTCATAGGAACTAAAAGTGCTCAGCACCTGATAACATTGAATCCTGAAAGAGTAAATTCAGCAGAAATAAATGCAAAAGAATGCATCAATATGATGTTAAGGTTACAAATACCCATGTGTTGCAGAGTAAGCCCACCCTTCCACCCCCTGATGTGGAAAATCTGGGGGGTGCGGGTGCAATATGCATCTCCGTGGCTTTAAGCAGTTCCCAGGCTTCCCACAGCCCAACAGCTAGGGTCCATAAGTCATCCTAGGATCAGGGCAACACAACCTAATGGCCAAAAGGTCAAAAATAGAGTCACTGTTCGGCCCTGGGTCAAGGCAGTATGGCCTAGTGGCCACAAAGACAATACCCGGTGGGCATTTACCATGGGGTGTGGTGCGCAGGTAGTGAGGTTCAGGCCCTCCTGCTCCACTGAGCCCCAGCCCAAGGGGTTATGGCGCCAAGTCAGCAGGGATCCAAACTGCAACACACTGAGCTAGATGATGCATCATCACCGGTCAATCCCCTCAGGCCCCTGGGCTATTCTTACCCAGCCGTTGCAATGCTCTCCCAGTGCTCCAATTTTCCTGCTCCCTCCTTCGGGCTTGGTCACGATCTGGCACCATCTATCTGGGGTGAACACGTGGGACTCCGTCTCTCACCAGTTGCCGGAGAATACCTGCTCCTCACTGGGGCCACTGGGGTTGCTCCCTCATCGTGGCAGGGGCTGACGCAGCTCTGGGGAAGGAGCCTCCAGCACACATCCTTCCTCCACACTTGCAAGCCCAGACTAAGCTGAACTGCTCCCTTTTATACTGGGGCAGCAGTCTGACCATGCCCAGCAGGGTTTAAGGGGAAGGGCTTCCTCTGCCCATAAGGTATATTGGGCTTCCCTAGTACAGGGAGCCCACCCCGTCACACCATGAAATACAAAAGTTAGTTCCAAGTGGCTACAAACAATGATGTATGTGCAATGTTTCTGAGTTGACAATCATGTTGTAACCCTAATTTTTGAGTACCCTGAATTTTAACATTTTCAGCTGGAGTCATAATGTTGCATTAGCATATTTTTATATGCATCTTCTTGGTTTATAAAAAATAAAGAAAAAGAAATAAAAATTTTCTATGGTTAAATTAAGTTTCAATATTGCTTTGAAGATCAAAACCTTCCTAATGTGAATTTGATGAGCATACATTCATTCTATAAAAAGTTAGACAAAACTTGGTGATTACAGTTCCTAGAAATTTGTGAAAACATTCTATTCGCTTTCAGTTCTCAGGAAATCCTGAAATTTTGCTTTACATTTTGAGGTCCATGGGCCTAATCCAAAGCTCACTGAAATCAATAGAAGTTTCTCCACTGAATTTATTAGACTTGATATCAAGCCTCCAAGATTGAAACTAATACAAATCTCCCAACCATCCCAAGGTTTCTAATTCACTGATGTTTGCAAAGCATCACTTTGCTCACTTCCTTACATTCCTTTCCCCTCATGTTTGTCTAAATTGTCTTTTTAGAGTATGAACTCCTCAGGGCAGGGACTCTATTACCTTGTTTGCACAGTGGCTCGTACAATGGGGCTGCAATCATGGTTGGTCTCGTTACACTATTGTAATAAAAATAAATAAGAGTTATAAGTGTCAGTTTGGAAAACTGTAAGCTTCAGGTAATTTTTGGCAAACACAGGTTTTTTTCAAAATTAGAACAAGATTTAAATGAAATAGCCCAGAGCTTTGTCTCAAAGATTAACAAACCTCAGCAAACTTTTCAATCAACTTGACCTATAGAGAAAGAATCAACTAGACAAAACTGTGGTGTTTGGTGTTGTTGCAGATGTTTTCCCACAGCTTAGATCTACAAAGACCTGACACTATGAGTGAACAATATTATGTTTGCATAGTTCTGTAGGTGGGCATGTCATTCTTAATCAAAGTGTACTATGTTTCTGCCCCACGAAGCTGATGATGTAAAGAACAACACAGAAAGGGCTGACAAAAAAACCCCAAAAAACCTACACACTGGGAAGAGATATGAGGAGGAAGTGGAAAGTCCTTCAAGTGAAGATCAGGGGGATGTGTTTCTTACTTATGTGTGTGTAAAAGGATATTATGTTTAATATATTAATAACTGATATATTGTCCCAAGTGTTAACAACTGAGGTTGTAAATAAAACATGGATCTCACTCTCTTTTGCTCTAATCAAAGTAAATGTATAAAGTCCCCTTGATTTCAATGAGTACCTGCTTGTGCTCTAATTTTCTCTCCCTCCCATTCAGATAAAACAGCTCTATTAGAAACATATGTGAATAATCAAAAAGAGTCAAACCTGGATTCCCTGGGGGTGGGAGGGTAAAAGCAAATTAATATTATTCCCAATAGCTCAAAGCATAGCTGCAGTGATCAAACCATTTTCAATATTTTCCCCACTGAGAGTTTGATAGAGAATTGTTCTACCACTACAGGTAAGAACAAATTGCATTACGGTATATTTTCGTAGTAAACATACATATTATATGTCCCTTAATGTTTGGGAATTTTTCAGGTAGAATGGTCCCAGGGAGTAACCTGATGAGCCATTAAGGACATAAGAAATACAAGCATTGGGACCATTCTACCTGGAAAATTCCTAACCATTAAGGAGACAATGGTTGGTGACATCCTGTCTGGGGCGTTCCCATAAAAATCACACAAGTTAAAGTATAGCTAGAATACCGAATTCCTAACTTCTAATCGAAATAGAATTCCTAGACATAAACTATATAATCATTCCCAGCAAATTACTACCTTTCTATTGATACCAAACATGACATAGGTCCTATGGATTATAGCATTTATGAGATATCCATTGAAAATAATATCATAAATGCTTCCCTAAATCCAGACAGTGTCACAACCTGCCCACATGCCCTGCCCTTTGGGGGGCATGCCAGGCTCCTCCTGTGCCCCCCCCCCCCGGCAGGGAGGGCATTGGTGTAGTCCTGGGGTAGCCCTAAGTCGACTTAGGGCTACCCCAGGGCTACACTGGCTTAATTCGACTTTAAAAAGTCGAATTAAGCCTTAAATCTACTTAAATCTAGGTTTAATAAAGTCGACTTAATTTTCATTAAGTTGACTTTATTTTCCCTAAGTCGACTTAAGCAAGCTGCTTAAGTCAACTTAAGGAAACAATAGTGTAGACGCAGGGTAAATTAAGTCGACTTAAGCAAGCTTAAGTCGACTTAATTTACCAGTGTAGATGCAGCCATTGAGACTACTCATGTGAATAACTATTTGCTAATGTAATAAATATAAGATCAGACATATCAGATCAGACCAATAGTTGATCTAGACCAGGGGTCTTCAAACTACGGCCTGCGTGCTGGATACGGCCCACCAAGTTCATTTACCTGGCCCCCGCTCCTGCTGCGGCCACAGGCAGCAATGTGTCCAGTTCCCCCAGGGCAGAACAGGCAGGCTCAGGGCCGGGGCATGTGCGCGCGCCTGCATGCCTGCTCCATGTGGCTGGGGCAGCGGGGTGGCTGCAGCTGGGGCAGACTCCCGGGCTCCCACCCGCCGACAGCCTCGACTTCCCGGCACAGGACCAGGATCGGTCTCCAGTGCCAGGGTTTGCTCTGCCCTCCCGGGGCCGCGTTCGGGTCCCCGCCGCCAGCGGCCTCGGCTTCTTTCTTTCTTTCTTTTTTTCTTCTTTCTTTTCTCGGCTTCTTTCTTTCCTCCTTTCTCTTCTTTGCCTTCCTTTTTCTTTCTTCCTTTCTCTTCTTTGCCTTCCTTTTTCTTTCCTCCTTTCTCTTCTTTGCCTTCATTTCTCTTCCCTTCCTTTTTCTTTCTTTCCTTCCTTCTCTTCTTTGCCTTCCTTTTTCTTTCTCGTCTTTCCTTCTTCCTCTTCCTTCCTGCCTCCTTCTTTCTCTTCCTTCTTTCCTTCTCTCCGCCTTTCTTTTCCTACCTTCTCTCTTTTCTTCCTCTCTTTTTTCTTTTTCTCTTCTTTGTCTTCCTCTTCCTTCCTTCCTTTCTCTTTTTTCTTTTTCTCCTCCTCTTCCTTCCTTCCTGCTCTTTCTTTCTTTGCTTCCTTCCTTTCTTTCTCTTACTTTTTTCTTTTTCTCCTCCTTCCTTCTCTTTTTTCTTTCTCTTCCTTCTTTTTTAAAAACCTTTTTAAAAATTAATTTTAAATAAAATCCTTTCTAAAAATTAAATTTCAATTCAAAATTTATTCAAATTAAATTAATTAAACACAATTAATTAATTCTATTTACAATCACTTTAACGTCAATTAATGCCTATAATTTCTGTCATGTGAGTTTGCACAAAAAATTTATTCAGAAAAAGTTTTGCACACGGCTTGAAAATTTTGCACACAAGCCGCCAAACCTAGAGGGAACATTACTAGTTGCCTACACAACAGCAGGCCAGCAGGCTAAAATCGGTCAGTCCCACACGCTGGGCCTGGCCGGAGCCCCAGAGAAACAACAAAAAGTGTGTGGATTCATTGCCGCCTGCCACCCAGTACCCAGAAACACAGGCCAGCAGCAGACGTGATAGCTATGCGTTCATGTTTTTTTTCAAACTATAGTACTGCCCCCCAACAGTCTGAGGGACCGTGAACTGGCCCCCTGTTTAAAAAGTTTGAGGACCCCTGATCTAGACTAATATCCTGTCTTCCAGCAGTGCCCAATACCAGGTGCTTCAGAGGAAATGAACAGCATAACCAATCATTGAGTGATGCATCCACCTCATCCACTCCCAGTTTCTGAGGCTAGGGCCACTCAGATCAAAGGGTTGCATCCTTTACCATCTTGGCTAACAGTCACTGATGAACCTATCCTCCACAAACTTATCTAATTCTTTTTTGAACCCAGGTATAATTTTGACCATCACATCATCTCATGGCAACTTATTCCACAGGTTAACTATGCATTGTATGAAGAAGTACTTTATTTTTGTTTTGTTTTGTTTTAATCCTTTTGCCTATTCATTTCATTTGGGGGACCCCATGTTCTTCTGTTATGCAAAGGAGTAAATAAAGCTTCCTTATTCACTTTCTCCGCATCAGTCATGATTTTATATACCTCTATCATGTCCACTCTTAGTTGTCTCCTATTACAAACTGAAAAGTTCCAGTCTTCTTAATCTGTCCTCATACAAAAGCTAATCATGTTTGTTGCTCTTCTCTGTACTTTTTCCAATTCTAATATATCTTTTCTTAGATGGGGTGACCAGAACTGAATACAGTATTCAAGTTATGCGAGTTCCATGGACTTATATATTGTTTTTATGATATATTCTCTCTTATTATCTATCCCTTTCCTAATGGTTCTGACTATTCTGTTAGCTTTTTTGACTGCCCCTGCACATTGAGTGGATGTTTTCAGAGAACTATTCACAGTGAATCCAGATCGCTTTCTTTAGATCCCATCATTTTGTAGATATAGTTGGTAATTATGTTTTCCAATGCACATTGCTTTACATTTGTCAACAATGAATTTCATCTTATCAGTTTGCTGCTCAGTTTTCTGAAACCCCTTTATAACTCTTTGCAGTCTTTTTTGACCTTGACTATCTTGAGTTATTTTGTATCATCTGCAAATTTTGCCATCTCACTAAATACCCCTTGTTTCAGATCATTTATGAAGAGTATTGCTCTCAGTACTGATCCCAGGAGAACATCACTATTTGTTTCTCTCCATTCTGAAAACTTTGAAAAATAGGTCCCTAATATCATAAAATATGTGAAAAGCTGTTCATTTTCTGGCCCTAAGTAAGTATAGAGCCAAACAATGATCAGCAGAGACACTATTACCTAGACTATTTCCTATTGACTAGCTAATGCAGTTGAGGGATTTGATCTGTTTAGTCATTCACCAGCAGGAAGTGTCTGGCGTTGAGACTATTTTTGCATAATTTACTGCATCTTCCCAGAGAAAATTAAAAAAAATATATTAAAATAGAGTTAAGTTTGAAACTGTTAAGCAGTTATTTACAGGTAGAAAATATTACAAGGTTCTGTAATTATCCCAAAACGAACACTAGAAACACAGAAAAATTCAGAATTTAAAAAAAATTAAGAAATCCAAATATGAAACAGATAAAATGAAGTTAAAGAAACCAAATGGCCTATATTGACAATAGGAAAAAAGAAAATCTCTTTTTAAAATAGGACTTGACAAATAGGCTGCACATTGAGGGGCCAGCCCAAAACCTGAGGTGCCTAGGTGTGCAGCCAAAGGGCCCTCCGCCACTGAAAATCCACTGCCACCATTTTTTTTTGGTGGCTGGGTGAGCAAACAGGTCCCACTGCCACCAAAAAAACCCACCGTGGCTGCTAACACTTTCAGTGGCAGCGCAGCATGCAAAAAACCCTCACTGTCGAAAGAAAGCCGTGCTTTTGGCAGCAAGGGAAGGGGAGGAAGAGGCGGTGGTACTGGAACTGTCAGCACCTTTGGCTCTTTTTTTAGGTGCCAGATGTGTTCCCCTCCCCGGTTATTGCAATGCAGCTAAGTGCCAGGGTCAAAATCCTAGGTGCCATTGCCACCCAGGATTTGTCGAGCCCTGCTTTAGAATAATTTAAATCAAATCTAATTTGCTCCTTAATTATCATTTACTGACTATACACTTGTATTACTAGAGGGGATAATTAAGGTTATTTGGGTTCTTTAAATTTGCATTTCTGTACCTTACCGTATTTTGATTTATTTGAAGTTGAACCTTAACTTTGAATTTTCTGTGTTTGTAATGTTTGCTTTTTCATGACCAATGACTGTGTAACATCTCTCCTGATAATTTAATAGGTCAAGTGGTACACAATATAGAAAAAATGTAATACAGTTCTGATAATTTGAGAATTTTTATAATTAACGAGTGAAATAGAACTATTTTGATTTAGGAATTCTATTCAAGTAGCACAATTTTTCAAATAGAAACTTTTAAATTGACAGAACAGTTCATAAAAGTCTCCAAATCTATTAGTGATTGAGTCTGGTTGTAAAACCAAGTAGAAATAGTTATTTTCAGTTATCAAGTTACATTTTCTATTAAATAAAATGCATTTTCCAGTACAATTTGTTGCCAAGTTCATGTTATTACATACAATAAAAATAGCACTATGAATAATGCTATTATGCTTTGTTAGCTTATTAACTTCTTAAATCGTTCTGCCATTAACATGTCCCTTAGTGTACATTTTCATAAAATAAAAATACAAAAATGGCTCCCTAACATAATTCTGCTTCATAAAATATTAGCAAGAGAAGTGTTACATAGAAATCAGTTATGTTTCATGCTTTTAATGTTTTGTAGAGCAGCAATTTTGCAAGCTAGGAATTTTTGAAATAAGCAGTTGGATACACATATTTCTACCAAGTGTGTAAGTTTATTCTGAGATCTTGACTTCCAAAAAATAGACTGTTTTATTAGACTACATTAACAGAATTATTTCCAACTTATAACGAACACTCTACACCTAATTTTACACTGTTTTTATACTAGTGTGACTATACTGACTTCCTTGGTGTAAGAACTGAACTACACCAGTAAATCCAAAAAAAGTTCCAAAAAAGATCCTCAGGCTGAAATAACAAAAGGACAAGAGGTTTTGAAACTGTAATTATAATGCTGTGAAGAAGAACCTTCCCATCAGCAAGGGAACACCACATAGTAAATACAAACAATATTCTACATAAACCAAATAGCTCAGGCCTATTTCTTCTCTCACTCATGATAATACAAATGAGGACTATTTTTAGTGTGTATATGGTTTCTGTTACCATAGCATCTGAACGCCTCACAATCCTTAATGCATTTATACTCACAATATCCCTGTGAAGTAGGGAAGTACTAATTTCCTCATTTTACAGATCAGCAATTAAGGCATAGAAAGGCCAAGTGATCTGCCTGATGTGGCATAACCTGCAGTGGAGCAACTATGAACCCTGGTTCTCCAAGTGGTAAGCTAATACCCAAATATTGGACCATTTTTTCCTCAGTTGTTTTCTCTTCTTGCTCTCACTGCCCCTGTATTGGCTCATAAGGAAGGAGACAACACCTGTCAGTGGCAGACAAGGAACAAGCCCATGTAGAACTCCAAATAAATGAATAAATTTGTTTTTGGGATTTTTAAAAAATTTATAAGATAACTGTGTCCATGAACATCTAACTAAGGAACACACTGGGTTACATTTGACAATTAAAGTAATGGGAACAGCTCCAGTGACGTCAGTGGAGTTGTGCTCACTTATACCAGCATTGAATCTGCCCATTAAAGTACAGCTCATGAACCAATTCTACTATATCTTGAACAAAAACAACACACAAACAAACAAAGCCTGGAGGGAAAATGATGTTTTCATAGTGTGCTTTTCTGTAATAGCTCTGAGCTGAAGTTTCTGTATTTCTTTTTGTTTAAAACTAATTAATCTACTCTAGAGGGACTTGGAAGGAACTACGTTTTGGTTAGATTCAGTAAAACTAAATTGAAAATGTGGCTTAAATGTGTAAATGTAAACACAGATGTTAAAGTAAAGGTTGGAGCTTGTAATAACATTAGCTTGCTGAAGGGTACCTAAAAGTGAAAAGCTGCTATTAACCCTCAGACCTATACAACAATCATGGATCACTTTGCGAAAGGCAGCTACCTTCCTGACATTTGGATAAATGGTTCCACAGAACAAACAAACTTGAATAATTTGGATCAAACTGCAAAGGTTGTGGTTGAATTTGCAATAAACATAATGTCAATTCTTTAAACTATATTATCTCTCTGCAAAAAAAAACCAACCCATAAACCAAAGCTTTAGAACGGAAAACCTGAATGACGTAATTACAACAGGCAAAGCATCTTCTTTCTTGCCATTCCCTATTCAGATTGGTGACTTTTATAGCCTTCTTTCAAAACTCAGGATCACATACCAAGATGTCATAAAGATCAAAATCTCTGTGAGCTACACTGATAATTGACCTAGGTTCCAAGTCTTTGGTCTCCCACTGGGTTATCTCCCATCCACAATCATGGTAAGAGACACCCTACCGATATAGCTCTCATATCTCTGCTGGATATATTATTATCTGCATGGCCTAGCCTTAACTTGTCTTCAACTGGAGCAACCTGCATTAGACCCTTTTCTATTGCATTTTGTTCCCTATCACAGAGTGTCCAATCATTTGACCATCCCAACAACTTTATTTCCATGAGAGCACACTGATTTCCTTTCTTTGTGACTGGTCATGTCTATGTTTCATACAAAAGATGGGTTGAATTGCAGTTTTAGACACTCTATCCTTTAGCTTTATTGCCATCTTTTTATCACAGAGAAATGGTGTCAGCTCCTGCCATTTGCACCAACCAGCTTTAGTATGATATCAGACATTACTCAGGAGTCCATTATCACCAGCATCCATTAATACTAGATATTTAAATTCTTTCACTTTTTTAAAGTTCTCTGCCTGTGATATCCTCCTTCCTCAGTTATCACGTCCTCGGTCTTACAAACATTCACTCTTTTTCCAGCCCACTCAAAACTATGTTCAAAATTGCAGGGTCTCACCATGGCAACAATCTTCCACACATAAATCCACAGTAAATCATCTGCAAATAGCATGTTCCAAAGCACTCCCTTTGCATAATTTCATTAATCACACACAGGAAAACTGTAAACAAAAAAAGGAGCTCAACATTGTCCTGGGCATGCAGGCCACTGTTTACCAGTAATTCACTATGGCAGCCACATTTAAATTTGACTATGGTAATCATTGCCTCATACATATTCTGGATATTTCTGGAATACCTCTTGTAAACTCCACCAAACTAGTTCTCTTGGTACACTATCATATGATGGACAAGCTTTTTTTTTTTTTTTTGGTGCCCCAAATGATTACCTATGAACACAAGTTATAATAGCTGAAAAGTTGGAAATGTTTTGGAAAACTTTATTTGTAGTGAAGTTCAAAAATCTCTATTGAAAAGATACAATCTTCAGAGATTTAAGCATATCACAGTTACACACAGACCTGGTCATCAGCACTTCTGAGGACATTCTATTCCATTCTAGATTCAGGGAGAGGTATCATGCTATGGTGCAAGTAAAAATAATGAGCACTCAAAAGTGTGCATAGTTACAAATAGGAACGCTCCTTTGCGATATAGCAGCAGGTGTGTACACACCAAAGCGCTGCATTTATAGTGCTTTCCTTGTCCCGCAATAGCTTTTATTGCGGAACAAGTTTGTAGTGTGTACATAGCCTCAGTCAGAGCACAAAGTGGTAATTTGAAATTGTTCTTTTCTTCCACTCTGGTGAAACTCTATTGATTATTTCCTAGTTCATTCTGTGACGTTGCTAGTCCTTGAACAACATTTGTGATACTGAGGAATATTACATTCTGGGATGTTTTCTGCTAGCTTGGAAGGATTCTTTTTACTAAAATGGGTTGACACATTATGAAATTTGATTTTGTTGTTGTTGTTCCATGAAATTTTATATGCTGGAAATGTGGTTGCTCTAATGATGTGGCTTTGTGATCTGTTGTGACACTCATCATTTCATTTGCAGGATTGTATTGTGAAGTTTGAAAGGAAAGGGAGTATGAGTAATAAAGAATAAGGACGAGTGGATGATAGCTTCAATGAGTTGGGTAATGAAAGGCAGTACATGTCCGCTACACTAAAAAAAGTTCTTAGATGTCACTTATACACTGACAGATGATAAGTTCACATTCCTGGCCCAGCTGGTTGATGGATGTGGCACATTTCAAGCATCTAATGCAGATACTGTGCGAGGCTTCAGTCTAATGAACAATATAAAGACAAAGTCTCATAAGAGACTGGAAGTTTCTCATCTAGACATGCTAATGCTCATCAAATCATATTTAAGTGCTGGATTCGAGGTTGACCTTGATTCTCTATATGTATTCTGGAAATGTGACAAAGACAGGTGACAAAAACTGTGAGGTGTAGATGACAGTAGAGGCTAGATAGGCAACAAGTATCATTGCCTGATATTTGTTTAGTAAATTAATAAAACTACAGTATTTCAGCTTAACATTTTTATTAATGTTTGAATGAAAAGACAAAATCTATGCATTTGTTTTCAATTAAGGTATTTAGGCATGCTGATGCTTCCAGCACCAAAAAAAACTGTTGTCCATGCGATGCCATGCCTCACAAATTGCCACTCAGCAAGTACCATAACTTGCTCAGCTGCATCATCAGCTTAGAGGGAACATTGATTACTAGTCCTGGTAAAAACTTGGAATTTGCATGCCATAGGAAATTCTCTCATTCCCAAATTTCCTTTTATCCCAAATGGGAACAAAAAGCTAAACTGAAGTTTCTTGCAAAATGAAAACATAGTAAAATTTCAAAATATTTCATTTCAATAAGGTCAAAGGTTTCAATTTTTGTTATAGTCAGTTATAGTTCAAACCTATATCAAACATATAAAATTAAAAATGATAAAGTTAAAATGAATAATTTTTCATAGAAAATTTCAACAAAATTGATCCCCTCTGTAAAATTTTGATTTCATCAAATTACCATTTTCTGATGGAAACAGTTCCAATGCAAAAATGTAGAACAGCTCTAATGCTTACCCATAGGTATTCCAAATGCATCAATTGCCTTGTGTGTCTGCCCTAAAGAAGAAAATAAAGGCTGGTTTCCAATTTCAGCTCTCTTATAAATGCCTCCAAAGGTAAAGGAAATGTATGACTTTCCAGCCTAGCCTCCCACTTCACTTTGAGACAGATCTTGACCCTGCTTCTCTGAAGCCCCCTGGATAATGTGGGTTTCCAATGCAAAAGTAGAGGAGTAGGATTCATAGGAACCATGCAGACAGTACAGATTCCCTTCACTGTGAAGAGCTCAGTTCTATAGGGTCCCACACGGATGGACAAGTGGGAGCAATATTGAAATTGGGCTGTGATCTGCTGCCTTTGGGCTCCTCCTTTCCTCACTTTGTCCCTGTGAGAATGGCGAATGACAGACCAACAACAATCTACTTCAGCCTCATCTTGGAAGAAGGGTTCTACCTTCTATTTACCCAAGCCGTAGCCAGCCTGCTCGGGTTTAGGATTAGCTCATCTGGAAACAGTATATATGGCCAATTAGATACACAGCTTCCTCATAGTTCTGTGATGGAGGAGACAGTTACAACTGCTGTTCAGTGGCACTGATGAGGACACAGCACAGATGAGCAGCTTCAGTTTCCAGACTTTGGGTCCAACAAGCCAATCATTCAATACAATCAAGATTTCTTCTTGCTAACTGGTAAGCTAATAACAATGACTAGTAACTCAATTTAAAACAGAGGTCCCTATACAGAGAATAGTTATAGCTATGATAGATACAATACCTGTAAACCTAGGAAAAAAGGCCCCTCACTAGTGGGTATAAAAAAAACAGTACACTCAAATTGGAGTTCCAGATTGTTCTTTGATAAATCACCATAAAATATTTTCACAGCCTGAATTCTACATAAGAACATAAGAACTGTCATAATAAGTCAGACCAATGGTACATCTAGCCAGTATCCTTTCTTCTAACAGTGGTCAATGCCAGGTACTTCAGAGGGAATGAACAGAACAGAATATGATACATCCTGTTGGCCAATCCCAGTTTCTGGCAAACAGCAATCCCTAGCATCCTCTTTTTACACCAAATGTTTCTATGAATTATTTTATATTAAATTTACTTTTAAAAAAACCTCCCTCTTCTGATAAAATCCAGAAAAAAATAGTTTCCTGAAGGTTGCTAGTTATCACCCTAAGCCACTGAAATGTAATCTTCCAGCGAGGCAATTTCTTGGAGTTAAACAGATATACCTAGATGAGTCAGAATTTAAAAACAATCAATAGTCCTATGAAAAAGAGTCCTTCCTAAAGGTTACAGGTTTCTTGGATTAATCAAGTGCATGACAAGACAAAGGACTCTGGAGAAGTGAAATAGTCAGAAACGATACAAAAATAGTTATTAATATTAAAAACAATTTAATTACAGTCCATGCTTATTTGTAATATACCTTCACCTCCATTGAGTTTTATGAGATTTATGTAATGCTATGTAAACTATACAATTTTACACATTACATTTATAGGCCGTTAGGTCATCTTACTTCATGAAATATAAAACAAGTATCAGACTTCATTTTAAGAATCTCTTCCTGTTTCTTGTCCATTAGAAATGGACAGAGAAGTTTCCATAAACAGGCTTGTAAAACCAATGTGATTTTATACAGCAACATTTTTCTTTTTAAATCCAAATAAAGAAGGCAGCAATGGAGAGGAGGAAAAAAATTATTGGAGTCACCCAGGGCCGTCCTTAGGGGGAGGCAAATGGGGTTACTGTCACTTCAGCAGCATTTCCACCCCACCCCCAGAGTAGAATAACCACTCATTGGCCTGCCCTCAGGGATGGACCAGCCAAACCCAGGGGCAGGGCGGGAGTGTGGAGCCCAGCCGCTGGCCCAGGGCAACCTCCAGCGCTATGAGGGGGATGGGAGGGGTGACTGGCCCTGGCCCCCACCCCCTCCTAGGGATGGCCCTGGAGTCTGGGCAGGATTGTACAGCTAAAAATGTCATTGTCACTGTTACTTTTAGCCATGCTAACTAGATTAAAGCTACAGTAGGTAGGTGTACCAGAGTTAGAATTGCACTGTTGACACAATGCAATTGGCTCAGTTTTCAGAATCTGGAGCTAATTAAATTATATGCGAGTTACAGGAAGTGGCCTCAGCTGAATAATCACAAAGATCAAAATATGTAGTTGTTTTATTGAAAGGATCTCATATTTTGCCTGCAGAATTCTTATTGGACTGAAAAACTAAGGAGAGTAAATCAACTAATAACAGAGAAATAGGTGCTACTAATTATAAGAATACACACACCAGACTTTCTCCATGATAAAAAAGGAGGAAAATGTTTGGTTATTCACAAAAAAAATTGCAGTTTCATCTCAGGTCTTGGTAAATGTATGCCATCTCAAAACCCATTTTAGTAAGTGCAGATTTTAAAACAGATTATAGATTGAGAAGCTCTTTTTCTCTGAAGAAGCTCAGAATGTAAAGAACATATATCTTTGTGTCCATCAACGTATAAATCTTGTGCTGAAACCTTGACTTGTGATGTAGATGTTACTTCTGTAGCCACTCCTGACTACTGGCCCACCATGAGGGTGTTGTATATAGGGGAAATTGTAGTTCTTGCTACTGCTGTTGAAGCACTCTGGACCTCCGGCTACACTTCCATCAAAATGCAGGATGTTAGAGGCAGAAATATATGAATATCCGCATAAGATGTACATAGTGGTACACTTATTCCCCAATAGCTTTTGTTTCCCAAGTTATTTAACAGTATTTTAAGAAGTAGTTAAAATATGTGTTTTTATTAAATATAAATATTTGTATATTAAGCAGGATTCTCTTTGAAAGTAAACTTGGAACTGTTCAGACCAGCATTCATAGTTTTGAATCCCAATGGCCTTGGATTTGATTTTCTGCGTTGTTTTCAGAGAAGAGAGAACTCTGGCCGATGCTGCAAGAAAGATTTGGCTGAGGTGCAGAAAGGTGGGAGTAATGGCAGTATACACTCTGATTACACTGTTCTGGTTACAGTGCAACAAACACCTATAAAAAATAAATATAGATAATTACAGATGGGTGGGCAATTTATTTCCCCTTTGAAACATATAGTTGTGTTGAAATTGAAATTTTCTATATGATAAAGTCAATTTCACATGATTTTTTTTCTTTTTTTCCAACTAGAGAGAATCAGAATGAAAAATTTCACTTCAAAATGTTAAATTATTGATTTGGAATAAATCAAAATTAATATTTTTCATTTCATTATTTCCAATTTAAAATTTTGGAATTTTTTGTTTTGTAAAATATTTTGATAGTTTCTATTATGGATTACTATAGAAAGTGACCTATTTTTTAAATGCTAAAATTTATTGCTGCATGAGCATTCCATTTTCTGACTAGTTCTACTGATCATACATTTTCTGTTTGTGACATATTGCACCCCCGCACACCCCAGTAATGCGATCTCTGTATCTTTCCTGTTCACCTTTACAATATAACCATGTACATTCTAATGCAAAGTATATCATGTAAGGTGTTTTTGGAATGCTCATGGCATACTCTATAGTGCTGTTATCCTAACATGTTTCCTGCAACATCATGTATGTGTACAAATATGAAACTCTGTTGTGTCATGACTCCGACTGAAACAAAGAATTGTGTTTCCACACCCCGGAGTGGCACGCATAAAAAACAATGTAGCTTGAGCACCTTGGCTTGAGAGGGAAGAATCATCTGACTGGAAAAGGGGGGACCCAAGAGGGTATGAAAATTAAAAGACACATTTTGAACTGGATAATGCTCTTTTCCATGGATTTCATTTTCTAAGTACCTTTAAGAACTGTAACCTACCCACAAGAAAGGGGACAGAGACTTGTTAGAAATCATCACAGCCAGATCTTTGTGGTAAACTGAACATGATTAAAATAAGTTCCAAAGGGGTAGCCATGTTACTCTAGTCCATGACTAAAACAGTGATCTTAGTTTAGAATGCAAGTTATCTTTTATTTGTTGTGATTATCTCCTTGGTTGAATTCATATCTGATATTGCATTGATTTGCCTTAAATTTACTTCAAATCTTGTTGTAATCAATAAACTTATTATCGTTTCATCTAAAGGAGTGCAAAGGTTGAGAGTGTATCTGCGAAGGCCTCACTGGCTATGTCTACACTTGCACTTTTAAGTCGACTTTAACTAAGTCGACTTAGTGTGTCTACACTTAAAATTAAAGTCGACTTAAAGGGGAACTTACAAAGTCAACCTAGAGCATCCACACTGGATGTTCTAGGTCGACTTTGTGGGCTAGGGGGACCTAGGGCAGGTCCACGGTGGCAGGGGGGGCACCCCCTGTGTGCAATGAGGCAAAGGGGGACAGGGACTCTGGCAGGGCAGAGCCCTGTGTGTGATGCTGTCTGGATTTAGGGAAGCATTTATGATATTATTTTCTATGGCTATCTCATAAATGCTATAATCCATAGGAACTATGTCATGTTTGGTATCAATAGAAAGGTAGTAGTTTGCTGGGAATGATTATATAGTTTATGTCTAGGAATTCTATTTTGATTAGAAGTTAAGAATTTGATGTTATATCCATACTTTAACTTGTGTCATTCTGGACAAATGCCTTAGACGGGAGGGTGTGAACAACCATTGTCTCCTTAATGTTTAGGAATTTTCCAGGTAGAATGGTCCCAGGGAGTATCCTGATGAGCCATTAAGGACATAAAGAATACAACCATTGTGTCCTTAATGGCTCATCAGTTTACTCCCTGGGACCATATCACCTGGCAGATTCCTTAACATTAAGGAGACAATGGTTGTTCACACCCTCCCTTCTAAGGCATTCCTCCAGAATGACACAAGTTAAAGTATGGATATAACATCAAATTCTTAACTTCTAATCAAAATAGAATTCCTAGACATAAACTATATAATCATTCCCATCAAATTACTACCTTTCTATTGATACCAAACATGACATAGTTCCTATGGATTATAGCATTTATGAGATATCCATAGAAAATATCATAAATGCTTCCCTAAATCCAGACAGTGGCACACCGTGCCCACATGCCCTGCCCTTTGGGGGGCATGCCAGGCTCCCCCTGTGCCTCGCCCCTGGCAGGGAGGGCATTGGTGTAGTCCTGGGGTAGCCCTAAATTGACTTAGGGCTACCCCAGGGTTACACTGGCTTAATTTGACTTTAAAAAGTCGAATTAAGCCTTAGGTCAAGTAGAAAGGTGGTTTAATAAAGTCGACTTAATTTTCATTGTCTGCTTTATTTTCCTTAAGTCGACTTAAGCAAAGTGTAGTATACATGCAGGGCACATTAACTCGACTTAAGCCAAGCTTAAGTTGACTTAATTTACCAGTGTAGACGCAGCCCCTGGGAGCTAGGCAGGTGCATAACAATTTCTTTGTTAAATTGACAGAAAAGTGTAAATGAGCTTGCAATGTACCATGAAGTACACCAAACCCTGAAAAATGGAAGTTCCCCAGGAATGCATCTGAGACTAGGGATGTTTGCTGGTTGACTGTCCCATGAGTAGCTAGTGAGAGTGCTCTACCACTCATTTAGTGAGTGATTACATGCAGGTGGCTGGGTGCAAGCTGACCCAGAAATGGGAGTTCGAACAGGAAGGCGGGATAAATTGGAGCAGTGGAGTGAAGAATTAGGGTGGTGCAGCTGCACACTAGTCCATATTGCAGAAAGGGAACTTTACAATGTCCTACATATATTTATACCAGTCCAATCAGGAACACTTCTCCTGAGGATACTATGGGGAATGGAGGAAATCAACTGGCATAAAGGCACGAGCACCTTGGAGAGCAGAAGGGAAAGCACTCGGGATAAGGATCTGGCCCTATATATTTTATTAATTTGCGAGCAGTAAATAATGTTCCCCCAACTCCCTTGTTTCTATGTAAACATCACTTTTATGCTCACATCTCTTAGAGAAATACTTTCAAAATCCAGAAAAATCACCAAACAAAATAAGGTTTCAGTTCCCTTTGTTCTTATGGCTGCACTCATTTCTTACTCCATTAATTTAACTAATGACCATAGCATCACGTTATTCAGTAATCCAAACCTGAAAAGTCAAACTTGTTAAAATAATTCCTTCATCAAAACCCTTGTGGACTGTTGAAGTTGATGACATATTGAATGACACAAACCCACCAATGTTCCATAGAACCAAGGGAGAAGCTAGCACTATGGGGGAAAACAGGTTGGTTTACTTTAATATAATTTAAGATTTATTATTGGTAATAGTAGTAACGCTTAATCCAAGTACATACTACATTTGTCAGAGAGAGAAAGAAACAGACTTTAGATATATAGAGAGGGCTGTAGCAGAATAATTAAAGGGTATCACTTCTCTTTTTTGGAGTGAAGAGCAGCTATTTAAATTTACATAAGAAAAATCCAAACAAAATAATCCTTTCCTTTAAGGAGTTCATCTATATTGTCTTGGAACCCTTTGTGATGCCTTTTTCTTAACCTCCAGAAACAGATCTGACAAACTCTATTATACATTAGCTACAGCTAGAACTGGGCAGGAAATGTTTTCCCTATCCTGAGAAAGTTTGAGAAAGTCAAAATCTCAAAAATTCTCACAAAATTATAAAACCAACCCCTTCTACCACTCCCCACAATATTTGATATTTTGAAATGTTTTGTATTGATTTTTATCTGTTTTATTAATTTATTTTTAACTCTATGTAGCTTAAATTTCCAAACAAAAAGTTGCTTTGAACAAAAAAACTGGAAGTTTCTCTTTAAAAAATGTCAGAATAGATCATTTCAGTAATTTCTTAGCATTTCTTATTTTTTTTTCAAAAAACTTAAAATTCACTGAAATTGACTCTCTCCCAGTTTCATTTCTTATGAATTAGCATTGCTAATGAAAAATATTTTGTATAAAAAGATACAGTTATGACGTTAAAGCTCTTTTCATTTTTTTCTTATATCTTTAGACAAAGAAGTTATGCTGAAGCTGACTAACAATTTAGTGAGGGATAAACAGTTGCATAATATGGTGTATGTGTCAAGTTCAAAGTTCTTTAAAGTAACAGTTGTGTAGTTTCAAGCAGAAATCCTATTGGCAGGGGTTTGAAGGGCTTAATGATCACTCCATCCAAGTTTCTCATTTATGAGACTGTGTCTTGGACAAAGTTAGTTTTACTATTTGTATGAGCAGAAGTTGATCTGAAGTGAAATCCTACTTGCCATATTCACATGAGTAGTCTCATTGACATGAATGAGTCAGGAAAACAGCATCCATATCTTGAGGTGAAATGCAAATATACCATTTATGAAGAATGTTCCTTGACACACTAAGTTATGCAGAGTAAGTTATACAATAGCAGAAGACGAATAGTGAATTTGTAATAACACTAAGTTCAACCCACTTCAAAACATACGGTTTAAATCAGGGGTCCTCAAACTACGGCCCGCGGGCCGGATACGGCCCGCCAAAGTCATTTATCCGGCCCCCGCCCCTGCTGCGGCTGTGGGCAGCACTGCGTCCAGTTCCCCCAGGGCGGAACAGGCAGGCTCAGGGCCGGGGCATGTGCGCATGCCTGCCTGCCTGCCCCATGCGGCTGGGGCAGCGTGGTGGCCATGGCTGGGGCAAGCTCCTGGGTCCCCACCTGCCGGCCGCCTCGACATCCCGGCCCAGAGCCGACCCAGCCCCGCTCCGCGACAGCCTCGGCCTCCCAGCACGGAGCCAGGATCGGTCTCCGTTGCTGGGGTCTGCTCTGCCCTCCTGGGGCCGCATTCGGGTCCCCGCCAGTGTTCCCTCTAAGCTGCACGGGTGCGCGGCCGCACAGCGGCCGTCGCAACCCCCGCGCACTACTAAGGGACTCCCGTGCAGGCCGGCAGCCCCCACCAGACCCCCGGTGCTGCCGCTTTGCCGCGGCAGACCCGCCCTGAGCCCGGCCTCTGGGCTGGCTCTCCCCGCCCCCAGGTCGGAGCAGGCAGGCTCAGGGCTGGGGCATGTGCGCACGCCTGCCTGCCTGCCCCATACGGCTGGGGCAGCGGGGTGGCTGCGGCCGGGGCAGGCTCCCGGGCTCCCACCCACTGGCCGCCTCAACTTCCCGGCCCAGGGCCAGGGTCGGCTCTGCTCAACCGACAGCCTCGGCCTCCCGGCACAGGACCAGGATCGGTCTCTGGTGCCGGGATCTGCTCTGCCCTCCCAGGGCCGCGTTCGGGTCCCCGCCGCCAGCGGCCTCGGCTTCTTTCTTTCTTTTTTTTTTCTTCTTTCTTTTCTCGGCTTCTTTCTTTCCTCCTTTCTCTTCTTTGCCTTCCTTTCTCTTCCCTTCTTTCTCTTCTTTGCCTTCATTTCTCTTCCCTTCCTTTTTCTTTCTTTCTTTCTTTCTTTCCTTCTCTTCTTTGCCTTCCTTTTTCTTTCTCGTCTTTCCTTCTTTCTCTTCCTTCCTGCCTCCTTCTTTCTCTTCCTTCTTTCCTTCTCTCCACCTTTCTTTTCCTACCTTCTCTCTTTTCTTCCTCTCTTTTTTCTTTTTCTCTTTCTCTTCTTTGTCTTCCTCTTCCTTTCCTTCCTTTCTTTTTTCTTTTTCTCTTCTTTGTCTTCCTCTTCCTTCCTTCCTTTCTCTTTTTTCTTTTTCTCTTCCTCTTCCTTCCTTCCTGCTCTTTCTTTCTTTACTTCCTTCCTTTCTTTCTCTTACTTTTTTCTTTTTCTCCTCCTTCCTTCTCTTTTTTCTTTCTCTTCCATCTTTTTAAAAAAGCTTTTTTAAAATTAATTTTAAATAAAAACCTTTCTAAAAATTAAATTTTAATTCAAAATTCATTCTAATTAAATTAATTAAACACAATTAATTAATTCTATTTACAATCACTTTAACTTCAATTAACGCCTATAATTTCTGTCGTGTGAGTTTGCACAAAAATTTTATTCAGAAAAAGTTTTGCACACGGCTTGAAAATTTTGCACACAAGCCGCCAAACCTAGAGGGAACATTACTAGTTGCCTACACAACAGCAGGCCAGCAGGCTAAAATCGGTCAGTCCCATACTCTGGGCCTGGCCGGAGCCCCACAGAACCAACGAAAAGTGTGTGGATTCATTACCACCTGCCACCCAGTACCCAGAAACACAGGCCAGCAGCAGACGTGATAGCTACGCGTTCATGTTTTTTTCAAACTATAGTACTGCCCCCCAACAGTCTGAGGGACCGTGAACTGGCCCCTTGTTTAAAAAGTTTGAGGACCCCTGGTTTAAATAGATTACTTATTTCATGTGAACATA
This sequence comes from Pelusios castaneus, assembly GCA_007922175.1. Classification (NCBI taxonomy): domain Eukaryota; kingdom Metazoa; phylum Chordata; order Testudines; family Pelomedusidae; genus Pelusios; species Pelusios castaneus. The sequence goes on along the minus strand of ML685809.1, from coordinate 3,474,564 downwards.
TACTTTGCTGGCCACACAAATTTTTTTACTCAGAGTCAGCCCTGTGACAACTGGTGCCCCAGGCAAGGAGTGTCTTCAGTGGCCCCCACTCCTCCCTCCCCACCCCATTTATCAGACTTTGGAATATCTTATTTTTAATTGTGCTTGTTGCCCATGTCATGATTGTTGCACAATTTGTATGCATGATTTATCCCTGCCATATAAGATGACAAATTTGCACGTAAGGATCTGGAAGGATTACATTGCACTTATAAGCAAAATCTGGGAGGTTCCACAAGAATCTACAAAAGTCCAAAGCATAAGAGGTTAGTGAAAAATGAATCCACATGCAGAATACTTGAAACATTTAATTTCAAGCATTCTGTTTTCCCTCTTGTTGCTAACCACGATATCAGCACCCCACCAAACCCAGTGTCCAGACAGTTGCCTGGGTCACCTTCCCCAAAATCCAGCCCATGGGCAGGCAGTAGGGATGGGCATCTTGGGCTGGGCTGGGACATGTGCATGGGAAGGAGAGAGGGGAAAGCCTTGGCATACCTCACCAGAAGGGATGGAGGAGGAGAAGGCAGGTCTCAGACTGGCTCCACGTGGTGTCTTGTTTTCCCTTTGGGAAAATATGGTCACACTACACTGTTGGGCTGCTGAAACCTAGAATACCATACCTAAGAATCACATATTAAGGAAAGCCACAAGCTAAACACCCGTTGATGATTTTCTCTTTCCATGTACTGCAAACATGCATACACTTACTGACCCTCATCCTGCTACCACAAAATTCAGCAGAAATTTTGCCATAGACTTCAGCATCTAGGTAGTCGTCTGAGTATTCCTGAGAGAAACCTTAGGAGCAGCCACAGCTGAGTAGAAGGTTTGAACTGATTTTTATGTTACCTTATTATTGTCTGGACTAAACACAGGAGAATGGAGAATGTCATCTATTGCTCATTAGAAAGTTGTACTGAAGAAAGGTCTCTTGGCTAAATAGTTAGCAAAAGGCTAAACTAGAGAAAATAGTGCACATATAAAATACAAAAGCGATAAAACAATATATGCACATCCATTATGTTTCTTCTGATTTGCTTCTAGTAATGACTTTAAAGTATCTTTTCAATGTTTAATGTTGTGCATGATGATGCAATATAAATATTTTAGAATGCTATATGGAGCTGCAATGCGATTCACAAAATGCCCCCAAAAGATGACAATTTGCTGAACATATGAAAAAATGTCAAGTAGTGTCGATTCATGCCTGTCTTAACATGTCATAACATTGAGACACATGGCTTAAGAGGGGTTGCCAAAAAGATTAGGTAAAGGAAAATTCCATGCAGTAAAATCGAAACATTAATTGAATTAAAATGAACAGGGAGACAGAAAACATGATGCAGTTAGAGACATAAGGCAATAATATTTAAGATACCTAAAGCATCAAACTTTAGAGGTTACATTAAAATTAAATAAAAGCATCTCAAAATATCAAGCAAGTCTGTGCATTATCACATACTTTTTTTGGTTACCTGCACATTCATTTTGAAAGACACAGCTGAGTGAAGACATGCCTTATATATCTGCAGAAGCTGTTGCAAAGGGTATGGCTGTTATTCCACAACTTTAAAATTTCTACTACTTGCCATCTGCTCAAGAAGGTCTAAATCAAAGGGTAACTACTGTGATAACACAGAACCAAGACATTTCTCATTTAAAAAAAAAAGGATTAATAGTCAACCTCTTCTTACAGGGATTGAGATAAGGCCCAAACATTCATGTCAGGGTACAATGAGTGTCCCCCAAAAATGGGTATGTATATAAATGTACTCTAGCAAAAATCATACTTTGCACACAGAAATAAGTACAATTGTGTGCAAATTGGGTGTTTATACAAAAAAAACCAAACCACCACCTGCATGAGAAAGGCCAAGTTTTCAAAATGGCATCCTCCCTCTAGTGAGAGCCATTTTTCCCCAGTAACAGTTGGCCTGCATTTTTGCACTCAACTGAATTGCAGTGGCAAATCTGAATATTGAGTCTCTATGTCAGTAGAAATAATGTTTTTAGAGATGCAAGTTCCCTGATTCGTATCCACCAATCATTTGCAAAAATGATGGGGCATAATTTCCAGGATCAATATAAGTCTACACCAAAGTAGACTGGAGCTCAGCCCTTATGAAAAATATAGCCTTGAAAACCCTTTTGTGCACACGTGAGTGTAAGGAATCTTTTTGGGAGCACAACAGGTTCACATAATTTTACATCTGATCTGCATTTGGGCTTTGATTGTTAAAGGTATTATGCACAGGGACAAAAATTGCCTAGGATACAGGGAGGGTTGGAGAATTTTAAAAACTAGTTAAAGAATCATAGATTTTAAAGAGTCTTGGACTAAAGTGAAATTTGGTCCACATGTGGATTGCTAACCTTAAATTTAATCTCAACTTTCAATTTGAATATTTTATATATCCAATGGATGCTTTATTAAAGGTTAAGTCTCACCCCCCCTCCAAAAAAAAAAAAAATCAATGCCGCTATCAGCCTCAAGATAGTGAGTAACAGTACGATAACATCTAACAATTAGCTGATAAAATTACATTACAGGAGATTTTATATACAAAGTAGGAAATGAAATATAGAACTGATGCTTTTCAGAGATACCAGATGAGTACAAAATATTATTCATTTAGAAATTTCAAATTCTTTAAAAGAAACTGGCTCTTGTAATGTGCTTCCCTGGAGGCGTCTTATCACGCCCACTCTTTTTTAAAAAACGATTTGAATACATCTAGAAAAACAACCTCGGCAGCTCCAAAGGAAATAAAAATCCTCACACAGGTTCCCGATTTATTTATTTATTTATTTGTGCAAACTTTATTTTAGGATTTAAAGGACAGCAAAGAAACATAATAGATCCATTCAAGAAGGCCAAAACACTGGTGCTGAAATTCTAGCCTCATTGAAGTCCATGACGCAACTACCATTGTCTAGAGATAGGATTTCACCTTTAGTTTTAACTCATTGTTTCTCCTGAGTACTTTGATGTATTGAAAGATGAGTTAGTTTATAATTTTAACGCTTTCATTTACAAGGGGTTTCTTGGACCCGCTTGCAGGCTAAGGGATTTTGTAGGGAAGCATGCAACCTTGATCTTGTGCAGTCAGTCTGCAAAGAGCCAGCCTAGAACAAGATGAGTTGAGTTATGCCTGTCTGTGTTAGGGAGCAACCTGCTTTCGCTCTCCATTTTTGGTTCTTGAGTATTATCATGCATAGTCTAAGAAATAAAATAATACTATGCATACACTTTTCAAAAAGAGTGTTCAATGTTTTATCTAGCTTCTCTGTTTATGTGCCCTGACCGTAACAAGTTCACCTTGATTCTCTCATTGTTTAGTGACTACAGCATCATAAATGAAGATGCTGTTCAAAAAGTTACTCCTTTCGAAGAAGAATTGTATTGGTTTCTTTACCTGATTATTGGCTCTTATAATGGCAGAGCTGCTTTTGAAGAATGTCTAATTAGGTAGTTTACAAAGATTTTATTATATGCTGTTCTTCATCAAATGACAGCAGCTAAATAGATTAATAAAGCTGTCAGCTATGGGTAAATTCATAAGTAATTATTTCAATTTTTATTCTCAAGAGATACTTATTAACATATTGGGTGTTTTGGGGGGAGAACTAAAGGGGAAAGATTGAGGAGAGTTCTCAGTTACATTAGATACTTTCAGTTCTTTTATACTAAATGTCCTCGCTGGGGACAGATCCAATAATAGCAGAATTTTAACTAGCTGGCAAACAAAGTGTTATTACTAGTGTGGACTGCATATTTAGATAGCAATAAAGAACATCATAAACTGTTTGGAAACAGGAGAAGTTCAGCTGAAAATTACATGAATATACATGAAGTGAATATCTTCTACAAGGTGTATGTGGAGCCATATTATCATATATACTTAAAGATGTGGCAATTTACAACTACTTCGAAATATATTTAAAATTGCACTACAATTGCTTTGATCAGCATAAGAAGTGGCTATTACAACTAACTACAACCTGCCTTTTCAGGGGTACTTATAAACTGCAGTCCTTTAACTAAAAATAAGCTATTAAACAGCAAGCCACATGTGTTACACCCTCCAAAACAATTGTATGACCGACTAAGTGAAGTCTTAGTACTGGAAGTTTTACCTTTGACTTCAGTGAATCCATTGTTTTTGCACACATTCTTCCAACTCATGACCTAGCCCTCTTATCCAGCTCTTAATTCAGGTACAGGCCTTGCAACTGGATTCTATGGGTATGTCTACATGACATTTTGAAGCAGACTTTCAAGCCTGGATAGACAGACTTGCAGTAGCGGGGCTCATGCTGTTAAAAAAAAAAAAAAAAAAAAAACACACACACACACATCCTTACCCCAGCCCACAGCTGGGCTTCAGCACCCAGGCTAAACTTTAAATGCTATATAGATATTTTTAAAGCAGTAGCATGAACCCTTCCAGTCCAAGGCTATGGACCCAGCCTGGTATGCTTGCTGTGAAGTGCTGTGTAGACATCTTCGATAGGGTTCTGCATAAGTCTGCTGTCATGGATCTAGTTGCAGAATGAGGTCCCTAAATTGTTCATGCTAAGTACTCTGTGTTTATGCTTCTTTTGAAAAAAGAGAGTACACCTATTGAGCTATAATAAATAAATCAATACAGAAACTGTCCTCATATCACATCACACTTACTACAGTCTTGAGGAAAAACTGCAAGTGCTATAAATCTTAAATGTTGGAGTTTTGTTTTGTTTTTTTGTTTTTTTTATTAAAACAAAAAGTTTTGTTCGGGTGCAAGTTATTTTCTTATACATGTGGTAAAAAAAAAGAGAAACTAGGTGCAAGCTGCTATTGCTGCATCACATAAGTGAATTGCTTAAATACTATTTGAAGGCATTTTGTGTACTGATTTGCCTGTTTTAAATGCATGCCTGTTTTTACTTGGGAAAAAAAACAATTTGTATAAATATTAATTTCTGTAGCAGGGCAAATCGTTTAGATTCCTTTACACTGTTAATTGTTTGATTTATTAAATTATTTGCTATGTTCATATTCATGCTTCTTGTGTTCCCTTTCCTCTAATCATGTTCTACAAGCAAAAACATTACAGAAAGCAAATTCTATCACAGGCACAGGTGGATGTACCAGGTAAGTGTGTGCACTAACTCAATCAGGGTTACTGATTGTATCTGTGATCACTATCTACAGAGACTGTCCTTACGCAGAAAAGAGAAGCTATAGTCATCGAGCTCTACAAATAAGTGCCTCCAGTGTGCCATTTAGGCAGCACTCCATGGAAGGAGTGGTGCAGACCCCACTACAATGATAGAAGTTCAGAGAAGCGTTCTGTTTCAGAAATTTGTCCACAATTGCCCTAATACTCATGTTCACTCCTCCATCCCTTGATGGGTGCGGTTTTCTTCTTATGCTGCTCTAGTCCTTCTCCATGGAAGGCTTTACCCATCTCTGCTTCCTTTGAGGGACATAGTCCCAGTTAACAGGAAAGCAGCAGTCCCTTTCCTCCCGAGTACAGGGATTACAACGGTGCATGGGTCTTACTGTGGTGTGCAAAATGAGATGGTTCCTACCACTTTCCCATTTGCACACTTGTCACTTAACTAGATAAGCATAATCTGGTTCTTTGAATAGGGTCCTGATTTTCAGATCACCAGGTTCCTTGTGGTACTATCAACCTTGCTGCAATTATTTATTTAACAGTATGCCTGTGCTGTCAGTCTGGCAAGTGACACGAGCACACCCCAAGAAATTTAAAAAGTGATCACCTTTTTTAGAGCTACCGTTGTCTGCTATAGCAGCCCGTAGGCCGACTGGTGACATTTACACTGAGTACACAAAAAGTAAAATATAGTTCCAAATTGTAACCTGCATTTAAAAGGTCTATATTCAAAGTAAAACTGGTAAATGTTTTTAATTAGCAATTTCTTAAAGTTTTTTATGTGTATAACTGTTTTAAAAAGAAGGGAACATCACTAAAGAATACAGCATTGCTAAAAAGAAATCTTTCAAGCCATTTTTAAAAGTTGCACTTGCTTTCATGGTGCAAGGAAAGATAGCAGCAGGTTCTGGGCCTGAATGACAGGGGATGGATCACTCGGTAATTGCCTGCTCTGTTCATTCCCTCTGAAGCATTGGACATTGGTCACTGTCAGAAGAATACTGGGCTAGATGGACCATGACCATTCTTAGGAAGCATTTGCTGTTAAGCTCCATAATGAGTTTTTTTTACGACTCAACATTGGTCCATGTAACTTTGATTCCTCTTCCTAGTTTCTCTACAAATGGGCCCAAAGCGAAAATTATATGTTTAATCTGAAACCTTCCCTGTCTACTTTAATCCTGGATTTTAACAGTCAAAAAGATAAGCCTTAAAATAGGGACTTATATTGGAAAACCTACAGAAACTCAATTATATCATGAACAGGGCTGTTACCCTATCATTCTTTCCAAGAGGCATTCTGAACATTTTAGTGTTTATTTTCATACCCTCTGAGACTCATTGGCTTTGCTTTAGAAATATAATTTATACAATTTTGAATGCTATACCAATAATGTCAAATATAATTAGTTTTAGCTGGTTGCTAACATGACCTATAAATTTTTAATCGGACACCACTGGTAAATCAGTGCACAAATCACTCTTCCCTTTTATAACTAAGAAAATCTATATAGCCATGAACAATTTTTTTAGGTCAAATGAATGAATAATAGCAAAGGCTTCATTAAAGTGGTTTTATAATGTTCTTTGAAAAAGGGGAATCTGACCTATTTTTAGCATAAATCAGTATGCGGGGCAGCACGGTCTTCTCTCCTGAGTCACAGATTTTTACAAGAAGTTATACAATGCTCTCTGTTCATGAAAAGTGAACTTTACAATTGTGCAGACTGTCAGAACAAGGCCTATGCGCCACTGAAATTCTCAAAGTGGGCATTAACAGTTCCTCACTTTGACCCTGCTACAGTATTTATACAATACAGATTCTATGCAGATTCCTCTCTGGGACTGGTGATTTATAAGCACTGAAAAATATGTGGGGGGAAAAAAAAAGTTCACTCAAACATTCCGACATAAATGTGTGTATAAACAGAAATGCAATTAACAAAATGGTCACTGTCACAAAGTCTCTCCAGATAATTACATTAATCCATAGTGATGCAGAGACATAAATTTCAAGGCAAGGCTGGGCTGACCACCTGCAAAACTGAAAGAAAATAATTCCTAAAGCACATGTTTTTGAAAGGCAGCCAATCTTGACTTAAATAGCGTCAATGATGGAGAATCCACAATTACCCCAGCTAAATTGTTTCAATGGTTAACTACTCTTCCTGTTAAAAATGTACACCTTATTTCCAGTCTAAATTTGTCTAACTTCAGGTTCTAGGCATTGTTCAGAGGCACCCTCCCCCCACAGTGGAAAACCACCATGGCCCTCTTTCCTACTCTAATTTAAGGGAGGGTTCTCTAGGATGTTTGGGGCCCCTAGCATACCATTGTGTCAAAGGCAGTCTGAGCAGTATATCCAACCAGTGTGATGTTCATTTTGGAATGTGCTTCTAAAATTACTTTTGGAGGACTTGGGGGAGTTCTGGTAGCTTTATTTGATGCTTTGGAATACATTCACTCACCTAACAATGAGAACTGTGTTTTTTGCTCATTGCAGGGAATTCATTGACCTTGGGACAGTCCACTCCTGCAGAACACTTTAGCCAGAGGAAGTGTAAATCATAGAGGCTATGTCTACACTGGGGAATTTAGGTCGACTTTATTAAGTCAACTTTACTAAGTCAACTTAGAGAGTCAACACAGGACTCCTAAATTGACTTAAGGTGGGCCATACTAAGTCGACTTAGAGAGTCTACACTAGACGCTCTATGTCGACTAGTTAGGTCCAGCAGAGGTGAGGCTCCTTTGGAGCCTTGGCTCCCCAGGCTAGGAGGGCTTGTCCTGGGGAGAGCCAGCCCTACATGGGGCTGGCATTCCCCAGGGCAGCAAGCCCTGGAGTGGTCCGGGGGAGAAGGGAGCATGGAGCTCCTTTCTGCCCCGGACCACACGGCTCCCTTCTGCTCGGGACTTCTCAGGTCCCGGGCAGAAGGGAACCCTCCTACCCGGGACTGTTCAGATCCCAGGGAGAAGGGAGCCTCACGCTACCTCCTAGCTGGGACCGTGCAGTCCCGGCCAGGAGGGAGAGCCAGAGACCCGCACTCCAGATGCTGGCTGC
>ML685809.1:3319622-3465896 GCA_007922175.1 Pelusios castaneus | reverse complement strand
GCTCCAGCTCCCGGGAAGCCTCCGGAGGCTTCCCGGGAGCTGGAGCGCAGGGCTCCCTCCTAGCTGGGACCCGAGTGGTCCTGGCCTAAGAGAGCCCCGCGCTCCCTTCTAGCTGGGACCGAGTGGTCCCGGCAAGAAGGGAGCTGGGAGAGCCGCCTGCCCTTCTTGGGCCCGGCAGAGCCAGCTGGGCCCCGGCTGACTCTGCGGGGACCAGCCGCCCGCCTCCTGGGCTCTCCAGCCAGGGTTCCAATGAGGGATCCCCTCCCTCTGGAGCCCTGGCTGGGGAGCCCTGCTCCCCAGGACCAGGGCTCCCCTGACAGGGAAGCCGCAGGTTTGCGGAAAAGGGAGCAGGGGCTCCCCAGGACAAGGGAGCCACAGTGGCTCCCTCCTGCCAGGGAGCCCTGTGATTCTCCCTTGTCCCCCCTGCCCTAAGTTGACCAAGTCGACTTAGGGCGTCCACACTGCTGAAGTCAACTTAAGAAGTCGACTTAAGCAGTAAAGTCGATGTAAAACTAGGTTTTACAAAGTCGACTTTACTTTTCCTTAAGTCGACTTAAGCAACGGCTTAAGTCGACTTAAGGAAACTCCAGTGTGGACGCAGAGTAAATTAAGTCGACTTAAGCAGGCTTAAGTCGACTTAATTTACAAGTGTAGACACTCCCAGAATGACACGTTCTGAGAGTTCATGAGCGCCTCCCCGGCAGCAGGTATAGAGCTCAGAGCATGGCAAGTCTCTCTGTCCAAAAAATTAAAGTTTGTTATGGAAGACAGAAGAGCAGCATAGGACCAGGATCGGGAAACGCAGCAGGAGATGCTGAGGGTCATGTGGGATCAATTCGACAGGCTGCAGCATCTGTTTGTGCGCCAGGATCTCTTTGTCACCCCAGAGCAACCTGCCCCACCTCAGTGACATCAGTGACTATGATGTAGGGGAAGGCACATCAGGTGAGTGCTTTAAACAAGTGTCTTTGCTATGTTTATTTTCTTCGGTTGCAGTCAGATGTTGGTTTTGAGGGATTCTTTACGGGGAGGATGTGTAGACAAGGAAACTTCAGCATAGCATAATTACTCAGACAGGGTCCCTCTACAACCTCTGCAGACTTCACTTTAAATTGCGGTCACAAGTCCCACCCTACCCCCACTTAAGGAGGAGAGGGGCAGGGTGCTTTATGTTGTTGCCGCTACACCATTGTGTGCCAGCAGAGCACTGCAATGTCCACTTTAAGAGAGACACTGTCCCAGTACCACCTCTTCCCCACCCCACCCCCACCAAAATTACTTTTGGAGGACTCAGGGGAGTTCTGGTAGCTTTACTTGATGTGAAAAATGTGAACACAATAACCCAAAACCTGTTTGCAAATTTCAAGAAAAGTGCCCTTTCGCATACAGAAGTTGTATAGCCCCTGCTCATCATTCCACACGGTCAGCACAATGCTATCCATGCTTGTCCCAGGCCCAGAGACAGCGCTCCACAGACCGCAGATTAAATGTTATAGCCTGCATAAAGTGGGAATTATTTCGTTCAATGGCTTTTAGTGGGATGGCCTCAGTAACAGTGCAAGTTTCTGCACTGCAGAACCTGCTGCAGTGCTGAAAAATACTGTAGAATAAGCCGAGATGTGTTTGTAACACTATTAATAATCTGCAGAGATGTGCAGGCTTCATGCATGCAGCAGAGAAAAATGGTGTAAAAGCTTTTCCTGTTTCTTTGTGAGAAAAAGGCAGGGGAAAGGGCACATTGCATCAAGGGAGGACAAGTGACTTTCCACAAGTCGCAGTGCTTAGTTGTACTGTCGGGTGGCTATCCAGAGTGCAATGCTTTTACATTCAGCAAGCAATAAGGATGTAAGAACCCAGTGCAAGGCATGTACTGTGACCATGCTCCTCCGATTCTCCTAATTCAGAAGGTCAAAATCGACTTGAAATGCCACACCAGTATACATATGCCCTGAGACTAGAGGTATCAGCTGAAGGTCATTCTATTAAGAATCCCATAAGTGGCTGACCAAAAGCACTCACTCACTAAAATAGTAGTTTATCCACAGCAGGTTGTGGGTGAATTGAGCCAGGAGTGGGTGGTTCACACAGCAAGACAAGCGCAAGACAGGCTCAAGGAATGAGGGGTTGGGGTGAAACAGAGATACCAGTCCAGACTGCAGAGAGGCAATTCACTTCCTCTGCAAAATTCCACCAGAATTGATTTTGTCTTCTTTCAAGTGAATTATAAAATGACACTGTGTAGTATTAGACAAGCTTAGAACCCTGCAGGTGTTCATTAAAATCCTCCCCATACAATAATGATTCCAGATTTACAATTTTTTTTTAGGATCTATTCACTAGTTTTTAATCAAGTTAATAGAGGCTATATTTATTTTGTATATTGCTAAAAGAATTAGAATGATGATGTGGAACTAAGTCAAATACCTTACTGGAGTCTACCTACATTATGTCAACACAGTCACCTTTTATGACACACTGCACCCCCCATGTTCACCTTTATATTGTATTGTTTAAATGCACAAGGTCATGTAAAGTACTTTAGTATGCTCATGGCATGCTGAACTTCATTGGTATATATTAGCATGTTTATGTCAATGTCATATGTATTGTTATAAAGCTCTGCTATGTGATATTTCCAAATATATGTCTCACATGGCTTGAATAGATCCAGGCAAATACTGAAAGCAGAAGTAATTCATGCCTGAGGCATACATAGAACAACTCAGCTCTTCCAGGAACAATGGACTGGCTTAAGTATGTGATAAGGTCATGCCCATCTGACCCAAGTGAAGAAAAAATCATGCCAGACATTGCCAATCATCTGACCCCAGGAAGCAGTGAAGAAACACATTAGAGGAGGAGACATTTTGGTGTCTTGAGCTCTTTCTTGCGTTCCCTCTACAAAACAACATTTAGACTGCCCACAGATGGAGAGCTTGGTTGGAGGCCAACCAAAGCGTCTGTGGCGAGCATTATCTAACTTTGGGAAGCTACTGGAAGTATGAACTTAGTTTAGAATGGGATTTGCTTTCATTTCTTCCTGAGCAAATCTGATTTATAGTCCTCTGGCTTATCACTTAAAATCTTTCATATTTTAACTTGTTTGTTTTATCTAAAGCAGTGCATGTTGTTTGAATATGTGTAGAGACCTCATTTAAAATGACAGAGCTAGTGCATATCAATATACATAAATTGACTAACCAATGCTAAGCTTGCAAAGTCCAGTGGGCAGTACTGAACTCAAAGACAGAAGTTCCTACCTTGGCAACTGCGACTGGAAGCATTTGCTAAGATCATTCTATTGCATCATCCCATAAGCAAATGGCCAGAAGTACTCACTGACTAAGGTAAGAGTTTCTGGCTTGCAGGAGTCTGTGTGAGCTGAGCTGGGGTGGGGTGCTCACACAGCAGAGCAATGTTGGTCAGGCTCTACAAGTGAGGGATTAAGGTGACACTGCTATACACCAGTTCAGAGTCCAGAGGGGAAGGTCAGACCTTTATCAATTAAAACTTCTTATTTAAAAAAAAAATACAAGTTTATTGGGCAAGATCCATGTTTCATATAATCATGTTGGATCTCATGCAGTGGAAGTTAAATGGTTAGGACCAGTGTAATAGAGTGGCACCCACCTCAAGCAAATGCCCCATTGTTCAGATGTGTGCCTGCATCTCATTCAGTCTGAGGTGACCCCTACTAGCAGTTTTAGTGACTCAGTCCTCTGGCCGAGTCACACAAAGTCTGTATGAAACACAATTCGAGCACAGTACCTTCTGGAGTATTAATCCACCTATGTCTTTAAGCTCTCTTGACCCTTGTAGGGCCCCATGCCTCCAGGGCTTCCTCGCTAGAGTCTCTTCACCTATTCTGGTTTGTTCAAACTCCAGCTAGGCCTCTTAACAATTCAGATTCCCTTCTGGGGGAATATCACAGTCCAATTCAAGGCCACTTTCCCAGTAGCTTATGGGGGGAGGGACCCTGGCCTGCCTTCTGTTCTGTAACCCAGCCCAGGCACCTAAGAATGCCAGCCACATGCTACCTTGTCCCTTTAACTAAATTGCTTTCAGTTCCCTCAGCCACTTCCCCATGGCCCCAGCCTTCACCTGTGCTTTACTCTTACCTCAGGACTCTTCTATGTTCAGGCTCAGTAGTCAGCCTGAAGACTTCTCTCACTTCCCCAGTCCTCAACAGACCTGAGCGGTAAGTGGGTCATAGTCTTGGTGCACGCTCTCGCCACAAGACAGAATTTTATCCAAGCCCATAGAATTTGACAGAGAGATGTAATCTAGCCTATCGTGAATATAGACAGGCTTTGCATGACAGTTTGTTCATATGTCAGACTGTGAAGAAAGGGATGTACTTTGTTTAAACTCACATTACCAAATTAATTATGTTTTTCTTTGTAACATTCTGGTTTTTCCCATTTTATTTACCAAATTTCTCTGGTAGCTATTTCTAATATTTGATTTTTATCTTTTATTTTTAAATCAAAGCAACTGTAGCAATTCTCTGGTCCCTAGAACTCTACCTTTTAATCTCTAGCTCCTGAATGCCTTCTTATGAGTCTGTAGGCCATATGCTATGACAAACCAGTAGGTGCTCATAGAAACTGTACTTCATTCACCTCATAAAATCATATTCCAACTCAAATACAGTATGCAAGGAGACCAATGCTATAACCAGTTACTATTTGTTCCCCAAGTATGTAGCTACTAGCATTAAAAGTGCAAAGTAAATGCTATAACAAATCCCATGTAAATAAAAAACATACAGACATACCTCTGCCTTTTCCCATTTTTACAACACAGAGCCAAATAAATTAACAGAAGTACGTTAGAAACAGTCTCTGCTGAAAAACTTCTGTTGGATTACATGGCAAGTCCCCCTAGGGTGGCCACTTTGGGAAAGTCTCTCTCTTCTCCCTCCCTCTATGTCTCTTGTCCACAGAATTCCAGGCAGCCTTGGTCAGGCAGCTGTAGCACCCCTCTGTCCCACAGAGTGGGGGAGTCTGTAAACCTGTGAGGCCCAGACTGCAGGAAGTATCTATTTACAGTCTCTCCACCAGTATTGTGATCAGAGCAGTCTGGTGTTGGAATCCAAGTAGCCTCAGTCCATCTCTCAAGCTACTGCCTGCCCCAGTGTCCTCCTCCTAAGACAGGAACACTAACTTCCTCTTCTACTATGTGTCTCTAGCTGTTTGCCCACCACTTCTACCACAGGTGGGGCTTTTAAGAGGGCTGGCACAGCCTTTGCCCAGCCTCAGCTGTTTCTAATCAGGCTGCAATCACTGCCAGAAGGAAAAAGGGCTTTTACCATTTACATATCAGCTCTCAAGTACCCTTTTGTAGCCCTCTGGCCTGACTTTATCATAATTATTATTAAAGTTCAAAGTTTTTCTTTGAGTTTGTGTCTTGGACTCTTTAAATCCTGGGCTTTCTTATTGCCTGAATTATTACCATCAACTGCTCCTATTTATTGGAAAGTCACCTGCAATTGCCATTTTTTCCCCCTTCTTGCACAGCACAAAATTTATATTCCTTGCCTTTATTTTTCCCCATAATGCTCCTGGCTTGGAATTGCAGATTTGTCTCTTTGCCAGTCCAGTTCTTTTCTAATTCTTTTTTCTCTTTCAGTCATTTTGCCCCTTCTCTCTCCACCTCACCCTCCAAAAATAATTAACACTCTTCCTAGAAAGTTCTGAATCCTAGAAATTCTACCCATCCTGAGACACTGTTGCTCACTCAGCAGTGCAGTAAACCTGCCGGACACCTGAAGTGTTAAAAATTATAGCCCTCTACTTGTTGGTACCTCAAATGCAGGTTTGCTTCCTTCCTGTATCCCCACTGCTCAAAGCAATGAGATTCAGAAACTCTTCTGCTGGGAAAACAGCTCTGCCTTTCAAGAGTTTAAAGGAGATTCCAGCATGAATGAAAATCTTGTACTCTAATCTAGAACAGGGTTTGCAGTTCAGCATGTAAATACTACCATACATAATCCATACTCCACATTTTTCTTTAAAGCAATGCTTTTCTCACTACCATAGATAAAGCTGTGTCAATGGTTCCATTATAAACTAACCTAAACACAGGTGATATTTTTATATTGCGTAGTAGCTACTACTCATTGCTGAAATATTACTGCAGGCAAAAATAGCCGCTTCTCAGGAGAAAGTCTTTAAGTGCACTACAAAATTAGGTGCACCTGATGAAGTGGGTTATAGCCCACAAAAGTTTATGCTGAAGAAAATCTGTTAGTCTATAAGGTGCAACAGGATTCTCGTTTTTGCTGTACACAGACTAACATGGCTACCCGTCTGGAAATTTCTACAAAATTAGAGTCAACGTAAAGCAACCTAAACTGACCTAACTATGGAGGTGTACACACTGCAGTGTTCCTCTCACCACTTTAACGCATTAACTACACCAACCTAGTAAGACCAGCTGGACGAGAAGCAAACATATTAGGGTAACATAGATAGAGTGATACAATGTCACTTAAGACACTGTGTTGCTCACAGTACCCTCAGTGGCCTCCAGGAGGCATCCCACTGTGACTGTCACCCTTTTGAACAGCCAGCTATACAGGTGAATGCCCCTCCCACTTTAAAGCCCCAGGAAATTTGTTCAGCCTGGAGAACTAACATAGCTACTGCCCAGCTGACAAGGCCATCTCCATGTAGCAAATGTGCTCATGCCTGTAACAGATGGGAGGCAGAGGATCTGCTGGTCTGTGTAAGCACAGCTCTGATCCAGATATAGGAACTTCAACATCAACGGCCAGATCACTTGGGTCATGAAGGAGAAGGTCTATGGCATTTTTAGTTAGTTTTATTTTAGTTTAATTAGTAAATTAGTTTAATTTTAGTTAGTTCGAATTAACTTAATTCAAACTAGCATGGCCCCAATGGAATTTTAGTTTGGACTAAGCAAGTGCCATTCCATGAGTATGGAATAAAAATTACTATGGCTGTTGAACCTCTTTTATAGCCTGATGTCTGGCTGCTAAAAAGCAGTAAACAGCCGCTCCACCTCTATGCTCTGACCCTAGGGAAAACATCTCCCCCTTTGATTCACAGATATTATGAAGCACATAGCAGGCATCTATCGCCATGGGAATATTTTCCTCACTGTGGTCTAGGCTGCTGAGAAGACAGTACCAGCACCACTTTAAGCAGTCAAACGCATATTCAACAATCTTTCTGCACTTCCTGAGCCTCTTGTTGAAGTACCCCTTGCCAATGGCAAGGTACTGGTGTAAGGTTTCATGAACCATGGGGAAAGAGTGGTTGGCTGGGTCCCCCAGGAGGTCTATTGGAATTTCCACATCCCCAGTGGGAATCTGCTGCTCTGGAAAGAAAGTCCCTGCTTGCAGTTTCCTGTGCAGGCCTATGTTTCTGAAGATGCATTGCAAACCTTTAATTACCACAGTTTGGGATTCTGAAAACCTTATGATGATGGTCACAAGTTGCACAGTGGAATAGCTACCCATGGTGCACTGCTCTCTGTGTTGATGCAACAGCTGCTAATGTGGATGTGTTCTGCTTACACAAGGAATGTAGCGTGGGCACGTACCAGTGGTTTAATTACAACAGTGTCTGTACATTAACATAACTTAAGTCGACTTAAAACCAGGGCACATCTACACTACAAAGTTAACAAAATAGAACTGCGGTGCACATTTTCTGACAGTCATATAAGTCACAGACTAGTGTACCACAGGGAACATAGCTCTGATGCTTTGCAAACCTTTGCTAAGAAATGTGGTCCAAGGGCTTAATTAATTAGCATTTGCTTCTAACAATAAGCTAATGAAAAGACTTCAAGTACTGATGGATCAATAAAAACATCTTTATACAGTGTCTAGGGAAACTAAAGTTCAGTGTTTCATTTTGATTGAGGGAAAATGTGGATTTTTATGTGCTATTATCAGAGAATTTTGGTTTTTTAATCACAAAAAATGAGGATCCCCACTACTTTAGAATGCTGGTCTAAGATGTTGGTGGTATTAAAAATATCATACTGGCTTTTAGTAGTCTCTTGCTATTATGCCAGCATTAAGGATGATGGTGTTATACAAGAGGTAAATTTGGTCTCTTGTGCCTTTATATTTTGATTATTTAAAAATATTTTCAGATTTTTCCCCTATGAAAGAGTTGATTTAGGGGAAAAAAATAATTTACAGTTTAGTAATCACTGAACCAGAACCTGAATTCCCTTACTCAGTTTTACTGGGATAAACTCTTACTGTGTAGACTGAATAAAAACAGAAAGGCAAAGTCTACTCGTACTGCATGTGGCACTTCCATTCACATACCATGCTGCAGAGATAACTAACCAAAAAAAGCCAGTGAAAAGGTAACTGATCATCTATAGACAGACCTTATAAAGGGCTATTACACCACTCCCCCAGACTCAACGCTCATTTCCAGCACAGAAAGAGTAACTAACATATGAAAACATATCCATTATTGGCTGATGGACCCGTTTCCATCATGGGACTCTCACAACAGGACAATACTTAACTAATACCACAACCCACATGCTGTGGTGTTCACGCTGTATGGAAGGAACATTTTGTATTCCCCAGTTTCAAGGGGATTTCCTTTTAAAAATCTCCTGTTCTGATTGTCAGGGATCAATGCCAACTAGTACTAATGTTATTGTGTGTCTATCAGAAACTATCAAGCTACATAGTTTTTACATTATTTTCCGCTTCCAAGAAAGATTAATTTTCCATATTAATTGTACAATATCTATAATTCTGCTAAAAAAAATAGTTGTAATGCCACCGGTTCATTACACGATATAATTTGTTGTGAGAAAAGTAATATTTTCAGCTTCACAATCTGATCGTGTTAAAGGAGTTTCCCTCCCCAGGAGAGCTTATATTATGAGATCTTAACTGAAAGATTGTGATATATCAATACATTCTGTAGGACTAGTGAAAAAAGGAAATATAGCATTAGTCATGTTAAAAGTACACACAATATATTGTGAAACTCGTAAGTTAAAGTGTTACAAAAAGTATTTCTTCTGACAGATTTCCATTCTAATAAGAAGCCAGGGATAAGCATTTTTTCATTTCAATTCCTAATTATTTCATATGATATCAAATACATGTAGTAGTCCTTGTTTTAATGCATTTAAACATTTGGTTCTACAATCACATCACCATGCTGTACAAATGAACTCAAGAGGATGAATCGCTGGGGGGAAAGAAAACTGTATGGTCAAAATACTGCCTTCAGGGTAAAATAAAAAATACCTAGAGCAGTATTAATAAATATGGGTTAAAGTTATTAAATAATGAATCAGTTTTTGTAGCCAAGAAACGTAGCTTTCCCAAAATGCAGTTAATTATCTTTTCTTCATTAAAGGACTATTTGTGGAAACATTACCTAATTTAAAACAGTGTTACCTTGAATATGTAACTATTGAATTAGCTGACTGTTTCCTCAAATGGAATCTTATGATAAAAAGTTGCTTATCAGTCCCATCTTACACAGCAGTAGCAAAATTATCTGTATATTATTTACTTTTTTAAGTACTCATCACAAATAAGCCATTATTCAGTAGAGAACAAAATTGGTTAATTTCTTTAGTTCTAATTCAGAGACTCCATGATGGTGAATCTAAATGTAGCGGAGTTATCCTTTATACTACTTCAAAAGAGCCTTTAAAGCTATCTCTGAAGTACTATCCTCCCCACAGCCAAATAACAGGAACATAATTTAATTTTCTCTGTTCCAATTTGGGGGCTCGCTCTTATACTGTGAACTGGTAAATAAATGTCAATACAAGAAAGGACTGCAATTTGTATTCTTGTACTCAGGAAAGGCAGCTCAGAGCTCTTAGATTTATTTCGTTTTTACAACTCCTAGATCATACTGCCTTTTTGGTTATTTTTAGGGTTGAAAAATACTTCCAAAAGACCTATGTTTTTGTGCCATATTAGTGCTGGGCACCATTTACTCCACAAATCAATCCTTTTCTGAAGGAAGCCATATTTATTCTGACAAAATGTAGCAAAAAGTAAATTTCAACTAACCACAAAAAACTGTGTTCGAGCATTTTTGAAAGTTTATCCCCCGTATCACCCCAAACCATTAACTTTACATTCATCTTACTTTTGAGGGTTCAAACCAGACCCATAGCAGTCTTTTAATGTATTGGAACATTTTTTATTTAATCCCCTTGTGATTATTATTTCTCTTTAGTAAACTAAACCATCCATTCTGAGTGAGAATAGATCTATTGACTTCTCCAAAGTGTTCTTTAAAGTTGCATTTAAATTTAAAGTTACATTTCAAGAAGTGCCTTCTGTGCTGCAGCTTCATAATTGACACAGTAGATCAAATAATTTGCTAACATAATTCCATCGATCTCAGTGGAGTTGCACCCGCAAGGAAATTTACCAACAACGAAGTTATTTCAGGCAAATAGGCATTTGTGAGCACTGTTTCCCAGTTAGGATAAAAATTTAGCTTTGCACTCTTTAAACTCCATTGTTGGAGCTGCACAAATGTGACTGTAGGTCAAGAAGCTACTCATAGCACAGGCTAGTATGCGAACCAAGTCTTGGAGAAAATCTAGGGATGGACCATGCAGTTATATAGGTCTAATGGCCCTAAGAACCTATGTAAATGATCAAGTAGGGCAATGGTTACTTCTCCAACCCACTATCCATGTTGCATCTCCACGCCCTGCTTCCAGGTTGGTAAATAGATAGCATCTCTCCAGCCACCACATTCTTACTGATCATAAAGCCATATTACACTTGCTTTAAAGTAAATGAGTGGAATTTCATTTTAATGTGTTCAAATGTATGTCTACACATGCACTTACTGCTTGCTCATTCAAGTTTACTCTGTGGCACTGACTCAGACATCTGTTTTGGAAAATGTGGCCATATAAGTTTGCACTGTTTTACTTACTAGCCCATAATGGCTCCAGGGCTATGTATGTCTACAGTGGCAAGTTAGTTTGAATTAAGGAGGCTTAATTCAAACTAACTAAAGCCATAGCTACATTAGGCTTTAATTAGTTTGAATTAAGGGCTTCCTTAATTCAAGCTACTAACTTTGAATAGGCTATTCAAACTAAGGGTTAATTTGAACTAGTTAGTTTGAATTAACCAATGTGGTCATGTTAGTTCGAACTAATTACTTAGTTCGAACTAACCGGCCCATTGAATTCAATGGAAATCACTAATTCTAACTAAGCAAGTGCCATGAATGGCACTTGCTTAGTTCAAACTAATTTTTTCTAGTTCGAATTAAGTTAATTCAAACTAACTAAAATTAGTTCGAATTAGTTAGTTCGAACTAACTAATTCGAACTAATTTTAGTAAGTGTAGACATAGCCTAGGAGACTAACATGTATGTTTTACATCTTTAGATAATTGAATTATTCATTTCATACAGAGCAAAGGAACTGCACAAGCCTAGAGCTAATTGTCAATGAAAGAATCACTATGTTCATGAAGATAAATAAAAGAGGACATAGAATACAACATGGGTTTACCCAAAGGTAGATCATGCCAGACTAGCCTGATCTCCTTCACTGAGAATTTTTTTTTTTTTTTAAGATAAAGGAAGTGCAGTAGCCATAATATACTTGGATTTCAGTGAAATATTTCCATGGTATCACATGGGAAAATATGAGTTAAATTAGGAGTGATGGGAATCAATACAAAAACTGTAAGGTGAATAAAAAACTAGCTGGAGAGGAAACAGCAATATGCTGTGCTGAAAGGTGAATCATCAGACTGGATGGAGGATCACTAGTGGACTTTCTCAATGAGTGGTCTTGGGACCGATGTTATTAAATATTGTTATTAATGAGAAAATCACAGGAGTGTGCTAATGACGTTTGCTGATGTTACAAACTTGGGATGGATCATCAATACAGAAGAAGATCAAAATATTATACAGGATGTTCTGGGTGACCTTAACGATAGAAATGGGATGAAATTCAATAGTACAGAGAGCAAGGTCATTCACTTAGGATCTAATAATAAAAAATTCTACAAGATGGAAGCTCATCAGTTGCCAGCAGCAGGAGGTGAGAGACCTGGGTGGGTGGGTGGATCACAAGATGACTATGATTCACCAGTGTGATGCGGTTATGAAAAAGGTAAATGCCATCCTAGAATGTATTAGGCAAAGCATTTCCAATAGAGATAGAGAAGTATTAATGATATTGTACAAGGTACTGATAAGACCTAATTTGGAATACTGTGTATAGTTCTGTTCAACCATATACAAGAAAAAAAGAATTTAAACTGGATCAGGTTCAGAAAAGAAACATTAGGATGATCAGGGAACAGAGGGCCAATTTTATGAGAGGAGACTAGAAGAGTTTGTCTTGTTTAGTCTAGCACAGAGAAGACACAGGGGATATGATTGCCTTCTATAAATATTTCAAGGGGAGTGGGTTCATTATCAGAGTGGGCGAAGAGTTCTTTAAGTTAAAGGCCAAAGATGGCACAAGAACAAATAGGTAAAAATTGGCCATGAACAAATTCTGGTTGGAAATTAAAAAAAGATTTTTAACCATCGGAGGGTTAAAGTTCTGGAACAGCTTCCCCATAATAAAGGCAAACAAACTAATTAGTTCTAAGATAGAGATAGACTAATTTATGAATACAGGTTTATGATAGGGTTGTTTGTGATGGTAAAGGGCAGGGCCTAGCAGCCTGGGGCTCACTTCCCATTTAGGTCCTGTGGTCCTAAAGCTCATGCTTCGGAGTTTTTGCCAACCACCAGCAGAGGCCAGAAAGAGATTCCCATGCCCTCCACAACCAGTCCAAATGTTTTAGGATTTTTTTTCTTTTTACTGTCCCGCCTCTGAAATATTAGGATACAGCCACAGTGGGACTGGGAGGGTGGGATAAGGCTCTGAAATGGTATAGACTACTCTCTCACAGGTCCATAGGTGGCTGGTTCTTGGTCGCCCACTCAGGGTTTTATTGATTACCATATGTGGAGACAGGAAGGAATTTTCCCAGATCAGATTGGCAGTGTCCTAGGGGATTTTTCATCTTCCCCTGAAGCATGTAGGTTCAAGGAAAGTCCTGGGATCATTTGATTATATTGCACTTAACCATTTCTCTGCCATTGCGGGGCACTGATTCACCTTGGTTTATTTTAGTCTCTGCTTATGGCACATAGTAGTCTAGTCTCCCATGGGTTGTAATACGTGGATCTCATTTCAGTTGTTGGGTTTGGTGTGTGGGGGCTGGGTGATGTTGGCAGCCTGTGACATACAAAAGATCAGAGCAGGTCATTGGTTCACAAAATGCGAGCTCTAACCCTACCTAGGTGCAGGGCTGTGAGCCTCCCTGCTTCTTCCTGGCAGAATAGCAGAAGGAGGAGGCCAGTGGTGACACACAGATATTGTTCCCTCCCACCCAACCCCGCAACATTCCACCACACCCCCCTAGGGGACTGTGGGATTACACAGCCCAAGTAGGGAAAATGAGCTGGATGGAGAGAGCCCAGACATTCCCTTTACCCCACACCCCCACCCCACAGCCCCCCAACAGTGCCTGGAGGAGCAGGTTTCAAGGTGGGGGCAAGGAGAAATACCTACCACTGCATACATGTAGGTCCTTTTCCCCTGGTGGACACAGGAGAAGGATGCAGGGATTAGGGGGTGAAGAGGGCAGAGTGCAGAGGCAAAGGGGAGTGGAGAGCCACAGGAGCCCAGGGATAGGCTCCCACAGAGACAAGGGGGCTGTACCCAGGAAGTTTGTGATGCGAAAGGGATCACCAATAGAAGAAGTTTGAGAACTACTGGATTAGATGATCTAGTGGCCCCTTCTAGCCTTAAACTATACAACTATGTTAGGACCAAGGAAGAGTGGTTGGAGAATGCTATGCTGTTAGACCTTGATGGCACATGGTCCCTTTGGTCTGTGACTAACTGGCAAAAGTTAGAACAGCTCTAGACAAGGGGGGGGGGGGAAATCAGGCCTCAGATGGAAACTCAAGGAATTATTTACTTCCTCCTCAATAGCACCACCTCTTTGATTAAGCAAAGGCTTGGGGAACCTAGTGAAATGACTGAGAAGCTCTTCACAGGTAGATTTAAGGCCAGATTCTGATACACTTATACATACTGAGTAGTACCTTACTGTAGTAATGGACATATTTATTTCATATTTTTGGAGTATGATACTATTTAACAAATAAGAATAACAGAATCTAGCTCTTAATAAGCAAAGCTCTGTAGTATAGTAAATGTACTGCAAGAGGAGCTATACTGGCAAGTTTTATTCTAAGTTGTACATATAAGAGTAGCTAGGACTTAAAGCATATTTTCAAAAGGACTACAGATCAGGTAGCCTTATGAATTACAAGAGGGCAAATTGGAGAGAAGCAATTTAGAGGCAAGCAGGCTCTCAGAATCTGTAATGTCACAAATAGAAGGAAAATCCCAGATCGTAATGGCCTCCTTACTGAATTATACAAACATTTTTAGAGACAAGGTGTGTGTAGAATCTATTGTGGTAGAAATAGTTCTAACCTGAGCTGCTGCTCAATTCTTGGAGAAAAGCTTCCTTCAGTAGGTTACATGAAACTGGGAACAATGCCCAATGCTGTAATATCATCATCCTCCTGCTTTATTTATCAGTGCTGACTGTAAGATGTTAGCCAAAAGATTAGTGATAAATTATAATTTCTTCACATATGCATAATTCCTCCAACCCAAACAAGGTTGACAAAGGCTAATCATGCCTGTAAATAAATCAGTCCACATTGATAGCTTAAGTTACATTACTGCTGTTACTCAGGGTGTGGAAAAAAGTATTTGGCAGGCTTGGACATCTGTTTAAAGGTGCAATCTTTCACCCAGTGAAGTCAATCAGACAGACATAAATTACACTTCAAAGAGATCTTTAGCTATAGTGCCTGACCCTTTCCTAGGACATTATCAACAACAATAAGAGTAATCTATATCCTTTTAGTAAGCTAGAGTACAGAGTGCTCTGGAGCTGGGGTGGAAGCAGAGAAGAGTGGAAAAGCAACAAATCTACCCAGAGGCTTCAGTAGCCTAGAAAGGCAAGTATCTTCCTCCTGCCTCTTGAAAGTTCCCTTAGAGCATTGCTGAAGGAGTAATTGAAACCGGTTTTTATTACTAGAGACTCATAGGACTGAAAGGGACTTCAAGAGATCACCCAGACCCCTGCATTCATGGCAGGATTAAGTATTATCTAGACCTGTGGGGCACAATGTTCAAAGCTCTGAGCCAGCTGCCATGAGGCTCCATCCTCACTTCTGGCCCCAGCTCTACCGTGCAGCTCCTCTTCTGTCAACTATGTAATAACTGAGGGAGGGCACGGACAAGTTCCATTATTGCAGGGCTGGACAGTACAACCAGAAAAGCATGGGCACTACTGATCCAGATCATCCCTGACAGGTCTTGGTCTAACCTGCTCTTAAAACTCTCCAATGATGGAGATTTCACAATCTCCTTAGGTGATTTACACCAGTGTTTAACTACCCTGACAGGAAGTTTTTCCTAATGTCCAAGGTAAACCATCCTTGCTGCAATAGAAACCCATAGTTTCTTAATTTCTTAGGATAGGACAATGAGAACAATTTGCCTCCCTCCTCCTTGTAACAACCTTTTATGTAATGAAGACTGAGGAGGAGATGCAAGTTTATTTCTCCAGACTAAACAAACCCATTTTTTTCAATTTTTTCTCATGGGTTATGTTTTCTAGATGACCTTTAATTCCCCACTCTTCCCACCTTCTCTGGATTTTACATCTTTCCTGAAACATGGTGCCCAGCACTTGACACAATACTCCACTTGAGGCCTAATCAGCCTTGAGTAGAGCAGAAGAATTATTTCTTGCATCTTCCTTGCTTATAACACTCCTGCTAATGCATTCCAGAATGATGTTTGCTTTTTTTGAAATAGCATGACACTGTTGATTGATATTTAGCTTGTGATCAACTATGTCCTCCAGATCCCTTTCCGCAGTACAGTTTCTAGGCGGTCATTTCTCATTTTGTATGTGTGCAATTGATTATTCCTTCCTAAGTGCAGTATTTTGCATTTGTTCTTATTAAATTTCATCCTATTTACCTTAGATCTTTTCTCCAGAACATTTTGAATTTTAAACCTATCCTCCAAAGCATTGCAACTCCCCAAGCTTGGTATCATTTGCAAACTTTTTAAGTGTACTGCCTATGCTATTATGTAAATCATTGATGAAGATATTGAACATTGAAACACAAAAGGGAAGCTTACAAGAAGTGGAAGCTTGGACAGATGACTAGGGAGGCATATAAAGATACTGCTCGGGCCTACAGGGATAAAATCAGAAAGACCAAAGGGCAATTGGACTTGAAGCTAGCAAGGGATGTGAAGGATAACAGGAAGGGGTTCTATAAGTATGTCGGTAACAAGAAGAGGATCAGGGATGGTGTAGGTCCCTTACTGAATGGGGCAGGTATCCTCGTGTTGGATGATGCGGAAAAGGCTGAATTCCTCAATGCTTTTATTACCTCAGTCTTCACAAGCAGGGACAGCTCCCAGGCTACTACACTGAGTAACAGAGAATGGAGAGAAGGAGAACAGCCCTTGGTGATGGAAGGTCAGGTTAGGGATTACTTAGAGAAGTTGGATGTGCACAAGTCTATGAGGCCAGATGAACTGCAACCAAGGGTGCTGTGGGAGTTGGCCAATGTGATTGCAGAGCCGCTGGCCATTATCTTTGAAAATTGGTGGTGAACGGGGGAAGCCCTGGATGATTGGAAAAAGGCAAATATGGTACCTATCTTCAGGAAAGGGAAAAAGGAGGCTCCAGAGAACTACAGACCAATCAGCCTCACCTTAATCCCTGTAAAAATCATGGAGCAGGTTCTCAAAGAATCCATTCTGAAACACTTGTAGGAAAATAGAGTGAACAGTCAGCATGGATTCTGCAAGGGCAAATCATGCCTGACCAATCTGATTGCCTTCTATGATTTGATGACTGGATTTGTGGATGCGGGAATAGCCATCAACATGATATACCTCAACTTTAGCAAAGCTTTTGATACGGATCCCCACAGCATTCTTATCAGCAAGTTAAGGAAGTATGGGTTGGATGAATGGACCATAAGGTGGATAGAAAACTGGCTAGATCCTCAGGTTCAGAGGGTAGGAATCAATCGCTCAATGTCTAGTTGGCAACCTGTAACGAGTGGAGTGCCCCAGGGGTAAGTCCTGGGGCCGGTTCTGTTCAACATCTTCATTAATGAGCTGGATGATGGGATAGATTGCATGCTCAGTAAAATTCACGGATGGCACCAAGCTGGGAGGAATGGCAGACATGCTGGAGGACAGGGACAGGATTCAGGGAGAGCTAGACAAATTGGAGCATTGGGCCAAAAGAAATCTCTGCACTTAAGATGGAAAAATCCCATGTACTGCTACAGGCTGGGGACCAATTGGCTAAGTAGCAGTGCTGTAGAAAAGGACCTGGAGGTTATGGTGGACGGGAAGCTGGTTATGAGTCAACAGTGTGCTCTTGTAGCCAAAAAGGCCAATGGCATATTGGGTTGCATGAGTAGGAGTGTTGCCAGCAGATCTCTATTCAGTATTGGTGAGGCCACATCTGGAATACTGTGTCGAGTTTTGGGCTCCCCACTACAGAAAGGATGTGGACAAATTGGAAAGAGTCCAGCGGAGGGCAACAAAAATTATTAGGAGGGCAACAAAAATGATTAGGGGGCTGGGGCACATGACTTATGAGGAGAGACTGAAGGAACTAGGCTTATTTAGCCTGCAGAAGAGAAGACTGAGGTAGGATTTGATAGCAACCTTCAACTACTTGAAGGGGTGTTCCAGAGAGGAGGGAGCTAGGCTGTTCTCAGTGGTGACAGAAGGCAGAACAAGGAGCAGTGGTTTCAAGTTGCAGCTGGGGAGGTCAAGGTTGGATATTAGGAAAAACTTTCTCACTAGGAGGGTGGTGAAGCACTGGAATGGGTTACCTGGGGGGGGGGCAGGGTGGAATCTCCATCTTTGGGAACATTTACGGCCCAGTTAGACAAAACCCTGTCTGGGATGATTTAGTGGGAGTGGTCCTGCTTTTAGCAGCGGGTTGCACTAGATGACCCCATAAGGTCCCTTCCAACCCTAAGATTCTATGATTCCTTGACCCAGAACTGTTCCCTGCACAATCTCATTCAATATGTCCTACCAGAATGACTGTGAACCACTCCTCTCTGGGAACAGCGTTCCAACCAGTTATGCACCAACCTTATGGTAGCTCCATGTAGATTGCATTTCTCTGTGTGCTTATAAGAAGACCATGTAAGACAGTATCAAAAGCTTTACTAAAGACAAGATATGCCACATCTACCATTCCCCACATCCCTCGCCCCATGCACAGTGCTTGTTACCTTGTCAAAGAAAGTTATTAGGTTGGTTTAACATGATTTGTGATAATCTAGCACAAAACAATAGATTCATGTTGGTCAGAAACTAAAGGTATGAGAGTATTACATTCCACTCTGGCAGGGGGGAGAAATTCAAGGGTCTAGATCCTTCTTGAAAGCACATGCCCAATGAGTAGTGATGGGAAACTGTACCTCCATCATGATATCTCTCTTTAGTAGGACTCCACAAGGATAAATAATTTCACCAGTACCATTCAACATCTACAAGCTGCCACTAAGAGAACTGGTCAGACAACATGGATTTATGTGACAGCACTATGCAGATGACTCATATCTCTACCTATCCCTACCTCTTATGACCGCATCACTGCTAGATTGCCTAATGTTTGGGTAAAATCAAATCATGTATAAAGAACAGCTGGCTGCAGCTAAAATCCTAGGTGTTATATTGATGGGTGTCTGCGGACACAGTGCAGTCTCTTTTGGGTGAAGGTTCGCACATGCTATTGGTCATCTCAGTCCATAGTTTAGTAATGGTCCTTGATTCATTGCTGATGTTAAATTATCACAGAGCAACATCCATGATAAAGCTTTCTATTATCTCTGGTTAGGTAGGAAACTATCCCACCCAGATAGACAATGGCCTTGGCCTTTTAGACAATGGAGAAAAACCCATCTGGTCTACAACAATGAAATATACCTGGACATGAAGCCATCAGCATTTAGGAACTTCAACTAATACAGAACTGTGCAGTTGTTCTCCTCAACAGCATGGGGTACCTAAGCACTTCAGAACTATCCTTCACTACCTACTCTGGCTTCCTGTATATTAAAAGGTTTCAGTCCTTATCCACATGGCAGCTCAATGACCTGCGCCCAGGATTTTGAAAACATCACCTAAAGAATTCAGCTAAGGATTATGATAGACAAATACATTCCTCAGGCAGAATGGAGCTTTCTACCCACCAATATAAAGTTCATCCATACAGGAGAAAGTTTTCTCGAAGGCCAGGCTAGGACTATAGAATGAACTTCCACAGGAAATGGGGACCATTACTAGCCTCAGCAAATACAAGACACATTTCTTTGACCATCATCCTCTAGTACAGAGGCATAGCAGAATATACATAAAAATATACCACTACAAAATACTCCACTACACACACAATTTTCACTCTAGGGAGGGGGTGAGAGAAACAACTAATCACATGTGACTGATGTTAGTCATGATAGTTAATTCCCTCCTGGAAGATACTTAGAAATTGCACTGATTAGAGCATAAAGCATCACAGTTGCTTCAATACACAACATGCATGATGCGTTTCTGCTAAGGTCTAATGTGACCGCTATGTGTAAAGCACCTATCATTTTGGTATCTATTATTTGTATTACAGTAATGCTTAGAGGCTGCAACTAAAGTAGTGTTTGGCGCTGTATATAAACATATTAAAATATTGTTCCTGCCCCTAAAGGTTCACAATCTAAACTGACATGACTAAAGGTGTGGGAAAAGATTATTAATTATTATTAATATCCTATTTTCCAGTTGGGGAACTGAGCCAGAGATTAAATGGTTTGATCAAGATGACAGAGCAAGTCTTTGACAGAACTTGGAACTGAATTCAAGTCATATCCCAGTGCTTGCTGGAGCTGACTCCAAATGAACAAACAAACTTCAGTGATCCTAGGCCTGAACAATATGTACATTTGAAAGTGGTTGCATAGCAACCATTTCAGGAGATATGGTCCTGCTTCTTGGAAATATATTATTGTCAAGATGATTGGTGGGGTTATTTACCTGTTTTGTTATCTTTTGGCTGTGTCTGGAGTTAATGTTCTGCTTATCATACACTATTGTGGAGTTCATACCTAGGAGATATTGCTTCAAGAGTTTTCTGCTCTTTTTAAAAAATAATATTATACACCATTATATATATTTAAAAAGTGGTTGCTTGGCCACAAGCAGAGACTAGAGGTGTCATTCCCCGCACCATGGCAGTACATAAAGGTTCACCCCAATAATAGGGTAATGGACATTATTAAATGGACTAGGAGATTAATGTTACATGGGTTCACTTTCTGTTCCCTCTTTCAGGCTCCATTTAAGCAAAATGCTTAAGTACATGCCTAAGATTAGGCACATGAATAGTCCCATTAAAGTCATTAGCCATTAACTTGTTTAAAGTTAGGCACATTCTTAGATACCTTTCAGAATGAAAATAATCCACTTCAATATTCTGATCCATGAAGGGATATTGTTTGGCATAATAATAAACCTGAGTGGCAGGCAGATCTTGCCCCAAAAAAGCTTGGCTTTCAGCAGAGCCATCATCCACATCCTTCTGAATCCTATATATCTGCAGCTTTCCAAGATGCATTGGGGTGGATCAAGCCCTTAATACTACACTTCACTGATTTTTATTTATCTTGGTATGCCACTTAAAAAAGAAAACTAAATAAAATAACCTCTGTCTGACTCTAAGTGACAAATACTCCTGTATAAAAGTCAAAATAAAAATGGTTTTAGCTCATGCTTATTAAAAACCATCAGCTCAGCAATAGTGTAGTTGCAAACAATTCATTGCAGAGACAAACATGTATATATTTTGAACTCTGGCACCATTCAAGGAGTTATATAGCGGAGAACCACCCCAGAATACTTTTAAAGGATTTCATAGGAAAAATATCCCCAGAAGTAGTTCCAGTTTAAGAATCATTAACTACATTCATCTTAAAATATAACATTAGCTGTCTTAATCAAGTTTGGAATAGTTTCAGTAAAATCAAACACTCCTGAATTTATGATTTACAGATATCTAGATATCTAATACTGTACCTTTAAAGTTTCTTCTCCATATCTCCAAGTATATGAGACAAAGTGATCTGTGAGATTCACTAGGATTAATTCTTCCTACTCTCATAAATCAACATCATCATCCATCCATGTCCTTTCTGATCAATCTCTTGATCTTTTTCCTAGTCAAAAGTGCATCATATGTCTGAGTCATCTTCCTGCCCCATTTTTCAAGTCAAGCTTTAACTCCCAAGTTTGATTTAACAGGCTTTTTCAATGACACGTCCAACCTTAGTTCTTCCATTACTGCCGACTCTATTCACTGTGTCTTCCAGGTTGTTTCTTTTATCGTTTTTTTTTAAAAGTCCCTCCTAGAGTTGCTTCAAGGTTTAAAACTATCTCCAGCTAAATATAATTGTACCTTATGCTCCTAGATGAATAGAAGGTATATCCAACACAACCCAATAGACATTTTTCTAGCACCACTTTCTAAATAATCACAATAATTCAGTGGGAAACAATTGCATGTACCAGCATACATTTTTCAATGAAGGTAGCCCATTAAAATGGCAGGAGGGGGCAAAGCAATGAAAGCTGTATTTTGCTGTACACTGTGCAGTACAGGTATCAGTAATAAACTGCTGAAGACCAATTCTCATTTATTGAAATTGTTGTTAAAAAAGGGACTCTGTGATATTTATAATTTCAGGCCTGGAAGACTTTAGTATCTACCAACTTTAGTTTGGTTGCCAAAAAGACATATCACTCCTCACTTCTGTATGACTGCATGTTTTATTCCTGCGGGGTGGATGGAATACTCAGTTTCCCATGTTCTTTCCCCTCCAGCACAGAAAAACAGAGAATTGGGTAAAGCAGAGAAAGAACTGCAAGTCTAGATGGGACTTAGAAATGTAATAAGGGAGGAGTTGGACACCTAACTGCTATTGTTGGTACCCGAGTCCAACATTTTGGCACCACTGGCATTCACAAAACTATAGCTCAGCTACCACCTCACCCTGTGGCTAAAGTATTTAGGTGCCTGGACTTCCCCTGATAAAAATTCCCTAGACACCTACATTTCAGCAGCTGGACACATGCGCAGCCATTAGTGTCCTGCAGCACCCAGCAACTTGCCACCTAATGCACACCTATACCTCGCAAACGAGGCACTCCTCAGCCTCTCTTGCCTTTGGTGCCCAATCTAGTAGGCATGCTCAGAGCACACCTAAACTTGCATCCGTAATGGCTGGAGGAGAAGATGGTACTGGGGCTCAATCTCTTCTATTGAAGCTGTTCCACTATATCTAAAATACTTAAATATTCAGCATAGCAGGAGAATGGGAACCTGAGTTTTCAGTGTTGTTCACTCCTCATAACTCAAGAACTAGGGATCATCCAATGAAATTAACAGGCAGCAGATTTCAAACAAACGATAGGAAGTATTTCTTCACAGAATGTGTAATCAGCCTGTGGAGTTCTTTAAGAACATAAGAACATAAGAAAGGCCGTACTGGGTCAGACCAGAGGTCCATCTAGCCCAGTATCTGTCTACCGACAGTGGCCAGTGCCCAGGTGCCCCAGAGGGAGTGAACCTAACAGGCAATGATCAAGTGATCACTCTCCTGCCATCCGTCTCCATCCTCTGATAAACAGAGGCTAGGGACACCATTCTTAACCCCTTTCTGGCTCATAGCCATTTATGGACTTAGCCACCATGAACTTATCCAGTTCCCTTTTAAATATTGTTCTAGTCCCAGCCTTCACAACCTCCTCAGGTAAGGAGTTCCACAAGTTGACTGTGCGTTGTGTGAAGAAGAACTTCCTTTTATTTGTTTTGAACCTGCTACCTATCAGTTTCATTTGGTGACCCCTGGTTCTTGTATTATGGGAGTATTTAAACAACTTTTCCTTGTCCACTTTTTCCACATCAGTCATAATTTTATATACTTCTATCATGTCCCCCCTCAGTCTCCTCTTTTCCAAGCTGAAGAGGCCCAGCCTTTTCAATCGTTCCTCATACGAGGCACTCTCCAAACCCCTAATCATTTTAGTTGCCCTTTTCTGAACCTTTTCTAGTGCTAGAATATCTTTTTTGAGATGAGGAGACCACATCTGTACACAGTATTCGAGATGTGGGCGTACCATGGATTTATATAAGGGCAATAATACATTTGCAGTCTTATTTTCTATCCCCTTTTTAATGATCCCTAACATCCTGTTTGCTTTTTTGACCGCCTCCGCACACTGTACGGACATCTTCAGAGAACTATCCACAATGACTCCAAGATCTTTTTCTTGACTCGTTGTAGCCAAATTAGCCCCCATCATATTATAGGTATAGTTGGGGTTATTTTTTCCAATGTGCATTACTTTACACTTATCCACATTAAATTTCATTTGCCATTTGGATGCCCAATCACTTAGTTTTGTGAGATCTTTTTGAAGTTCTTCACAATCTGCTTTGGTCTTGACTATCTTGAGTAGTTTAGTATCGTCTGCAAACTTAGCTACCTCACTATTTACCCCTTTCTCCAGATCATTTATGAATAAATTGAATAGGACTGGTCCTAGGACCGACCCTTGGGGAACACCACTAGCTACCCTTTTCCAATCTGAGAATTTACCATTTACTCCTACCCTTTGTTCCCTGTCTTTTAACCAGTTCTCAATCCATGAAAGGACCTTCCCTTTTATCCCATGACAACTTAACTTACATAACAGCCTTTGGTGAGGGACCTTGTCAAATGCTTTCTGGAAATCTAAGTACACAATGTCCACTGGATCCCCCCTGTCCACATGTTTGTTAACCCCTTCAAAGAACTCTAATAGATTAGTAAGACACGATTTCCCCTTACAGAAACCATGTTGGCTATTGCTCAACAGTTTATGTTTTTCTATGTGACTGACAATTTTATTCTTAACTATTGTTTCAACTAATTTGCCCGGTACCGACGTTAGACTTACCGGTCTGTAATTGCTGGGATCCCCTCTAGGGCCCTTTTTAAATATTGGCGTTACATTAGCCGACTTCCAGTCTTTGGGTACCGAAGCCATTTTAAGGGACAGGTTACAAATCTTAGTTAACAGTTCCGCGACTTCACATTTGAGTTCTTTCAGAACTCTTGGGTGAATGCCATCTGGTCCCGGTGACTTGTTAATGTTGAGTTTATCAATTAATTCCAAAACTTCCTCTAGTGACACTTCAATCTGTGACAGTTCCTCAGATCTGTCACCTACAAAAGCCGGCTCAGGTTTGGGAATCTCACTAACATCTTCAGCCGTAAAAACCGAAGCAAAGAATCCATTTAGTTTCTCTGCAATGACTCTATCATCTTTAAGCGCTCCTTTTGTATTATCATCATCAAGGGGCCCGACTGGTTGTTTGGCAGGCTTCCTGCTTCTGATATACTTAAAAAACAATTTGTTATTACCTTTGGAGTTTTTGGCTAGCCGTTCTTCAAACTCCTCTTTGGCTCTTCTTATTACACTCTTGCACTTAAGCTGGCACTGTTTGTGCACCTTTCTGTTTGCCTCACTAGGATTTGACTTCCACTTTTTAAAGGAAGTCTTTTTACCTCTCAGTGCTTCTTTTACATGGTTGGTGAGCCATGGTGGCTCTTTTTTGGTTTTTTTACAGTGTTTCTTAATTTGGGGTATACAGTGAAGTTGGGCCTCTATTATGGTGTCTTTAAAAAGCGCCCATGCAGTTTTCAGAGATTTCACTTTAGTCACTCTACCTTTTAGCTTTTGTTTAACTATCCCCCTCATTTTTGTATAGTTCCCCCTTTTGAAATTAAATGCCACAGTGTTGGGCTGTTGAGGTGTTCTTTCCCCCACAGGGATGGTGAATGCTATTGTATTGTGGTCACTAGTTCCAAGCGGTCCTGCTACAGTTACCTCTCGGACCAGCTCCTGCACTCCACTCAGGATTAAATCTAGAGTTGCCTCTCCCCTTGTGGGTTCCCATACCAGCTGCTCCATGAAGCAGTCATTCAAAGTATCGAGAAATTTTATCTCTGCAATATGTCCTGAAGTGAAATGTTCCCAGTCAATATGGGGATAGTTGAAATCCCCCACCATTATTGGGTTTTTAAATTTGATAACCTCCCTAATTTCCCTTAGCATTTCATCATCGCTCTTACTATCCTGGTCAGGTGGCCGATAGTAGATCCCTAATGTTATATTGTCATGGAAGCATGAGATTTCTATCCATAGCGATTCTATGGAACAAGTGGATTCGCTTATGATTTTTACTTCATTTGAATCTACATTTTCTTTCACGTATAGTGCCACTCCTCCTCCCGTACGACCTGTTCTGTCCTTCCGATATATTTTGTACCCCGGAATGATTGTGTCCCACTGATTGCTCTCTGTCCACCAGGTTTCTGTGATGCCTATTATATCAATATTCTCCTTTACCACTAGGCACTCTAGTTCACCCATTTTATTATGTAGACTTCTAGCATTTGTGTATAAGCACTTTAAAAACTTGTCCCTGTTTATTTGTCTGCCCTTTTTTAATGTGCCAGATTCTTGGTCATGTGGCTGTTTATCATCGGATCCGGCCCCCTCACCATCCTTTTCTGTCCTCTGTTCCTGACTATAACTATAACTATAACCTGGAGATTCCCTCTCGTCAGACTCTCCCTTAAGAGAAGTCTGTGTCCGATCCAGCTGCTCCTCTGCAGCAGTCGGCTTTCCCCCATCCTCTAGTTTAAAAACTGCTCTACAACCTTTTTAATGTTTAGCGCCAGCAGTCTGGTTCCCTTTTGGTTTAGGTGGAGCCCATCCCTCCTGTATAGGCTCCCCCCATCCCAAAAGTTACCCCAGTTCCTAATGAACGTAAACCCCTCCTCTCTACACCATCGTCTCATCCACGCATTGAGACTCTGAATCTCTGCCTGCCTACCTGGCCCTGCGCGTGGAACTGGGAGCATTTCTGAGAATGCCACCATAGAGGTCCTGCATCTCAATCTCTTTCCTAGTAGCCTATATTTTGCTTCCAGGACATCTCTCCTACCCTTCCCTAAGTCATTGGTACCTACATGTACCACGACCACCGGCTCCTCCCCAGCACTACACATAAGTCTGTCTAGATGCCTCGAGAGGTCCGCAACCTTCGCACCAGGCAGGCAAGTCACCATACGGTTCTCCCGGTCATCACAAACCCAGCTATCTATGTTTCTAATGATCGAATCTCCCATTACTAACACCTGCCTTTTCCTAGCAACTGGAGTTCCCTCCCCCGGAGAGGCAACCTCCGTGCGAGAGGCAGCCTCAGCATCATCTGGAAGGAGGGTCCCAACTATGGGAAGGTTCCCCTCTGCTCCCGCTGACTGCTCTGCTTCCCTTGGGCATTTTTCCTCCTCAACAGCACAGAGGCTGTCTGAGCGGAGGTGGGACAATTCTACAGTGTCCCTGAAAGCCTCGTCGACAAACCTCTCTGCCTCTCTCAGCTCCTCCAGTTCCGCCACCCTGGCCTCCAAAGCCCGCACGCGGTCTCTGAGGGCCAGGAGCTCCTTGCACCGAATGCAGACATACGACACCCGCCCACAAGGCAGGTACTCATACATTCCACACCCGGCGCAATAAACTGGATAGACCCCACTCTGCTGCTGGGCTTCTGCCTGCATTGTCTCCCAGTTAATGAAAGGGTGGTTGAAAGAAAGAAAGGGGTTTTAGAGTATGGTTTTGAAGTATAGGTTATATGGGGACAGGGGACCAAGGAGGAGCTATGGGGCCCCGCCCTCCCTTGAAACTCCCTTCAGAACTCCCTTGCAAAACTCCCTGTTAGCAGCCCCTATTCGCAAGCTCCCTGGTCGCTTATGTGTGGCTTTATAAAGCCCTGGCCTGAGTTAATGCCCCACCCACTGATTAAGGCTGATTAAGCTCAGCCAATCACCAGAGGCTTCAAGCTCTCAAACTTACCTTTGAGGCTCACAGCCTCCAACTGCCCGCTCTAGCACACAGTCCTTCAAACAGACACACAGACAGACACCAACTCAAGCTCAGCACACAGCTCACAGCAGTAACCCCTAAACACACCCCCCCCAATACTACAGACAGTCACTTACCCCACAGATTCTGCAGTAGCTCCTCCTTCACCTGGAGAACTCCCTTGCAAAACTCCCTGTTAGCAGCCCCTGTTCGCAAGCTCCCTGGTCGCTTATGCTTTGCCAGCAGATGTCTTGAAGGCCAAGAGCATAACAAGGTGCAAGAAAGAACTAGATAAGTTAATAAAGGATAGGTCCTTTAATAACTATTAACCAGGTGGGCAAGGATCGCTGTTTGCCAGAGGCTGGAAATGGACCATTGGATGGTCCACTTAATGATTACTTGTTCTGTTCTCTAAAGTTCCTGGCATTGGCAATTGTTGGAAGACAGGATAGTGGGCTAGATGGACCATTGGTATGACCCAATATGGCCATTCTTAGGTACTGTACAATTCATTCTTGGGCATTCTCTGCCACAATAAATATTTAAGTATTTTATAGGAAGAGGAACAGCTTCAGTAGGAAAGACCAAGATATGTACCCCATAGTCCACCAGTTAGGGCACTCACATGGGACATCAAGAGTTAAGGACCTGTCCCACATGAGACAGAATGGAGATTTAAGATAAGTGTTTTAACCACTGGGATATTAGGTGGAAAAATTTAGATCCTCTCTTTGAGGGGATGGGTTTAGGTCACATCACTTTCCTTGGTGTTACCTACTGGCTTCCCTCAGCAGCTTCTAGCTCAGCATGGTGACACCCAAATTTCCCCATGCATTGTAAAGGGCACCTAACTCAGGGCTGTGAATTCTACTAGATGACAATGTGCCTAGTCCACATTGCAAAAATAACTCACAACATCTTACACATTTGTACACCTATGATGATGAAAAACAATCTCTGTGAAGTTTAGCATGCAAACATTTAGCACTGATAGCAGCAATTTAATCAGTCCAGGATTTCACAAGTGAGGCTTGTGCTACCCATTAAATTTTCAAGTCAAAAGTTCAGTTTACCATGTTGTGTCAGATTGAAGTCAGAAACTCATTCTTTAAAATCAATTTAGTAAATATATCGTCACAGTGAAAAGCAGATTTAGTGGACCAGAGAAAGTCAGAAGGAAAATCTTCATACTTCGTGTCATAGGGTTGTCCTGCATGGAGCACTTCCTTATGACAGGCTGCAGCACAACAAATGTGTGGGCCTCAATTTCCCTCCTCAAATAAGCAAAGTATTCTCTTCAAGTATCCCTCCTTGGGGCTGGGTGATTACCAAAACTTGTGCAAACGAGACTTATGTTTTGGACCAGCACCTGAGAGATGTGTTTTGCAGTTCAAATATAGATATACCCGCACTGTCTCTACTCAAGCTAGCAGCTAAAAAATAGTATCCACAGTGGCACAGACAGCTGCTTGGGCTACCTACCCCAAATACATGCCTGCCCGATCCCAGGGTACATGCACAGGCAGGTAGCTGAGCTGCTATCCATGCTGCTGAAGACACACTGCTATTTTTAGGCACTGGCTCAACCAGAGATAGCATGGGTATGTCTGTACCAGATAGGAATACATCCAAGCTTAGATGGAGACATACCATGGTTGATTTATCACTCCAATGCAAGCAGTCATCCCATGACATCTTATCCATGTACATAACACACACCATGTGCTGGCATCTTCTGCCACCTCTTTCTTGGTCCTGCTCTATCCCTCTGATAGAATAGCCACCAGCCCTTCCAGTTGGAGAGTAACTCCAGTGTTCTAATAGGAATCCCCACAGCTTCACTGCTAGGAAATCATCCTCCCCATTGGGGCCTCCCTCACCATCCCTGGATCTAGCTCTCTTGTGTGCAGATCAGCAGGTAAGCCCCTCTACTGCTTCTCTACTCCCAGTTCTGGATTCTGGATTTTCTAGCTCTGGGAGGTCAGCCAGTAAACTCCTCTTACCAGTCTCCTCACCTTCAGCCTTCCTCCAGGAAACATCTATATCTCTACCAGATTTCACCTTCCCTTTACCCTGACTGAACTACTGTGTTCTCACTCACAAGGTCTTCTTCTTCACTCAGAGTCTCCAAGGTCCTTTACAGCCCAGGTGCTGCCATGCTCTCTTAATTGACCAAATGAAAGCACCTGTTCTGGAACAAGGGAGCTGTATGCTCTTCATTTACTGTGTCCAACCTCCCTATCACGTATCAGCATATCACTCTGCAGGATCAGAGCCTACTTGAAGAAGCCATTAAAGTGTATGCATTGCATTGTTCTTTACAGTCACGGTGACCTAGAAAGTGCTGAGGATACAGGAAAGTATGCAAAGACTAGTTAAGC
Organism: Pelusios castaneus; assembly: GCA_007922175.1. Taxonomy (NCBI): domain Eukaryota; kingdom Metazoa; phylum Chordata; order Testudines; family Pelomedusidae; genus Pelusios; species Pelusios castaneus. The sequence continues at coordinate 3,436,388 of ML685809.1, read as the reverse complement.
AATAAAACATTATAGGACAAGAATTATAGCATATTATTTCACGCCTGGCATGTTGTTAAGGGCAAGAACCTTCAGTGTAATGAGGTATGGAATAATACATCATAATTCACACACGGGAGTCTCTTATTGCAATTATAAATTTTTATTATAAAATGCAATTTGAAAAAATATATTTGTATATGTTTAGTAATAACACTCATAAATTTCAACTAGTTGTTTTTATTACCTGTTAGATCACTCAATTTCTCTCACCTATTTTGTAATGACAATTAAGCATGCCTTTAGTTAAAATAATGCATGTGAAACGCAAGATATTTTTGACTCCTAAACCCTTTTCACTATGCATTGAAGCATTTCTTTTCATTTCAAAAATCATTTATTTTTCTGTCTCAAAGGGCTTCATTTTTTTTAAAAATAGGACTTTCAGAATCACTCCGTGTCCTTCTAGTTTATAGTTAAAAGTAAAATTGTTTTGAAAGGCTTAAATAATAATTAAAATATGTGCTCATATTATGATTTCTGTAAAAACAGGTAACCTGCATCTAAAATTAAGAGCCAGTGCTTCCATTGCTGAGAACCACTGCTAGTGACAGAGAATGGCTGACGACCACTTGAAAGATTACTGCCTTCCTCCCCAGCACTCTGGGAGGGAGTTATGTCAGATGGTAGGAGTCTTTTCTGTCATTTCACATGGCCATTTTGGAATAATTCCCCCATGCCCTCTTTCTCAGCCTCACACAACTGATTCCTTTAAGCCATAGGCTGAATGAGTTTGCAAGGCACATGGATGAACCAAGGCATGAGGCAACACTTCAGAGCACCTACTTGTTACCAATGCTGTAGCTGGCTCTCAGGAAGCCAAACCAGTATCAAAATTGGCCACTTGTGAGGGCTGAGCCATGAAAACAATCAGGCCAACAGCAGCAGTCTCAAGGGATGAGGACAGTAAGAACTGTCATGATGTTGCTCACAAAGAACACTGAAAAAATGTAGTATCCAAAGTGATAGACAAGTGGAGAAAGCTAGATATGGACATTGATCTGTGACAGGGGGCTGGGCAAGGACTGCTATAGCAACCCCTTGTCCAACTAGCTCCTATTTAGAGAGGTAAATGGAAGCTGGTTGGTGAAAACCAGCCCCTAATTAGAGAACCAGAGACAGCTGCCAGCCCAATAGCCTGGGGCTATATGAAGGACTGAGTGGGAGGAAACCAGGGGGGAAAGAATGGAAGTTTGGGGGTGGTGCTTTGTGGCTAGATATAGCTGCTATGACGGTAAGCTGTATATGGGAAAAGGTGGTTGGAGCATAACCTGTAAACAAACTTGCATGCCTGGTTATTGAATCCAGGATCTCTTAGTGATGTTATAAGTGAAGAAGAAGAAGAAGAAGAAACAGGGTAGGCTTGATAGCACCTTGTTACAGTGTCTATTGTGTTATTGGGCATATCCTTGCAAACAAACGTCTACGGAAATCAGAAAGATTTCTAAACAGAAAACATTTGCTGGAAAAAAAATCTGAATGGACTTTGTGACTTACCGTTCTCTGCATTTATATGTTCCCTTCCATGCTGTAGTTTCCATTTCATGTGTCTGATGAAGTAGGATTTTACCCAAGGAAAGCTCATTTGATAGATAAATGTTAGTCTTTAAAAGTGCTGCAGGGTTCCTTGTTCATTTTGCTAAACAGAAAAAGGTTTTGATAACTGCATTCACCAAGCAATGTGGTCTGGAATACAATTATTTACATTAGGCCAAATAGACTAGCATATCCTTCTCAGCAACCAACATCAAAAATGTAGATATGTCTGGTGCTTCTTGATCAAAAGTAGCATTGAAATAACCATATTTACTAATTTGTATAGTCCAGAAAGGTTAGATGAGTAAACATAAAGACCAATTAAGTCTTGACTATCTCATACCAGTTGATCTTTCTTGGCTTCAGGGCAGTGTGGTTTGTAGGATTAGGCCCTACATTTGGGAAAATGTTTTTCTTTATGATATTTATTTAGACTAAATATGACTAATTTTAATAGAAGTTAGGTTAAACCAGAATAAATCCTTATATTGGTTCTATTCCCAAAATTCTTGAGCAGATTTAATCTTAATAGTAAATTGACATGAGGTATGACACTTAGTGGATTCTTTAAAGTGGCTTGGGACTTTGTGGGTGTAGCTTTGCTCAATTATTAGGATTGTTTTTATTTGCTTGAATTCATGCAATATACAGTCTGGAGGGAAAGTTCTTGCCTGAAACCACTTCTTTGGAAATCTAGAAAGGACTTGCAAGAACTGTACAGCAGTTTTGTGACAAGAGTTACTTAAAATATTTCCCTATAGCTGCAAAATTATGCACAAGCTGGAGTTGAAATGACAAGAGAAACCCATGGGATGCTGTTTGGAATATATTTTAATACTGTAGTTACAGCAAGCTTTACATTTAGAAGAACATAATACCAAAATGATTACTAAGCAAGGCATTTTTTCATGAACACAACACATCAAATCCCCTTTAGATTACTTCATGAAAGCTAAAACTAGGCTATTTATTGATTTGAGAATGTTGGTAAATATTGTAATCTTGCATACATTAAATTGCCTTCTTGAATTATTCCAGATATATGAAGTGAAGGTAGGGAAGGGCTGCTTTGAAAAAGTGCTTGATACAGTATTACTGAAGCTAAGTTTACACTTACATTCCAGCTATTCTTAACACAGAAAATAGGAAATATTTCAGTCAATATAAAATAGACTCTGGATAAGAAAATAAGGAACTTTTTCCCCAGCAGACATAGCAGATATTAGAATATATGAAATCCTCTTAAATTTAATATATGGATCTAGAAAGTTTGTGACCACCAGCTAATCTTTAGAGGAAAACTTTTAGGGCTTTATTCTGTCCCTCTTTTGGTGCAATTTGAAAGATGAGCAAGACACGTCGTGTAAATATCTCCTAGTCATATTGCTATCTTCAACCCTCTCTGTACAGATCAGATCATATTCAAGTCTTCAACCCTCTCTGTACATCTCAGACCATATTCAAGTTGTCCCAGGAAGGTATGACCATCAAAGGGGTGAAGGGTCAGAAATGATAATGGGTTTTACTTATGCAAATCAGCAGGCTTTATTAGTAGCCTTACTTTACATTAGACTATTTTCTAAATATGTGTTTAATGTAAGATCTCAAGCACCAACTAGGAGCTCCACTCATATAAATACTAAGTAGAAGAGGATCTAGAATGTAACTGGAATAAATATTCACTTAAATATTTCTTATGTTCAATATATAACATAGGATTTTCTGTTGAAGATTACCATAAAAAATGAGATACTATGGCTAAGATTGTTCTCATGTAGATTTTGCAGAAGCAGCACCAGTAATACATGAAGTAAGACTTTGAGCCTTCAATTTCTTTCCTGTCTGTTTCTACAATAAAATATAATTTTTCACCAAGTTTTTTAATTGTTATGAAATTATGACAAAAGAAAATACTCCTGTTGTAATTGCTCAAGCAATCACAATTTTCTTTATGAATTGATTGTGTGCAAATGTGATTAAACTAAGGGAAAAAAACCTACTATTTACAGATGACAGTGTACAGGGTTAGCTAGTAGAAAAATATGTTGCAGTATATCAAAGGAGCACTTATTTTCAGACTACAAGTTAGATACCCTTACAGATGCACAAATGCTTTAATTCCAGTTAATCACTTTTCCTACAGTCCTATTCACTGTTAAATCAACATATTAAGTCTAATTTTTAATAGCTAGATTTTCAATCCTGGTAACAATCCAAGTAAATTAATTCCTTTGTAAACAGCCTTAATTAAGGGTGTAACTAGACTTTACATAAATCTATCAGGTATGTGCTAAATACTGATCTCCTACTGTACTAAAATAACTCATTCTTATGTAATCAGTTATTAGATTAGCTCTTTATTTTAAGATTAATTTTCGCACTCCACTTGAATACAACTTCAATGGTGTGACTACATCATTTGTAGCTTTAGTTTTAAATGGAAGAATGACCAATATTTTACTAAGTATTAAGCTCTAATTTTGTCTTCTAAAGGCATATTGCACAGCCACACCTCTTACACCATATTTCACATATGTATATGTTGGGTGTATTACCAAAAATTGTAATCAGCAAAAGACTTCATGAAACATATTGGTTGATTACTGAAAGAGAAGGACTAAGGATAACATGCTTAAAAGTAAGGGCCAGGTTGGGCCCTTGCTTCTCTGCAAGGAATGGTCTGAGGTTTTGCTAGTCATGTTAAATGTTTGCCAAATAAGAAGAAAGAGACTTCGGGGAAAGGATATGTACCCTAGTAGGTTTAATTTTTTAATAGTAATCTTCACGTGACCTTTAAAGGGTATCATTCATCACCTCACTGTACCAAAATAAATGTGTTGTGTAGCCAGGATAGATATTTACATATTCACTTATAGAAATTAAAGGATTTACTGGAACGCTGCAAGCAAAAACTCCAGCAGATTCAGGCAGGGCTTAACTTCCTCCTAGCCCGCCCAAAAGAAGTCAATGACATAATATCAAAACAAGACAATAACTTAGCACTAAGATACAGCACCACCTAATGATGGAGTTGCTGTCTGCACCCATCATAATATCTGAAACAAAGATATCACCACAAAGATGCACAGAAATTAGATATATTTTTCTTTTCTTAATTTTCTTTTAGGACAGCTTTTCCTTCTGGCAAAAAATAAAATACAAAGGCTCATGGCTTGGAAACTATCTGATACATTTTGTAGCTGTGGATTTAAAGCATCTAACTGGATATCATCTAAAAGAATGTACTTAAGCCAGTACTTCAGGAACTGAAGACCTTTAGAGTAATTTATAACTGCCTGGCATTGTCCACAAAGAAAAGATGGGAATCAGTGGAATTGAAGAGCTAAATGGATTTGTCAGTTTTCTGCACACTATTGAGATTCATGAGTGGTTAGATGAGTGGTTAAGGATGATGAGGAGAGGAACAAAAGAACCTGAAAGAAGAATCATAGAATCATTTCTGCTTTATTCCAGCTTTGGTTTCCTCTCTTTTTTTTCCTTTCCATGTCCTTAATTTGCCTTTGTTCCTGGATAATTTGTTGTAATTACAGTAAATATTTGGAATTTAGGAGGGTTCTATAACCATTGTAAAAGAATCACGTACTTGTGTTTTCAGTTCCTGTACCAAATAAAAGACAAAGTTTTCAAGCCAAAATATGCTTTGATAAGAGCAGCCTAAAAGCCACTATACAATCCAAATTCTTAGCTGCAAAAACACAACAAATCAAGTGCTCCTGCTGGTGATTAGTAACAGGAGCGAGGGTATTCCAAGACCTTTTGCCTTTCCAGGGCAAATGCAGAGATATTCTCTACCTTCTAAAGAAATTCTCATCCCATGGCAGGAAACATGCTTTATAGGTTGTCTTGAACCTGCTGGAGGAAATTCAGTGTGTGCTTCCTCTATTGCCTGCTAGCAGACATTCAGGAACTTGGGACCTTGTCCACATCCCTAATTATCTGGTCAAGCAGACTTGAGTCTGTGAAGTACCATCAGGCTAGTTCCACCCTCTCAGACTCCACTCGTATCAGTCACCATTCTGCCTGGATCCTGTACGAATGAACTAGAGTGAGGGTGTTGGGAGAAGTTTGAGGCTTGTGCACTCACTCTCCCTCCACCTACCTACAAGCCAGAATTTAGCCTTTTTTTAATAACAAGCTATAGGGAAGAAGGAACCTCAATAGTGGACCTATGGGGGTTGCATATTTCATCATAAAGGGGCAGCTTCTACTCTGATAATGTCAGTCAAATCAAAAGGGAAAGCACTTGTCCAAGCCTCATTATTTGTATCACTGGCTGTTTCAGTGATTGATTATGAAAACCTCTCTCTTCTGAAAGCCATGCTTCTGTCTGTACTGTATAGCAGATAAAGGAATTGGAATTTATCTCTATGGGTGAGGTCCACAGATACTCAATGTGGGTCATCACTTTCCTATATCTGTAGGGGCAAAATCAAAGCTATGGCTGACGAGGGACTAGCTCTCATAGCTCCTGGCAGAGAAGGGAAGTCTAACACCTGCTGCAAGAGAGAACTTAAATTCATAAGCAATTTGATAACATTTGGACATACTGGTCAGCCTATAAAGGGTTTGAAAAGGTGGTTTGTGTCCTGCCTGGAGTTACCGCAGCATCACCCTCCCTGCTCAGGACACAGGCTAGGACAACGATGGAGAAGGATCCAAAGAAGAGAAGTCTCTGTCCCAAAGCTGTGTTCTTCCTGCTCTGTGTCCCTGCCAGAGAGCACAAGAGGAGAGGTTGTGCCTTCTACATTCCAGTCTCCTCATTGTCAGTGACTGGAAAGATCTCTTTTCAGCCCTCTTCCCTGTCCCAAGAGCTGGTTATCCAGGAGTTCCCCAGCTGCAGGGAGCCTGGTAGGTGGACCACAGTGATTTTGGAGAACAACAGTAAGGTGAAGAGAACCAACCCAATGTCAGATGTAGATATATCATAGACAGCAGCCCAGCTCAAAGGAACTGTTAGCAGAACTAGCTGAATCCAAGATAAACAGAGCAAGGAACAGCTGGTAAGACTGTTTCAGGCATGCACCCTGTTCATCATCCCTCCTTCCTTCCCTCTTTGCACAGTTCAGTTTCCTTCTCTTAACCAATGGGGAAGTCAGGAAATGTGCTTTGGGGGAGGGGAAAAGGAAGAGAATTCCCCACTAAGCAAAAAATTCTCTCTCGGGTTAAGAGGTTCCTCAATTTGGCTGCATCTACACTGGTAAGTTAAGTCGATTTAAGCTTGCTTAAGTCGACGTAATTTACCCTGCGTCTATTTAAGGAAAATAAAGTTGACTTAATGAAAATTAAGTAGACTTTATTAAACCTCCTTTCTAGTAGACCTAAGGCTTAAGTCAACTCCCTAAAGTCGACTTAAGCCAGTGTAGCCGTGGGGTAGCCCTAAGTCAACTTAGGGCTACCCCAGGGCTACACCAATGCCCTCCCTGCCAGGGGGGGCACAGGTGGAGCCTGGCATGCCCCCCCCCACAGGGCAGGGCAGAGTCTGCCTACCCTGCCCCTATGCCCTGCCAGGGTCCCTGTCCCCCTTTGCCCCATTGTACCTAGGTACAATGGGGCAAAGGCTGAGCCCACTGGCATTGGGTGCCCCCCCCGCCCCTGTGGACCTGCCCTAGGTCCCCCTAAGCCCCTAGAAGTCGACCTAGGTGTCCAGTGTGGATGCTCTAGGTCGACTTTTTAAGTTCCCCTTTAAGTCAACTTTATTTTTAAGTGGAGACACACTAAGTCGATTTAGTTAAAGTCAACTTAAATTACCCAGTGTAGACATAGCCTTTGGCACCAACAGAGGCCACCATATTGTATACCTTAGGCAGGAGCTGCAGTGTCCCCTTGGAGGCATTTTATCCACTCTCAAGAGGGCAAGGAAAAATAGACGCCACTTAGCACAAGAAGTTCACAGAATTCCTAATCTTGCTCAGGTTCCCAGACTCCACCTCCATTCCAGCAACTGCAGGAGGGTTTTACCAGAACTCTTGCTCAGAACAACAGCAAAATAAAATAGCCAAAACTGATTTGAACCATTAGTGGGCTGTTATTTATTCTCAGGAGAGCACTGTTACAGAAGTGCTGGAAACCCCTTCTGATTCCAAGGTCACTGGCTACAGCAGCTTCCAGTGTACTATGTTTGCTCAGGCCTCTGGCTGAAAACATACAGGCAATTAGAGGAAGAGAGAAGTTTGAAGAAAGGAGCATAAAAATGCCTAGACTAAGCAGACCCCAGTTATGCCATAACTGCCTGGCTAACTGACCCTTGCCCATGATGCTGGTCAGTCACACCTAATCAGGACATTCATCCAGTTTTAAGCTGAACTGTTCTATTTTTCTGTGGTTTGTCCCCTGCTTGGTACTGAGACAAAACTGGATGTGGTTTTGTCCAGTATCAGATGCTGAGGACATCATTTTGAAGAGCACACCACTTCACCTTCACTGGTGTGACTTGGCACACACCATGCATGAAAGGTCACACCAGCAATGTTGAGGTGATGCTCTCTTCCCAATGGTATCCTACAAGCTGCAGTGTGATATTGCATGCCCAGTGCGTGTGAGGTTATGCTGGTAGGGATGGGTTCATATGGATGGGGTATGGTCTGGAATGTTAGCTTTCTGTCAGGCTAATGCAACACTACTCATATAGGGTGTGTCTACACTGGCAAGTTAGGTCGACTTAAGCTTGGATTAAGTCGACTTAATGTGCCCTGCGTCCACACTACACCATGCTTAAGTCGACTTAAGGAAAATAAAGTCGACTTAATGAAAATTAAGTCGACTTTATTAAACCAACTTTCTACTCGACCTAAGGCTTAATTCGACTTTTTAAAGTCGAATTAAGCCAGTGTAGCCCTGGGGTAGCCCTAAGTCGACTTAGGGCTACCCCAGGACTACACCAATGCCCTCCCTGCCGGGGGGGGCACAGGGGGAGCCTGGCATGCCCCCCAAAGGGCAGGGCATGTGGGCACAGTGTGACACTGTCTGGATTTAGGGAAGCATTTATGATATTCTTTTCAATGGGTATCTTACTTAAAGTCGACTTAAAAGTGCAAGTGTAGACATAGCCATAGGGTGCATCTACACTTAGAAATTAAGTCAACTTAAGGACACTTAAGTCGACTTAATTTACTCCGCGTCTACACTGGGCTTTCTTTAATTCGACTTAAGCTGCTCCTTAAATTGAATTAAGGAAAAGTTAGTTCGAATTAATAACACCTCGTTTTAATTCGAACTAGCGCTTAAGTCGACTTTATTAAGTCGACTAAAGCCAGTGGAGACGCGAAGTAGTGTCTAGTTGGACCTTTTTAAGTCGACTTAATAAGGCCAAAAAGGGGCCATGTCTACGCTTGAAAAGATGTTGACTTTTGTTAAGTCAACTTAATAAGGTCCACTTTAAGGTCCACTTCGTAGAGTTAACCTAACTTTTCAAGTGTAGACATAGCCATAGTGGGTATTACCATTCCCCAAGCAGCCAGCCATGCAGGATTGAGAGGGAAAGCATTCCAGACCTGGAGGAACAAGCAGAGATTTTATGAATTTATTCAGCCCACTTTTATAAGGTGTGAGTCAAAAATATGGCCATACTAGGTCAGACCAATGGGCCATATAGCCCAGTATCCTACCTTTCAACTGTGCCAAAGCCAGGTGCTTCAGAGGGAATGAAGAGAGCAGGGAAATCATTAAATGGTCAATCCCTGTTATCCATTCCCAGCCCCTGATAGTTAGCGGCTTAGAACACTCAGAGCCTGTAGCTTGTATCCCTGATCATCCTGGCTAATAGCCATTGATGAACCTATTCTCCATGAATTTCTCTAGTTCTTTTTTTAACTCAATTATACTTTTGGCCTTCACAACATCCTCTGGCAATGAGTTCCACAAGTTGACTGTGCATTATGTGAAGAAATACTTCCTTTTCTTTGTCTAAAATCTTCTGCCTGTTAATTTCATTGGCTGATGCCCTACTTCTTATGTGATGTGAACAGGTAAATATCATTTCCTTATTCACTGTCTCCACAACATTCATGACTTTATAGACATCCATCATCTCCCCACTCAGTCATCTTTTCTAAGATGACCAATCCCAGTCTCTTTAATCTCTCCTTATATGGAAGCTGTTCCATTCAAGGTGCAGGCATACCTTAGATTTACATAGTGGCATTATGATATTTTCTGTCTTATTATCTATCCCTTTCCTAATGGTTTCTAACATTCTCTTAGCTTTTTGACTCTGCTGCACATTGAGTGGATGTTTTCAGAGAACTATGCACAATGATTCAAGATCTCTTTCTTAAGTGGTTGTCACATTACCCAGGGTACAATCTGGACTGATGAACAAATGTGTCCCCTCAGTTCTCCAAGTTGGGGTGCTTTTTTCATTGCTTCACTGTCACATCTACCATTTTTGGTCTGCTCACACACAGCCTCCAGCATGTAAGTTATTCCCAGTTATATCATATGAGTGCCATAGCCAGCCACTCATGAATTACACTGCAGAGCAACACCAGTAAATTCCAGTCCCAGACTTTCCCCAGAAAGGTATGTCTTGCACTGTCCAGCTCTCTCCTGGACAATAAAGTCTATCTAAAGGCCATTATTTTATTAATGAAAATAACATGCATAAATCCTGTTATCCCAAATGGAGCTTCCCAAACATTTCAATCCAGGCACACTGGTTTAGATAAATCAGTAAAACAAGTTTATTAACTACAGAAAAATAGATTTTTTTAAGCGATTGCCAGTAATGAGGCATAAAAGTCAGAATTAGTTACAAGAAAATAGACGCAAAATGTAAGTAATGCTTAATTTAACAATCTAGGTGAATTCAAAGCAAAGTCTCTCTAATCACATATTTCAGCAGTCTTACTGGCTGAATTTCTTTCAGTCAAGATCCCTTCCCCAGTCCAATAGTAGTGAAGCTAGGCTTACTAGCCTGTAATTGGCAGTATCTCCCCCTGAACCATTTTTTTTCTTTTTGTCATATTAGCTGTCCTCCAGTCATTTGGTAAAGAAGCTGATTTAAGTGATGTTATATAGCACAGTTAGTCACCCTTATCAAAGCTTGCCTCGATCACGCTAAGATTAGTGAGACAACATGGCTGTGCCATGCAGATTTTTTTTATAGTATTGACTGGTTCATTAAGGAATCCATGGAGACAAAGGACTGTGCTGTATGGCTGTTACATAGCACTGCCCCTGGCTTACTAAAAGATTTAGTCAAATCAGGTCCGTCCTTTGGAGGGGGGGATCGAACGGGGCGATCGCCCTGGGCCCTGCGGTTATGTGGGCCCCGCGCTGTCCCGCAGTTACGTGGGCCCCGCGCTGTCCCGCTCCCAGCGGGGCAGTGCCTGGGCCCGTGCCGCAGCTCCCCCCATGGACACGGTTTGCCCTGCCCTCCCTGCCTGTGGCAGCAAGCCAAAGGCGGAGGGGCGGGGTAAGGCAGGAGGCTTCCCCCAGCCTCTGGCTCTGGACCGGCCTGCCCTGACCCCAGGGCGGAGCAGGCCAGCCCAGCCCAGGGGTGGCGCAGTTGAGCAGAGCCCAGCCTCTCGGCCCCAACCGGTGGCAGAGCATCGGCCGGCCAGATCCCGGCGGCAGTCTCAGGGCCCACTCCCCGGCCCTGCACTGGCAGCCTGGGGTCCCAGCTGGGGCTGGCTCCAGGGACCCGAGACCACGCTGCTGCTGGGAGCCTGCTGCTCCGCCCTGGGGGTGGGGCGGAGGGTTGCTGGGGGCCACGGCCAGCTCCCCCCAGGGCCAGCTCCTGGCAGCAGCATCAGGCCTGTGGCCAGGGCTGGATCCCGCTGGTGGCGGGACCTTGGCGGCAGAGCGGGCCGACCCAGTATGCCCTTCCCCCCTCCAGCGTGGGGTGGGGTGGCCCCCCAGTCCAATTAGCCCCGGGCCCCACTCTCCCCTAGGGATGGCCCTGAGTCAAATAGCTGTGCCATCCAGTGAGTAGGTAGCACTGACTCTTCAAAGACGACTTAGGTCTGTAATAAGGGTGGCTATTCCTTTTCCTTGATTTGGAATCAGGGAGTTTCTGTAATGTCTTTTTGATTTATGTAAGAATGTATGTAATAATTCTGCCAACATTTTGTTTAATGGCTCCCCAAATGACAGACCTTCTGAATATTTAAAAACTATTATCATGGTTTTGGCCTGCCACTGGATCCCTTAGTGAGCCAGGTAGTGTTTTGCAAGAGCCACATATGCGCGGTCTTTTGTGTCACTAGGACCTTTGATAGTAGGTGTAAACAATGAAACAGAATCCTTTAAATCAGGGGTCTGCAACCCAAAAGATAAGAAGAGCCATTTTTGAAAATTCCTTCAATAACAAAGTGTTTTGAGAGCCACAATGGGTGTAGTCTCCTGGTGGGAGGTGAGGGATTTCTGCTGCAGGGTCCCCTTATGCAGGGGGGGGAAACCTGGAGCTTGGCATGGGCTGCCCGTGGGGTCCCTGGTGGCTGGGGGAAGCCCAGAGCCAGGCATGGGCCTCCTGCAGGGTACCCTGGTGGTTGGGGGAGCCCAGAGCCACAAGGAGGCAGCCAAAGAGCCGCATGTGGCTCCAGAGCCACAGGTTGCAGACCCCTGCTTTAAATGAATCAAACTTTAAAATTGTCTGATAATCAAAGAATTGCAGAAATTTATTATACACTAATGCCATCTGTGGATATCAATAGATGCAGCAGAGAAACCAAGAGAACTGAAATCTAAGAACCCACTTGGCATGTGTTCAAAAGGAATCAGAGGACGGCCCCCTCCAGTAAGCCTGGAAATTAGTCTGTATAAAATTAAGTCACCCCTTGCTCAAGAGAGATGACTGAACCCAACACAAAAAGCTGAGAATCCTAGGTCTAACTCAGTGGTTCTCAACCACTGTGTCAGGATGCATTACTGTGTCACCACACAGTGGTAAGTATGTTTTGGAGAGCCAGGGAGATGACTGGATTTGGCCTGCAGGGGGTGGGCTAGTTGTCCTGTTGCGTCATGACATGCCACCAAGTGTGTCACGACCCACAAAAGGTTGAGAACCACTAGTCTAACTGATGCCCAGACCAGCCACATGGAAAGTATTCTTCTCCATGACAGGTTAAGAAGATAAAAAAGTGATAAAATTTCATAAAATTGTATTTCTCTTTTTATTCTTTTATAGAAATAGTTGTAGGCTACCTGGCTGACTCTACACTCTCCAGTGAGACCTCAAATAACCGTATTTTAGATTTTAACTCCTTTTTTTAGTCGAAGCAAATTGATCTAAGAAAGATCGAGAAGTGTGTTAAGCAATTGCTTTTAATATTCTAAATTTGTCCTTTGGAATAATCCAGTCAGAGAGAAGTAATCACCCTTTTCAAAGTGCCTTAAAGACAAGTGTACCTTTGGAAGTGTGATAATTGTGGTAATAACTAAAGAACTGAAAATTGCTAATCATAAGTAAATGTAATACAAATTTTGGTAATTTTGCATTGTTTTTGATACAACTACTGGCTATGTCTACACTGGCAAGTTAGTTCGAATTAAGGAAGCTTAATTCAAACTAATAAATTCGAATATGCTATTCGAACTAAGGGTTAATTTGAACTAGTTAGTTCGAATTAACCAATGTGGTCATGTTAGTTCAAACTAATTGCTTAGTTCGAACTAACCAGCCCATTGAACTCAATGCAATTACCTAATTCGAACTAAGCAAGTGCCATTAATGGCACTCGCTTAGTTTGAACTAAATTTTGCTAGTTTGAATTAAGTTAATTCGAACTAACTAAAATTAGTTTGAATTAGTTAGTTCAAATTAACTAATTCGAACTAACTTTAATAAGTGTAGACATAGCCACTGAGCCTAAACTCTAGTCTATGATAATTTATTTCACGACTATATTGTGTATGAAGTACAAACAATTGCCTGTGTCCATTTTAAAGTAGTGATTAATATATTTAATGTGGTTCTGGGTGAATTAACATGTTGTTGATTGGTTGAGAATATATGAATATCCTGATTTGAGAAATACTGACCAGAAAAGAACCCAGCATTAAACGAGTAAACTAACATTCTCTGGACTCAATAACAGAGGGTTATCCTGTTGGATTCTAACATATTGGCAAACCTAGTTTGTTATAGTTCAGTTTCAAAATCTAACTGGAAACCTGGAAAATTGATACCCTTTAACTCGTACACTAGTCAGAGCTTCATCGAAAGAGGGGTCCACTCAAGTGACTCAGACCACAATCCAAACGTTGCAACAGCACAGATTTATAATACATTTGTAAAAGTGTCATCTGTTTAGAGCACCTTGTTCATCTTGGAATGATGATAGACACAAAGGCCCATGGAACTTTCTGTCAGCCAAAAGACGGAACAATATCAGGTCAGTGAATCCTGCAGAAATGCCAGAGAATGTCAGTAAGCACTCTAATGAGTGTCCTAGAGATGAGTATATATTTCTTCCCATTCTGTAAGTTTCCCATCTTCAAAGCGTCTGACGAAGTGGGATTTTCTCCCATGAAAGCTCATGTGATACATAAATCTGTTAAAAACAACAAGAGTCCTGTGGCACTTTACAGACTAACAGATTTTCTTCGGCATAAGATTATGCTGAAGAAAATCTGTTACTCTATAAGGTGCCACAGGACTCTCGTTTTTTGCTGTACACAGACTAACACGGCTACCCCTCTGGATAAATCTGTTAGTCTTTAAAGTGCCATAGGACTCTGTCTGTTTTTCTGCAATAGACTAACATGGCTACCCCTGCAGTGGGTAGAGCCCTATCTACTGTCTATCTAGGCCTTGCATATCAGGGTCACTAGAATACAAAAGCCAATGGGCTGAGGAGAAGGAAAAATTGATTAGGCCGAATGGAGTCTTCACAACAAATCCTTCCAATAGGTCAGTTAATTTTATGTATTTATTTCATCTAAAGCAAACCAGACGGCTTGCCAATGAGGAGAGAGTCAGAAGCCCTAGAAATAGATGGTCCATCACTCATGTTGTCAAATGGCTTATTTGATGCCTTTCCCCTAGTGCCTATCATCATCAAGGTAATATAGAAGAGCAGGAAAGAAGAATCTGAAGTGATCTTAGTGACTCCCCATTGGCTCAGAAGGCCTTGATTAGCGGAGCTACCATTTTTCTGAATCAATGCTGTATTTGGTATCTCAAGTAGGTCTTATTCAAGAATTTTGTCTCAGTTCAAAGTTTAGTACAGAGAGAGACATATTTGGCATCACGTAGCCAAAGTGTCTCATGTTATGTACGTTTTACAAAATGGTTTCCATTTCAGGCTGTAAGTTAATACCTCGAAAGTACATGTTTCTGCCCTATCAGGAGCTTTGTATATATCCAGAAAGTCTGCTATTCCCCACTATAAGGACATACGTCACTTCATTAATGCAATTCAATTATTGCATCCTTCCAAGGTGCAAAAGTGCGCCATTTGGGGATTTGAACACTGTGTTCAATGTTTAACATAGGCATTCTTTGAATCTATGAAATTAGTGTTATTGTACTACCTGTACTGTTATACTACCGAATATCAAAACACCTTTTTTGATTGCTATCACCTCAGCAAAATGATTGTCAGAGTTCGGAGCTTAGTCAATTGATCCATCCTGCTGCCTCTTCCATAAAGATAAAGCTGATTTTGTGAATGGATTTCACCTTTATTCCAAAAGCAAGTTCAATTCTTCATTCAACATAATCTCAGTGCCTTCCTTTTGTCCATAATCCTTATCACCCCAGGGAGAAAATATGGCATTTGTGGTATGTAGGTAAGCCTTAAAGATTTATCTGAAAAGAACTGAGAGCTTAGGAGAAACAACAGCTTTGCTGGTCTTATTTCATCCAAAGAAAAGAGGTGAGGCATTTAAATCATCAATCTTCAAGGCAGATACACTAATGCATTGTTAAGGCATAGAGAGCAAAAAACTTCAATCCTCCAGTGAACACAAGAGCTCACTTGGTACAAGTAGTGGCGGCATCAATGGCTGAGAAAGAATGACCCCTTTTGACGAAGTCTATAAAGCCACAAGATGGTAAATGTATGCAGGGATGACAACATAATACAAGAGAGGTATTCAGTCTTCAGCCAATACATGTTGTGGTGATTCCTTAGACTAATCATTTTCTCTAAGTGACATTGTTTAGTTCATTTCCTAGGAATTTTGTCACTGCAGAATAAATCCTCAAATGAGAATCTGTAGCCCTAGTCCTGAGAGAAAATGGGAGAATTTGTGGTTATTTACCTGAAAATTTTCCCTTCAAAGAAAGCATAGGTCCACAGACCCAGCTTCCCTGGAAATCCATTAAGGGAGATCTGTTTAATTTATGGGTAAAGTTGTCTGCTTTTTCTTCATAAAGATTTCTGTTGAGCTTCTACCCCCTTCCCCCTCCCCAAAAAACTGAGGAAGTCTTTGGAAGGTGGGGGCTAGTCCCCCATCAGCAATCCAATCAGCTTTGATTTTACCCTCTATAGGTACAGACAGGCAACAACCCATACTGATGATCTGAGGACCTATCTTCAGATAGCAAACCCAAATTCTACCACTTTAACACTCAATGGAATTCTACTAATAAAATAACTGCAAGCAAACAGCAAATACATGAATTACATTTAGACAAAAACACAGTGTCAAGCTATAAAAATGCTATTTGTCTTTTCTTTTTTGAGTAAAGAACTTGATTGATAGTAAAAGATTATTTTGTTCTGTCCTTGTTCTGTCACTACTATAATTGTCAGCTCACTAGTGCTGGGATTTCTAAAGTGCAGATCATGAAAAATACTGTTGACTGGATTTAGGACTCTGGGTTTTTCAACACTTTTAAAAAAAATCTATTAAATAGCAAAATATTAAGAGTTGACTGTTGTTTCCATTGAGAGACAAGGCGGGTGAGTTAATATCTTTTATTGGATCAACTTCGTTTGGTGAGAGAAACAAGCTTTCATGCTTACAAAACTCTTCTTCAGGTCTAGACTCAACATATACAACTGTTTCCATTCTCAATCATTCATTGCACCTCAGAACTGCTAACAAAAACTTCATAACTACATCAGAAAAGACTCTCACAAACTGAGCTAGATTCAGAAGAGACCATGTTAAAGTTTTTCTTACTTTCTAACCTAACTATAATGATAGTTAAGCACTGGAACAGGTTACCTAGGGAAGCTGTCAAATCTCCATCACTGGAGGTTTTTAAGGACAGCTTAGGCACCTGTCAGGGATGGTCTAGGTCCTTCATCAGCAAGGGCAGGGGGTGGGGGTGGGGGTGGGAGGAGATAATCTAGATGATCTCTTGAAGTTTCTTCCAAACCTATATCTCTATGATTCTATGCTAGTAATACAATTTACCACAAACACTGAGTCTGCATAAAATGGGATCTTACAGAAGAAACTCTTTTTCATTAAAGACAAATTAGTAACCTTCTTCTGCCTTATTCGGCCTCCTCTTTACTACATCGCAGGTTTCTTTGCAATAATTTTAGGTGTTTGAAGGTTTGTTTGCTTGATATAATCTAACATCTGCTCATACCATATTTATTGCATGCAGTCCACTGATACATCCATTTCAAGCTTCTTTTTAGAGCTTCTCCATTAAACCATTTGGGCATGAATATACATATCATAGAATCACATAAAGTACAGTCAGAAATGCAAACGGACTGTGACAACATAAAGACTCTGTTCTCATTGCAATGTAATCTATACCCTGATACTTCTCAGATTACAAAGGGATGTCAGGGTAAAAGTATAACCCTGGATGTGCAGTGGGAGAGGAAAATGTTATTCACTCTTTACAAATATCTATATTAGATTTAGTTGAGACTGAACTATAGGGACAAGGTGGTGGAATAGATGAGATAATAACTCTTCAATATCTTGAGGAAACCATATCAACTGAAGGTAACTTGTATGGGAGAACTGGTAAATAGGCAGAAAAAACAGTGATCTTTGCCGTCTCAAATCTTAAAAAGCAGGATCAGCCACCAAAAGAATAGATGAAACAGCTGGCAACATGGAGAGCAGGGGAAGGGGGAACCCCATTTTCCACTGCATCTCCAGTGCAACAGCCTTCCTAAGGGTTAGAGAGGAGTAAAGTTACCTTAAGTAAGGAGAGGAAGGGGCACACTAATGTAGAAAACTGGAGAGAGGAAATACCGCAAGGAAGGGAAAGGGTTTTTGGTAAAGCTGAAAGAGAAGTGAAAGGTGGTATGCCCGAGAGAAAAATTATGAGGGGCGAGGTTCCAAGAAAAGGAGAGGGAGGAAAAGACATGATCAGATTGGGAAAAGACAATGAAACAGGGTGGAAAATAAAGAGATGTAGGGAGAAAGGGAGATGTAGTGGGCAAACATGAGAGAATAAGGGAAATTAGGCAATGAGAAAGTATAACATGGGGGAAGGCCAAGGGATGAACAACAAAGAATGGGGTGAATCAAAATAAAATAAAATAAAAACCAAAGGAGGTGAGGAAATGAGCCTCAGTTAAAGGGTTGGAGTTGTCCCACTGCTGTCTGAATGCTCTCATCAGCAAAACTCGGCCCTGAAGGAGAGGACTGTACTCGAGCAAGAGAGGCTTGTGTTAGAGTAGGAGAAGGCCCTGACTGTCCAGGTAATGACTTTTGAGCAACAGATGAGGAAAAGAAGGCCTGACTCAGGGAGACTGCCCAAATGCATGGCAATTACCCTTTTGCTCCTCTTACAGACCCTCAGTTCTACAATAGGGAATAGAGAAATAAACAAGTGCCTTACAAGTATGTCTGTATCTCTCCAGAAATATTGGCACCATCTGAGACATGATGGGAATTGAAAATTCTCCTCTTCATAAAAGTTTCATTTATAGCAATGCATTCCATGTATAGGGCACCTGTCTGCCAAGTCCTTTAATTCTGAAGGAAATCTAAAATGTAATAGTTATCCTAGAGGCAATGGAAAGAGAGTGGACCTGTGCCATACCAATTATACTGTATCTCAGAGGGATCCGTTACAAGCACTTAGCCTCCTTCAATTTACCATCATAAAGGCAGTCTGTGTCAAAAGCGGAAAGCTACTAGCTGAATTCTGAGTTACAGATCTTCACTCTCAAGGATTTGGAAGAGCAGATGTATGACTGACACCTCCCATAATAATGAGGAGAGTTCTTTGAAATGTTAAAATTCCCATTGCATACTCCTTACTTATTTGTACATAATTCATATGCAGCTAATGATGAATACAATTTACAGACATGAACAGTTACAGTAATGTTTATTTTTCAAAACCACTATCTTTTTTTCAGAAAAGGGAAATGAATACAAAAATTAATGAAAACTCTTCTATATTTTACCTTGGATTTAAACTGCTTTTTATACCCTCTGAATTGTATTCATTAATAAGAATGACTACATACTAGTAATTAGGTCATGATAGCTTTTCATACATCTCTGTCACTATAATCTTGGAAAAAAAATAGGGAGAGGCAGCTCTGTGGGACACTAGACAGACTTTGGGGAAATGAGATTAACTCTTCAGGTTCATGGGAAGGTGATGGGCCTCCCTCTCAACCCTTCCACAGCTATTTCTCTAGCCTGAAGGTTGTAAAGTGGTTGATGGTGTTACAACCACACCCTATGCATAGCATTTTAACCAAAGGATATATGTAGTCACAGATCCCAGGACCTTTTCCCTCTTCTTGCTTGTCTATTTGAGTCTGAGTCTGCCATCAAACCACCCTAAGTGGATCAGAGGTTGCAGAGGCCACCCTCCAATGCCAGCCTCATCAACAGGCCACATGCAGCCCCAAATTGGGGCTTAACTGGCAACCTTCACACCATGAATGAATTTACTTATGGGGCTAGATGTGGGAAACAGTCTCAAGTTGCCTTAGGAAGTAAGAATACCTAAAAGAAAACCAAAGAACACAGGAGGTGTTAATTGTGGTGTATTGAGGATTGTGCTGAATTGCAAGCTATCACTTTAATGTGTGGTTCCTGATCCTGCTTGCAGGCTAGGATGTTCTGTAGGGAAACATGCAAGGTAGGACCCAGCAATTAGTTTGGAA
This sequence comes from Pelusios castaneus, assembly GCA_007922175.1. Taxonomy (NCBI): domain Eukaryota; kingdom Metazoa; phylum Chordata; order Testudines; family Pelomedusidae; genus Pelusios; species Pelusios castaneus. The sequence continues at coordinate 3,416,796 of ML685809.1, read as the reverse complement.
AGGGTCAGTCTAGTACAAGGTATAAGTATATCAGCAACAAGAAAAGGATGAGAGGTGGTGTAGGTCCCTTACTGAATGGGGCAGGCATCCTCGTGGAGGATGATGCGGAAAAGGCTGAAGTACTCAATGCTTTTTTTACTTCAGTCTTCACAGGGCGGGCCAGCTCCCAGGCTACTACACGGGGTAACACAGACTGGAGAGAAGAGTGGCCCTCGGTGCTGGAAAGTCAGGTTAGGGAACAGTTAATGAAATTGGATGTGCACAAGTCCATGGGGCCGGATGAACTGCATCCGAGGGTGCTGAGGGAGTTGGGGGAAGTGATTGCAGAGCCGCTGGCCATTATCTTTGAGAACTCGTGGCGAACGGGGGTGGTCCCGGAAGATTGGAAAAAGGCAAATATAGTACCTATCTTTAAGAAAGGGAAAAAGGAGGATCCGGGGAACTACAGACCGGTCAGCCTCACCTCAATCCCTGGGAAAATCATGGAGCAGGTCCTCAAGGAATCCATCCTGAAACACTTGGAGGAAAATAGAGTGATCAGGAACAGTCAACATGGATTCACCAAGGGCAAATCGTGCCTGACCAACCTGATTTCCTTCTATGATGAGATGACTAGATTTGTGGATGCGGGAAGAGCTGTTGACGTGATATACCTTGACTTTAGCAAGGCTTTTGATACAGTTTCCCACAGCATTCTCGTCGGCAAGTTAAGGAAGTATGGGTTGGACGAGTGGACCGTAAGGTGGATCAAAAACTGGTTAGATCAACGGGCTCAGCGGGTAGGAATCAATGGCTCGATGTCTGGTTGGCAACCGGTAACAAGTGGAGTGCCCCAGGAGTCGGTCCTGGGACTGCTTCTATTCAACATCTTCATTAACGATCTTGATGATGGAATAGACTGCGTGCTTAGTAAGTTTGCGGATGACACCAAGTTGGGGGGAATGGTAGATACTCTGGAGGGCAGGGACAGGATCCAGAGAGACTTGGACAAATTGGAACACTGGGCTGAAAGAAACCTCATGAGGTTCAACAAAGACAAGTGCAAAGTCCTGCACTTAGGACGGAAAAATCCCATGCACTGCTACAGGCTGGGGACCGATCAGCTAAGTAGCAGCGCTGTAGAAAAGGACCTGGGAGTTATGGTGGACGGGAAGATGAATATGAGCCAACAGTGTGCCCTTGTTGCCAAAAAGGCCAATGGCATATTAGGCTGCATCAGTAGGAGTATTGCCAGCAGATCGAGGGATGTGCTCATCCCCTTCTATTCGACACTGGTCAGGCTGCATCTGGAGTACTGTGTCCAGTTTTCGGCTCCCCACTACAGAAAGGATGTGGACAAATTAGAAAGAGTCCAGCGGAGGGCAACAAAAATGATTAGGGGGCTGGGGCACATGACTTATGAGGAGAGACTGAAGGAACTAGGCTTATTTAGTCTACAGAAGAGAAGACTGAGGGGAGATTTGATAGCAACCTTCAACTACTTGAAGGGTTGCTCCAAAGAGGAGGGAGCTAGGCTGTTCTTGAGGGTAACAGAGGACAGAACAAGGAGCAATGGTTTCAAATTACAGCTGGGGAGGTCAAGGTTGGATATTAGGAAAGACTTTCTCACTAGGAGGGTGGTGAAGCATTGGAATGGGCTATCTAGGGAGGTGGTAGAATCTTCATCTTTAGAGATTTTTAAGGCTCAGTTAGACAAAACCCTGGCTGGGATAATTTAGGGGGAGTGGTCCTGCTTTTTAGCAGGGGGTTGGACTAGATGACCCTATTATTCTATGATTCTATGATTCTAACGTGGGGCTGAGTTGACCCTCCCAGTTTTAAGGAGCAGCCAGCTTTGTCTCTCTCTGTTTGTGGTTCTTGTGTGTTTTCATTCTGAATTCTAAGGGCTGGTCTACACTGCGGGGTGATTTTGGCAGCAATCAAAGGGAGATACACAAAGTACTTAAAATACCTTGCGTATCTCTCTTCGACTCCCTAACGCCTACTCGCTGCAGGGACCCCATGGAGCTGATTTCAAAGGAAATGCCTCCCATCCAATCAACACTACGCTACTTGCCAGATAGATCTTAACAAATCGACCTCCAGCTAATTTTGGGTTGGACTGAGTGTATCTTTACAGACGCCACCAATTGTGCCACCAACAGTGTAGCCTAGCCCTAAGTAATAAAGTAGTGTTGCATTGCAACCTGCCAGAAAGAGTATTTTATATTTTTATTTAACTTTTCTGTGGTGATATTATGAACAGAACATCAACTATTGCATCTTTTTGGCTAGCATACAGCATCTGTTCCCCTCTGCCTACCAGCCACTCCTCTGAGGCAGTACTTATACTGCAGAAGAGTGGTTCCTAGCATCCCTTCCTTCCTTACACATGCCGACATTTGCAAGGCCCTAGCTCCCTGAATGTGCTTGACCGCAACTCATGTGTCCTGCAACAGTTTGAATAACCATAACAGAGAGCAGGGAAGAGGATTAGGCAAGTCTTGTTGCATCTTTCTGGGGAAAATTTTTTAAAGCAAGTGCAGCCAAGATACCTGATCCCCAGAAGGGATTTTGTCTGAGTAAGAAGTGCATGATCAGGCCCAAAACAGACTGAATACAGGAACACTAGCACAAATTGTGTTTTTCCAACAGAAAAATGATGCCTGAGTTCTGTAATTTGAGTTCAGCCCCTCTCTCAACAGAGTATATCTTCATCTTTCTCTTCCCCCTATTAACATTGTTCTTATGGGATATAAATAAAATGATGTTTTGTATAAGCATGTTAAAATGGCATTATGGAGGTGTAAAGAAAGGTGGGGGGGGGGTTTCATAACCCTTCTTGAATTTAAAAGCAACCGAAGATTTTCAATTATAAAGAAAATACACTTTACATCAGAGATCAAGCATGGAAAGTTTCAGCCCCAAACATGAATATTCTGGAGAGGTATGAATGTTTGAAAGCATCAGGTTATAATGAAACAGTTTGGAAACCTTAGGAGCTGATCATGAATGCATCTTGCAAACACTTCCGAGAATCCCCGACTGTTATTAACTTCAGTGGCAGGTGAGGGTTCTCAGTGTTTCACATGATTGGACTGTTAATTATAGCTGAACTCTCAGTGCCTGCTGTCTTACAACTACCACTGTGCCCTGGTACATGACCTCTGGGTCCACTTATTGGTGGGCTAGCATAAGCAGGCATGACCCTCAAAATAATGATGCCAGAAAGAACTTAGTAAACGGAACCATTTATTATTCCTACTTATAATTTGTAGAGGGCACAGAGGAGAGCTGGTCAAAATGTGGGGAAATGATTTCATGAACGATTTCAAAGTTGTTCCCCATTTCACAAGGTTCAAAATGGACCTTCCTACCATATTTTTACCAAAACCACCATTCAGAATCAACCCTAAACTATTTAATTTGCTGAAAAAAAGTTTGCTTCCTGAAAAGTGGGTTTTCAATAAACAGTCAAATTTTGACAATTATAATCAATTTTCAGCTTTCATTTCAAGAATCTAAATTTCATGCCAAAAACCCTGGGGGAACCTCAGTGCTGCTCTTTCTCTCTCAACCACATCTACCATCCTACAGTGTCAGGCCCCCAAATTTTAAGTACTTCAGTGCAGGGACCATGACTTCCTGTTATGTCTATTAGCGCTACAAAAGTAAATAACAACAATAATAAGCACATTAATAAGAGTTTAGCCTGAAAACACCTCTGTTGGTTCAGTTATATTATAACTTGATGAGACACAGAATGTTCACAAGGTCACCCAGATATATTTACCTTGCAATAAAGCTGGGCAAACAACTAATTTGTCTGCTGGAGCAGGGATTTGACCTGATGTCTCTCCCCTCCCCAGGGAATGCACTTATCACCAAGCTATAGAATCATTCTTATATCCTACTCTAATGGCTATTCAAGTTCCTTATACAAAAGGAAAACACTTCAACAGGAGAGACAGAAAAAGACCTACTCCAAAAAGCCTGGGGATTGGGACACTCACTTGGCTTCAAATCCCTGTTCCAAAGTCAGGATTCAAATCTGGGTCTCCCATGTCTGTGTGAGTGTTCTAACCACTGGGCTAAAATTTGTAAGGTAACCATCAACACCACCATCTCCACCTGTGAAGAAGGGGGGAAAATCTGGCCCAAACTCTTCACCAAATACATGTCAACCAAAATAACCATTTTAGTGCTAAATTATTTGGCTGAAAATTTTCACCCAGCTCTACTTGCTTGCAAATGTCTCAGAGGTCAGTTTTCAACATTCTCTTCACTGTTCTCTTATTGCTCCATGGTACTTTTTTCCTTCTGCATAAGATCAGTTCAATTTCCTAGACTAAAATATAAAAGGAGAAAAAGTGTAATTTGTTATACATAAGCAATTAAATAGCATCCTACTGATATCACAGCACAGATGCAACAGTAATTTAATGATCAAGTCCTTTCTCTGTGTGTAAAATACTGAGGAAAGCAAAGAACTAAGAGATATATATTTAAAAAAAAAGTTAAAGCTACCTTCTTTTTTCCTTCCTATTCCAACTCGTTAGTAACACATGTACAGAGATAATGAAAATAGGATATAATTTAACCAAAATGGGTCATTTTAACCCTCTGCTATGATGGTCTCTAATTGTTGTTCCATATTCAATCAATGAAAACATTAATGGTCTTAGCAATATGTCCATTAGGAAAGAATTAATTTTCCTTTTTTACAGCTATATTTATTAGGTGAAGCCTATAATCTCACTGGTTTCAAAGCTTTCATAAACATCCTCTGGGGATTTTAAATATCCAGCCAAAAAATTCCACTTTAATCAAGGAACAAAAATAACATATTGTAATTATATCTGCTCTCTTTTTCTATATGAAGAGTGCATATGCACTTTCATGTAGGTGGACTTGATCTAATAGGGTGAAATTCACCCCAGGCTCCAGTGTCGATATACCTATGACTATAATTATTTTAACAAAATACACAAAAAACAATGTCATTTTCCCTAAAACCTCATTATCAAGAATTTATTAACAAACAATATTCCCTGAAACCAGACCATATTCAGTCCTAGGTTCTGCAGGCATCTCCACAGACAATGGGTTTGCAAAAGGTCCCTGCACCTCCATCTGGCTGCGTCTACATTGGTATATTAAGTCGACTTAAGCTTGCTTAAGTTGACTTAATTTACCCTGCGTCTACACTACAGTTTCCTTAAGTCGACTTAAGTAGCTTGCTTAAGTCGACTTAAGGAAAATAAAGTCGACTTAATGAAAATTAAGTTGACTTTATAAAACCTGCTTTTGAGTAGACCTAAGGCTTAAGTTGACTCTCTAGAGTCGACTTAAGCCAGTGTAGCCATGGGGTAGCCCTAAGTCGACTTAGGGCTACCCCAGGGCTACACCAATGCCCTCCCTGCCGGGGGGGTGGGGCACAGGGGTAGCCTGGCCTGCCCCCCCACCTGGCAGGGCAGAGCCCTGCCCACCCTTCCCCTATGCCCTGCCAGGGTCCCTGACCCCCTTTGCCCCATTGTACCTAGATAAAATGGGGCAAAGGCTGAGCCCCCTGGCATTGGGCAAAGGGTGCCCCCCTTACCCCCTTGGACCTGCCCTAGGTCCCCCTAGCCCCACAAAGTTGACCTAGAGCATCCAGTGTGGATGCCCTAGGTCGACTTTTTATGTTCCCCTTTAAGTCGACTTTATTTTTAAGTGGGGACACACTAAGTCGACTTAGTTAAAGTCGACTTAAAATTACAATTGGAGACATAGCCTCTCTGCTTGAGAGCCCAGAGCCAGCTAACCCAGCTGCAGTTGGTGGCACAGGCTTGTGAGTGGACAATGCCAGATATTTTACCTGGGAGATGTGCAGATTCAGTATATCCCCTGGGCAGCTTCAACTGCTGAGATTTCTATGGAAAAGTAAAGCTTTTCCCAGTAATTTATTAATGACACCTCAGAAAGGGCTTGACCAAAAATGATATGGGTACATGGTAATGAAAAGCAAAGAGATTTTGTTCCTATATATAGGACTTAGGTTCAGGATTGGTTAAGTTAGATATGTAAGCTACATTTTGATTGAGTTTTTATTGTTTTCACCCACTCCTATGCAATACAGGGAATGTGAAGAATATGAGCAGTACAAGGGAGAGAAGGCTCATGCAAAGCACTCACTCAGTGAGAAGCAAATGACTTGTGTCTGCACAACCTCACAGATGATTTAGCATCAGCTGAAGTGTGATGGAGTCAGATCTTAGCTGTTACCTCGTTGTAGCTCCATTAACATCAGTAGTGTTAAAATGATTTACACCAGCTGATGATCTGACCAATGGGGTTAAATTCTTCAAAGCACAATATACAATTTTGCCAAACAGTTTTTTTTGTGGTTTTCATCCATGTCAAGAGTACCATCCATGGCTGAGTTCCAAAGGAGTAGCTGTGCTAGTCTAGTTCAGCAAAACAAATAAGGAGTCTGATGGCACTTTTAAAGACTAACAAATGTATTTATCGCATGAGCTTTCATGGGAGAAAATCCCACTTCGTGTCTCCTGTGATTTTCTCCTGTGAAAGCTCATGCGATAAATAAATTTGTTAGTCTTTAAAAGTGCCACCAGACTCTTTGGCTATGTCGACACTGACAATTAAGGAGGCTTAAGTCAACTTAAATTAAGCCACGTCCACACTAGCCTTTCATTAAGTCGACTTAAGAAAGTCCTTAAGTCGACTTAATGAAAGCTTGTCGACTTTGTTACTACCTCTCATTAGGTCGACTTAAGCCTTAAGTCGACTCCTTAAGTCAACTAAAGGACGGTGTGGACATGGAGTAACCCTTAAGTCGACTTTATTAAGTCAAATTAAGGGTAGTTAGGTCGACTTAACAAAGTGGACTAAGTCTACTTAAAGCTAAGTCAACTTAGTCCACTTCGTTAAGTCGACTTTAATAAGGTCAACTTTAAGTCGACTTAAAGTCAACCTTATTAAGTCGACTTAACAAAGTCGACCTAACTTTTTCTAGTGTAGACATAGTCTTTGTTTGTTATCCATGGCTGAGTAACCACTAAGAAGGAGTTTATTATGACATGTAGCTACACTGTATAACAAAGCTACCACAGAATAATTTGTTTGCTATTGTTTTTTTAAAAATTTTGCCACAAAACCTTTGTTCTTATTTAGAATTAGTTCTATTTTAGTTTAGATCATAAATAAAAAGGATCTGAAACTGAGAAATGTATAGTTTTTGCCGTTCTACAGCTCAAATGTGGCTATGTTGAATTAATAGATTTCGCCCATTTTCCAGCTTTGTGGGCAAATATAGTAGGAAAAAGTCTTTAAACATTTATGATAAATAGAAAAAAAAAATTTAAAAAGAGTCTCCATGGACTGACAGGTTAGGTACACAGCTCCAGCTTGAAATGCTTTGAAATATCTCAGGTATTAAATCTCAAATACTTAAATTCATAACAAAAAACTAAGGACACAATTAAAAACTAATGAAGAGTAGCTATGAAGCTAACGCACTGGCTACTTTTCAAATATAAATGTCTCTGCCATTTCAAAGTATGTATTTCCCCTCCCCCTCCTCTCCAACACACCAAAAAGGAACACCCTATGTTAAGGAATTTATCCTGATCTGTGATGCATTGACTACATTAGAACAAGCTCTGTCCCTGCAGAAGAGTTGCTTGATTGGGGCACTGCAGGCTTCTAAAATGCGTTTAAAGTAAAATACATGCAATATGTCTAACATGTTTGTGTTCAAAAGCAATAAAGATGAAATAAACATGGTATGGTCTGATAGTCTTAACCCTATTCACCTATGTTTCCATATACCTTCTTGCAAGTAAAATACATTTTAAAAGCACATTTCTGGTGCACTATGGAGCATGTTACATATATTTACCATAAAAGCCTCCTAAGACACAAAGGGTACGTCCACACTGGAGACTTAGGTCAACTTAAGGACGGTTAAGTCGACCTACAGACTGTGGCATCCACATTGGGTGCTTATTAAGTTGACTTGAGCGCTTCCTTAAGTCGACTTAATAACACCACCTCTGAAGATCAACTTAACGCTTAAGTTGACCTTATTAAGTCGACTTAAGCCAGTGTAGATGGGGAGTGCCCTTAAGGCAATCTAATTGGCCTCCAGGCCCCGATACAATGTGGGACAACTACCCACAATGCACCACTCCTCCGTCGACCTAGCACCTGCCAGTGTAGAAGCTAGCAGTCAACTGGAGTGTTCAGTGTGGACTCTCTAAGTCGAATTAACAAGGTCAACTTTAAGTGAACTTAAAGTCAACCTTGTTAAGTCAACTTAATGGAGCCTCCAGTGTAGATGTACCCATGAGGCTGAGACCCACTGTAGGAGTTTTGCCAACCGGAATTATGTATAGCTTGGGAAGGACAGAATTCTCCAAGACCTTTATGCAGATGAGCCATGATTGCCATTGCAAGGTAGAGGGTGGAGAGGCAGAAACAGCCTAAGATTCCATCTGCCCTCACTGATTTCTCACATAGATGCCACAGTCAAAGTCCTTCCACTCAAGCTTTGTATGTGAGATCATGATTTAGAAACAGATGTCTAAGCTTTCATTGGGTTAAAAATGAACCCTTTGAATCAGGGAGATGAGATGTCCACTTATACATCCTCTATTACCATCAATTCAACATACTTTGTGACTCAAGGGGGGGGAAAAAGTACTTGGTAGGATTAGCCAAGATTCTTCAAACCACACTATACATTTGCCTTTCCCAGCCAAACAACCTTCTAGCACTCCTTAACAGGCAAAGCAATCATTTAGTCCAACTCCCATCATTTAGACTCAGGTACAAAATGCCAGCACAGGGGACTTGATGAAATACTGCATGTCCAAGAGCAAGGTAAAATATGATGAACAACAGAGAGCACAGACAAACTTATCCCTGCATTAAATGAAAAAAACTACTGTGAGTCATTTATTTACTTTTGTTTGGTAGCAGAATTGAGGCCAAAGAAGAACTTGTAACTGAATGTGTCACTTGTATGATATGTATATCACCTAAATCTGTAGCTCCTCAAACATATCCACGCTCTGTCCATATCCTACAAATTTGTTACCATGCACTCTTATGTATAAGATAGTGAGTGAGAAAAGGTTTGGGGACTCACTTCCTCACAATGAAGAATATACCTAGTGTTTGAATTCTGTTGCACACATGTGTAACTTCTGCTATATCTTGTGCTGCATTTGCTAATTCATACAACACAAAGAACAAACCCTGAAACCCTTTTTGTTTTCTCAGTTAGAACTTGGCACAAAAGTCTGAAGCTTTAAGAAAACAATTTACAACAGTATTAATCTGGAGTAACCCTACTCAGGACAATGGAATTACTTCAGATTTACACCAGCATAACAGCAGAATTTTGTCTGCTTCACACAAGGTAAAATGGTACATAAGACTGTCAGGGTTTAGAGAGGTTGTGAGGACAAGCAAGGAGGTTTGGGGGGGCAGGCAACTTGTGAAAATCAAATTTCAGCCAGATGTAATTAAAAAACATAATCTCTTGAAAAATAATAGTTTACAATAGAAGCTGACTAGATCCTTCACTGTGTGACATTATCAGATGCTCTGCTAATACCTTAAAATCAAAAGGCTTAATTTCAATATCTTTCTAGGAAGTATATAGCAGGCTTGTAGAAAATCAAGAGTGGATGATATCAGCAAGCAGAGGGATTAACAATGGTTCTTCTATGAGAAAACATTAAGGGTTACTTATATTTAACAAAGGAACTCCAGTCACTTGTCTTCAAAAGGTATCTAAGGAAAGAAATTTAATTAATAAATTAGAAATGCATACCAACCATTCTCTTTTATTCCATTATGAGGACTATGTATTAAATACATACTTCTAGGAGCATTAAATAAGGTAAAAAGAATACATTTAAAATTGATGTGTGATAGAGTATCCCCTGAAAACTAATTGGACTGCTCCCTGACTTAAATCTCATTTCCTCCACAAAGACCTGTAGCAGCACCACACACAACATACAGACGGATGCAAACACCTCTAGATTACTCTGAGACTATGCACTCACTTTACATCGCATACCTCCTGATGGTACATGATAGCCTACCTGAATGAACACGTCCTGCTGAAGTCATTACTCAGGCACCTGTGGTGTTAATGAATAATAATAATTAATAGAGAAATCTCCTATTATTGAGGAAAGTTTTGTTTAAGAATTTGGTCTTACATTGTTTTTCAGCTATAACAATGAGATCCAGTAATATAATTAATGAAAATACTTATCATAAAAGAAAGGCCAATTGAATTTAATGTTTTTGTTGTCTTCCCTCTTTCATTATATCTTTCCTAAAGTTCTTTCTATCAGATGCAGCACCTCAAAAAATCAGGATAAGGGGACTAAATTATAGATTTAGATAGTTATGTATAGCTACCCTATTTTGAAAAGTTTTTCCTAAGTATTTGCCTGAGGACATACAGAATTATTGGCATTTTCATGAATAGAGACTGAGTCTCCTGCCTGCCTGTCCGGTCCAGTATGGATTACAGGCCATAGAAATATTTGCATGTGAAAATGCACACAGTCTATTTTGTGGATATAATAAAATCACAAAGACACTTGTATGCAATAACTGCCTACTAACCTCTTCCACAAAGAGAGATTTCTTTAGAATTATGGCACAAAATTGTTTGTTTTATGGCATTCATCAGGAAGGGTGTGTTTAATTATAGGCAGTTATACCGAATAACAATGAATTTATATTGCACAGTCATTTAAAGCAAGATTTAAATTTATTTACAGTCTCTGACTCTGGACTTCTATATAGTAATTGTAATATCACAAACTGCTACCAATAACATTAAAATACTAACTGTACTTTACAAATGCCATGATCTGTATATTGTAAGAAATTCTCCCTCTTTTTGAACGTGCAAGATGGTTGATGAAGGAAATTTAGGTACAATTTTCTTATAAAGAAATCATTGCTATTTTGTGGATACAATTGTCAACTGTAATATTCAATACTATAGAATAGCTAATGTTTATGGATATGTCCTATAAGTAGATGCAGAACCAAACAGCCCCAGATCTTTAACATGTTTGAAATGTGAATCCAGAAACAAATTTTATAGCTTGGACCCATCTCTAATATTTATGCAGGGTACATTTTCATAGTTCATCTCCCTCATAACTGCTTATGAGACTAATAGTCAATATACATGAGATGTATATTTCACATATGTATAATGTAAGGCTATATGATTCTGGTTCTCTTTTTCACTGTCCCTTACCATACCTTGACTTTAACCTGAAAGTCAGTCACGATTGGTTCCTTTTTTGTTTATAGTATATACAGAGCTACTGTATATGTTGGCAATTTTTGAGCCATACTTTTGCCCATACGCTGGGGTCCATGCATAGCCCCACAGGAATGACTATTCAGACTGCCTTCTGAGCAATCCTGTAAGGTGATCTGAAAGAGGAAAAGTTCCAAAGGAGGAAAGTGGCCTATAAGATTCTGCATGATACTGGCCTGTGAGATTCTGTTTATTATATCTATTGTGAAAAACTGTGAGGACAGGCTTAATGATGTGTATTGATTATTTATATTATGGTGATAAGGTGGAATTCTGGCACCACTGAAATCAACAAGAGTTTTGCTTTTGGCCTCATTGGAGCCAGCATTTCAGCCACAATATACGAAATGGCATGTAATGATCATCAAAATAAAGTTATGACAAGCTCCATAGTTACTTACTGCTTATTAAGCCAATCCTGAAATCACTTACATAAGTGCATAATTTTCTGCACTCAAGTAGCCTCACTGAAACCAATGGGATTGCTCACAAAGTATTATGTGTGCAAGAGTCACGTGTGCAACAGGATCAACATCCATGTGCAGTAGCCACTTTTCATTTTTTTCTAATCTTCAAAATAGAAAGACAACCTAGTCAACACTCTGAATTTATCATTTGCAAATTTTTATTTTTATTTTAAAATAATGCCTTCTTATTTAGAGAATAAAAAGTATACCAAATGTCAAATACTTGTGACTTGATTTTCTGTAACTAAAATATGGCCAGTTGAAAAATGTTGTCCAAAAATTGTTATGTGGGCTGAGAGCAGGCATGCCAAATTTAATCCCAATGAGTATTAAAATGAGATTTAATAATAGAAACACTGTCAGATCCTTAAATATAGCAGAGCTTCCAGGCACAGTTATACTACTAGCAACAGTTGTTTGCAGATGTTCTTGTCATTTTAATCATCTAGTTAACAGAATTAGCAATGATCCACAGTTGTCTTTAGTATTCTGTTCACAAATTGTTGTTATGAAAAGATGAGGACAGTCTTGACAGATCAATAGAAAAACATTAGATCTTTTTTAAAAAAATTATCACTTACAGAATTTAATGTGAAGTGCTGATGAAACTGTATTAAAAACTTATTTTAAGAACATTTTCCTTCTGTTTTTACTGCATTTTTTGTCTCAAAGGAAAATTAGAAAAATTACTCAACATCACTGTTATTACCAGATATGCTTTCATAATAATGCATTTATTATCTATCTATCATATGCACTACAGTTGTCACATGTAGTGTTATCCCTTCTTAAAAATCCTATCAGGATGTGGCTGAGAATTGAAAAGATTCCCAAAAGACTTAAATGACACCTACTCTGAGATTGTCATCTAAATGAAGCCCAAATTATTGGTTCACTGTATAGGCAAAATGTATTTGTAACCTGGATTTTGATTTGTTAAAGAGTCTAAGATTTTTTCATGATGTATTATAAAAGGACGATAGAGGCCATATATTCTAAAAATTATGGCCATTTTTTTTATTGGCTGCCTCAAATTGGGCACCTAAATTTATTAATCATGTTTACTACCGTAGTTCCTAAGGACCAACTAAGAATGGTGACCCATTGTGCCCGGCACTATATACAAACACAGTAACAGACAGAACCTGCTCCTCAGAGCTTACAAACAAACAGACTGTGTTTTGGAAATGCCAAGAACCAGTTACTGCCAAAAATATGATCTTTGGCTGTCCCACTTCAGGTGCCAACCTTTGAAAATGTTGGCCATTGGCTAACCTGTGAACATGTAATGTAAAAACTAAAGAAATGCATAAAAGTGCTCTTGTTAATTGTTTTGTCCATGTTTTAAATAAAATATCAGTTTAATACTGCAACTGCAAGGTTAATACACCCTTAACTCTGACAGCAGGATCCTTAGCACACCACAAATCATGTGCTTAGATACTTACTATATTAGATACTTAGATTGTTATCCCAAAGATGAATTTTTGGGAAGTTGCTACAATAACTTTCCTATTGACCCCTTGAGGTCTTCCTGAGGTAAAAGTTTCCAAGGTTGTTACGGAAACACAAAGGACACAGACATAACCACCCTATAAAGTAATTGACACAGGCAGTGTTATTTCTAAAACAAAGTATGTTTTTATTGATGAAACTAATAATCCCTACAATAATATGATCTAAAAATCCAAAACAAGGCACAAAATCCCTTAGACACAATCCCTTACTGCAAATTAAAGAGCACTCAGACTATAATAGCATATTGTTTACATGATTCTAAGCAAAGCAATTTGTTGCAATTGGCCAGTTTGCAACAAAATTGCTGACAGCAGATCTCAAAGTGCTTTAAAGTTTAGGTAGATATGTTTCAATTAATAACAGACTTCTATATATTCCCAAGAGACGTATTAACATACTATACTTATGTTAAACTATAATTAAAAGAATATTAAGCTTATTCTATAAATCCATTTATATCTCTTTTCTAATAAAAAGCCTCAATGCTGCTGCTGTTCAGTTCCTGTTTAGTCAGCTCTGCTCTGTTCTTCTCTCTCTCTCTCTCTCTCTCTCTCTCTCTCTCTCTCTCTCTCACACACACACACACACACAGTTTTCCTTTGTTCTCTTGTTGGCTTCCCAGCTCTTTCCAAACATCTCTCTCTTTCTCAGATGCAGACTCCAAACTCCCAAACTGTTGCTAGCAGCTGGCCTTTTATGCTATGCTGTAGCTCTATCCTTATATGCCTTCTTTTTTCTTAGAAGCAATTACCTCACGGGCATATGCTCAGCCTTAACCATTACCTCAGAATTCTGACTGACAGCTCAGACCTTTAAAGCAAGTTGTGACCAGCATGCAGTGGGTTCTGACCAGCCAGCTGCTCCGCTAACTGACCTCTCTGGCACCCCTTACTGAACATGCTCAGTAGCCACCAGTCTTGCACATGCTCAATCTGTTGTCATGTACCTCAGAGCTGTGATTCTGCTGAGCCACACACATATGCTCGGCTCTTTTTAGAAATCATAAATTCTTACTTCAGTACTAGGATCTGCAGCATTCATCTCAGGATGGAGTGATTTTTGCTTATGCAGAACAGAGATCAGAAATACAAAGTGGAGACTGGAGAATTTCTTCAGTAAAACGTGCATAATTTCAACCACATGTGTAGTCCCACTGACTTCAGTGGGAGTATATACTCATGCTGAAGCTTACAAGTGTACTTAAATTCCTTGCATAACTCGAGCCCTAGTCTCTTAGAAGAGCCTCAAATTCTTTAAGTAATAAACTTTTGAAAAATTACCTTTCTCTCTAAACTGTTTACATCATTACACACTTGATCTGCTGTAGGATTTACAAAGGACCCAGGTGAGCACTGAACTAGACTGGAATTAAATGCGTACATTTGGCAAACCACATCAATGAGATGAGAGATTCTTTGCAACGTTTCATGGTCTGACATGACAACTAACTACCTGTGGGACAATGAAGTGTTTGAATGAAATAAGTAATCAAATTAAATTGACCATGCTGATATTAGCTTGTTTGGCCAATTATCAAAAATACACTATGCACAGTACTTTAGCATAAAATAGGTTTTATTCTTTTTTTTCAAACTACAGCTAATCAGGCAGCTCACAGAAGCACCACTCCAGAAGGCAGAGATATAAACTGTATGTTTTCCATTAAAGAATCTACATATAGAAAGAGAGAGTGCTAGAGAGATTTGGAAATTTTTATAGCAGATCTGCAGCATAAAGCTACAGGGCTAAAAGACTGGTGAAGAGTCATTGCTGCAGCCAAGGGGATGGAAGATCAGTGCTCCCCTCACCGTTTGTAGTAAGGAGCAAGGCAAAGTGCTCCACCTAGGTCCATAGGTTCTGGGGTCTCTGCTGGAGCCAGAGGGAGGGGACCACTGATCTTCTGTCCGCCCATGCTGCAGAAGGGAGCCACTGCCTAGGGACCCAGTTGCAGTGCACAGGGCATTCGGATGTGTGAGGTTTCCTGACTGCAGCCAGGGAGATGGGAGATCAGTGAGGAGATGGGAGATCACTGAACTCCTTTTGTCTGGCTGCAGTGGGTGCGGGGAGAAGGGCAGCTGCTGGTGGAAACTGGTGGCCCTTTGGGGTTGTAAAAATAATATCTATGGCCTTCAAGCCAAAATGATTGGAAGCTATTGGCCTAAGCTATCTCATTCCATGAAAGGAGTTCCTGGCTATGGATCACAAGCAGAGATGGACGCCTTCCTGCAGTCAAGATTTAGGCATCTATTTCTGTTAGAGGCCTGACACTTTGGGCACACGTCTCTTCGGTATCCCTCATTGGCTATCTTAAGCAGCTCCCCACCTAGCATGCTGGTTTTTGTGGATCCCATTCTTAGGCACCATTCATTGTATAGGTAGTCCAGTCACCTTACTCATGTTTTCTGAATCCCAGTGCTGTTCCAGTGATCTTTTAGGCACCTAAAAGTTAAGCATTGCAACTACTAAGTCCTCTTGTGGATCCATGCTAGATAGATTACCAGTATATGACTTGCCCAAAGCCATTCAAACAGTTTGTGGCAGTGCCAGGAGCTGCCTTCAGCTCTCCCTGGGGTCAGTGTACTGTTTGAACCACAAGACCATCCTTTTCCTTTTGTCACACAAATGATATTTAATTTTCTCTTCCAAAAATTATTTCTGCATCCTCCAATCATCCATATATTTATTGGACCGGATGAAGCAGAAACTAGTTCACAGAACATTTTTCATTGCTATTACTAACCAATGCACACACAAGGAGTATTTCCATTACTATCAAAAGCACATGCAGTAGAGATTAGAGTTAATGAAACATATTCTCACCACTGGGGGGTGTCCCGTATGGGGAGAGAGGTGTAATTAGGTAGGGAATGGTTTAATAATCAGTGTCTGAAGTTGAAAATTGGAATAGCCTGAGGCTTAGTACCAATGAGACATCAGAGTTGACCTAGTTCTTTGGAAAGGTCATACTTTCGGAGGAGATAACATATTCTTATTGTTTAGATATTATACAGTGAAACAATGAATCATTTCACATGAAGCAGTCAGGGGGATGAGACCTAAGACCTATGACATTATAATAACCTAGTTAGGTAGTTATATTTAAACTCCATTTAAAACACATCCTTTTTTATTTTACTTTAAATGCAGCTAAAGCAATAAAGCCTCATTTTTCATCATAAGCAAAAAAAAAATCAAAAGAATTGTGAAATTATCTTGAGATACTCAGTACCTTTCAACTTTCACTACTATCAAGAGAAGCTAAAGGTGCTTTACACCTCTCATGTGATGCTTGGCAGCTCAAAAGATCATGTCCTAATGTTATTACTAAGTCAGCATTAATCTTTCCTTAGTAAATAAAATACAGTGTATTTGAACTGAGAGCTGCTCCAGGGAAGCAGATAAGGGGATTGAATCTGGGTCTCCCACATCCTGGATGAATGCTGTAACCACTGGGCTAAAAGATACAAGGAAGGCAGAAACACCCCCCTTGCTGTCATTTCTTGCAAGAAGAACAGGGTTTACGACATCCTCTATTCTCCACATTTCCCATTTGCAAGCTTATTCCTATTGTGCTGGCCTTTCTGTATCCCATTCTTAGGTTTCTATTTCTTCCCTTGCATAGTATAGGGATCCTGGGGGCCTAACTCAGGTTTTCTGTATCCTGTTGTTGTTCCAGTGACTAAGCATGTAAAAGTTAGGTATTACATTACATCGCTTAAGTCCCTGTGTGACATGTCCAAGGTAGCCAGGAAGTTGTAACCAAGAAGGAATGGAACTGACGTCTCCTGAGTCCCAAAGATTAAACTGAAGATTACCTTTCCTTTTAGTATCTGAATCAAATCAACCATCTTAATTTGGGAACGTCTGGATTCAAATTTCTCAGCTAGCCTGAAAAGCCATAATATGATCAATCAAAACTACATAGTCAAATGCCTTCACAGCTCATCTCATCTCATGGTAATTTTAAAGAAACTTTTCACCATAATGTGCATCATGCTAATTAGGGCACCAGTTTAGCAAAGTATTTAACTACATATCTAATTTTAAACAGGAGTAATTCGAGTGACATCAATAGAACACACGTAGCTTACTGAATTGGGGCCTATACCTTAATGGGAAAATTAAAACAAAAATAAAATCACAACCCAACCGAAACAATTGTGTTGTATAAAAATAAGTATTTAAGCTAGATCTTACCTTGTTAAATAATCCATCTAGATTGGGGTTTAGTCAGATTTGCTAAATGTATTGGGACATGCATTCACAGATTCCCCATGGATATTTACTTGCCCAAAATGCTTTACAGTTGAGTGCTGTCATTTGCCCTAGTAATTTGATTGCGTGTTCATACTTCATGACTTTCACTTGGCATTTCAGAACTAAATGAGCCAAACACTCAAAGTAAAACTTGATTAAAGCATCACGTTTCACCCAGTTTCATGTTGAAACCATGATAAATTACATACTTTCACCTGCTTTCAGTGAAAATCAATAAATCTACTCAGCTGAAGTATAAAGGTTCACAAATCTGGGCTGAGTTTCATATCCCTAAAAAAAAAAACCAAGCCAGTAAAGCCTGACATGGTTCCAGATACTGCAGTTAAAGATGGGTATTTAATTCTGTTATGGGGCCTTTATATACTGTATAGCAGTTGATCCCAACCTGTGATCCATGGACCACCGGTGGCCCCCAAGAGTAATGCAGGTGGTCTGGGGGG
This sequence comes from Pelusios castaneus, assembly GCA_007922175.1. Taxonomy (NCBI): domain Eukaryota; kingdom Metazoa; phylum Chordata; order Testudines; family Pelomedusidae; genus Pelusios; species Pelusios castaneus. The sequence goes on along the minus strand of ML685809.1, from coordinate 3,398,746 downwards.
GAGGGAGATAATGCAATAATAATATAATCCTTTGTACCTCTTATGTATCATATTCGATGTTACATTATTATTTGCAATGTAATTTGCTTCACAAACATCCTTGTGTAATAGCTACATTTTTAATACCCCATGATATATAAATTTGACTCCTGTCAACCATAGGCTATGTTAAAAATGTTTAAAATAGCTTGCTTACATGGTGGTCCACAAAAGGTTTTGATGTTGATATATTGATCCGCATAAAGGAAAAGGTGGGGAACCATTGTTGTGTAGCATACATGGGTGAGTTCTTTCTCCTCAACATGTTGCAACAATAGATTGTATAAAGAAAAAAATAAAACCTTTCCAGAACAATCAAAATACATTTGTGTTTATGGTGTAATGATGCTGGGTTGCTTAATTTCTTTTTACCTAATTAAGTTTAAATACGTTCATAAAAGATAAGTATTTTGTTGTTACCATAATGTTACTCAACCTGAAGCATTGCCACAATTGCCTGCAAAATGCAACTATTTGTCTTTGCAGTCAACTCAATGGCTAAGTCATTTAATTATTAGGAAGACATTTTATTTCACCAGCTACTGTTTATGTGTAAAACAATTTCCCAGAGCCGTGGCTTATAACTCTTGAAAATATAAAACATCTTTGGAACTTGGAGTCAAATGCAATCAAAGGTTTATAAAAACACCTCATTGTTTAACAATGATTATAGCAATGAAAAAGATAAAATAATATGTGTTCTGTGCCCAGTGTTAGTGAATTAGAAGATAAGACAGCAATGATATATGGATCTCCTTTAATCTTATAGAAAACCACAGCTTGATAGGGAAAGATTACATGACATGAACTCATTATCAGCTGTTTATTTCTGCCTTATCATAAAATGTCTGTCCTTTTTGTACACGAAAAGTTGAAGTAACCCATAACTAAATATGAAAAGAGAGTATCAGAAAACCCCTTTAACACCAAGCCTTGGATAACAAAAGCTAAATTTCAGTTTAAAATAATTATAGCATAGTTATCTTTTGCCATGCAACACTCTAAGCCAGGGATCTCAAACTCAAATCACCACAAGGGTCACATGAGGACTAGGATATTGGCTCGAGGGCCGCATCAGTGAAATCTTTTCATACAATGATACAAAAGTATAGTCAAAAATGAAAAAAATGAAGAGTAATATAATATAGTATGCTTTTAAAAGTCAAGATGTCAGTGTAAGGGCCAGAGTCAGGGCCAGGGAATATGGCCGCCCAGGAAGATAGATGGGAGCACCGGGCCAACCCCCGGAAAGGGGGTTGAGCCGGCTGCACCAATCAGGGCTGACAGGAAGCCAGAGGGTGGGACCCTACCGGGCAGTATAAGAAGGCGGCCCTCTCCCTCAGTCAGGAGCCAGACACCCACGGGGAAGCACCGTGCTTCACTGCTCAGGGGCCAGGTGCCAGGCCCAGGGCAGGAGAAGGCTTGGCCTTGGCTTCCCACTGCCTGGGGCCCCGAGGACTGCCCCCGGTGGCACGGATCCAGGCGGGCTGAGGAGGCGCCTGCATCCGGGGACCAGATCGATCCCTCGTCTCCTGAGGTCCCAAACCCACAAGCCTCTGACCCCGAGCCCTGGAGTTTGGAGACACGGGACAGACCCTGTGACCTGGAGGAGCTGCCCTTGGCTGAAGACCCCCCCCGACTGGTCCTGTGACCTGGAGGAGCTGCCCTTGGCTGAAGACCCCAGGGAACCACCCGCTGCCCTGGAGCCCTATGGACCAGAGCCCCGCGAGGGCCCCTGTGACCTAGAGGAGCTGCCCTTCCCTGAGGAGCTGGACGAGACTCTGCCAGCCTTGCCACCCCCCGACGAGATGGACAGCTTCGGGAACTTCCCCATGGTGGAATACCCCGGCGTCTACTAAGAGCGGAGATCCAGGTACCCCAAATCCCAGGGTGGGAGGAAGCAGCCCAGGGTGGTTGGCTACCACATAGAGCGGCAGGGCCACCGAGGGTCAGCATGTTTCGGCCGGAGCCCCGCTGACCACAGTGGCAGACGCCTCTGCCACTGAATAGGGCCCTGGGCTGGGATGCAGTGGAGTGGGTGGGCCTGCGTCCCCCTCCCACACCCCTTTACCCTAGCCACTGTAGCAACTCAGACCTCAGCAACCCCGGGCAGAGGTCTGTGTGTTGTGCCTTGCCCTGCCTACGGGCCGGAGGCAACTGACTCTGTGTTTGGTGCTGCCCCGCCCTGCCTGAGGGCTGGGCCACTGTCTCTGTGCTTTGTGCTGCCTGCCCCACCCTGCCTTGGGCCAGGCCAGGCTTATTTATAGAGACTCTCCCTTCCCTGGGCTAGAGGCTGTACTGTGTTTACCCCGCCCCGCCTGAGGGCCGGGCAATTGACTGTGTACTCTGCCAGCTCAGCCCCACCGGAAGGGCTGGGACCACGAACCGGGTGACCAGAGGAGCGCCCCACGGCCACTAATTCCCTGAAGCACCCGAAGGGGGCGCCCTCCAAGCCCACCCGTAACAAGGGACGCTTACAGTCAGTATCATCAAAGAGACAAAGAGTAAGCAAATAAATACACTTAAAATTTTACATGATAATTATTTAACAAATTCCAGGTGTTGTTGCGGGCCACAGGAAGTAACTCCATGGGCCACATGTGGCCTAGGGCCACGTGTCTGAGACCCCTGCTCTAAACTATCAGCCACACACAAAATCTTTTTTACAACGCTTGTTGGGATCCATATTAACAATGGAAGAGATCAATTCTATCTAGTAATATCTGTGAGAGAGTAAAAGACCACACTAGAACAACTTCTGCACAATAGCATGAAGTATTGAGCAAGGGGGTGAGAAAGAATCATGTGTGATTTTCTTCCCTATCTAAAAATGTCCCTTCCTACTTCGCTGAGAAAAATTTCATCATTTCACATTTGCAAATAATTTATATTTTAAGTACAGGCACCTGCTGTTTGTAAACCCTTTCCCCTCTTTAAAAAAAAAAACAAACAAAAAACATTTTGCTTTCTCTTACAATAGTTACAATGAAAAGCTCTGTTCTGAGCTTTGGATCTGCTTTATGAAATGAATATAAAGAATCTTCTCCTAAACTGGCTTATCTGGATTTAACTTTTGCACCTATAGCCCTAGAGGAAAGAATAAAAAAAGGAATGCTTACCTAAGAGGACAAGTATGGGTTTGTTTGTTTTTTTTCCAGTCTCTGAAACAACATAATTGTTGCTGCATCTTAGGTGCATTTCAGGTACCTTTATTTCTTATTTGTGTAATAATCATAGTGAACAAAGAGCAGGTAAAAAGAAGCACTTGACTTCATGCAGTATTATTATGAGGTGTATATATGGTTGTGCGGGATCTCTACTATGTTTCACCTATATCAAGAAATTATTTACTTATAAAGAGCAAGAGATAATTTAATAAAGTATTGGCTGAAAAATAACAATATTAATCAAACAAAAGCTTTTGGGAGTAATCAACTACATCTTTAGCTGGTCATGTATTTGCTGAACAATGCTAATACTTGTTGAATTTTTCAAAAATTCCTTTTATATATGTAAAAATATCTTGCTATAAATTATTTCCCAAATGGTCCTAATTTTTTTTTTTAAATTGTAACCTAGAAAAGTAAAACTCTGGATGGGAACAAAATAGCAAGCAGTATGTCAGATGCTGTTATTCTCAATACATCATGTCAGCGATAGATCAAGGGCTTGATCCTGTTCCTATAAAAACCAGTGGCAAAATTTCCATTCATTTCAATGGTCCAAGACGCATAGCAGCTTCCTATAGAAATGTAGGGCTGGAAGGGACCTCAAAAGATAATCTAGTCAATGACCTTGTGGTAAGGCAGGATTAAGTAAACCCCTCCCATTTCTGACAGGTGTTTGTCTAACCTGATCTTAAGAACCTCCAGTGGTAAGGATTTCAGAGCCTCCCAAGTCAGCACGGTTCATAAGCATGTGTGCCTTGCTTTAAAAAAAACTTACTGAATCAGGGCCTTAGTGCAATATGAAAGATGTAATTTTCTAATTTGGGTACCAAGTATACCCTCTTGATTTTTAACACTTGTAAATGTAATGTAAAGACTATCTTGTGCTATCAGCTTCTAAGCAGATCTCATTAAAATGAATATGATATCTACATGGTTTGAGACCGCTCTAGGAAATGAAGTTCTGAAGGTCTTGGCTTGTATAGCACATTTTTAAATTAGATTCGTTTTATGTCTGTTTTGATGGAGCAGCAGCACTTCTAGGGAAGAAATAATTCAGAGCTGGGTATGTAGCTGCAAAGACCATTTTGTTATAATCCTATTGATACTGCGAGGCCAATCTGTGCACATCAAAAATGTGTGCTCAAATGCATGGTCTAAACAAAAAACTGTGACTGTGCAGACTCACATACCTGCAAAACTCAGTGCAGTCAGGAATTGTAATGGATTCTGGTTTTATTTATTTCTGGAGCCTCTCCAACACATTTGAAAAAATGGCTATAAATTAATGCGTGTTTCTGCATTCTTTATGCATCCAGAACTGCCAGTGCCATTGAGAGTTTGGGAGATAGGAAAAAATGAAGAGGTTTGTTAATGGTCAACTCTGCTCTTTTAAGGAATAAAGGAATTGTATTACACATACTATATAATCTTATTGTAAATGGTAACATATACTGCTTTAGCTATTAATGTGGTTGTCTTACAAAATATTTAAAGAATAGAAAGATTTTTGTTTGTTTATTTTAAATTATTCATTTGCTATGTAATGTATTTTATTGCATTACCAAATGGTATGTGGCCTTGCTCTCAATGCATGGATGTAGCATATACAGTACTTTTTAAAAACCAACAAAACGTTTTCCCAATAAAACACTCGGCTGCATAGACAGTTCTCCCCCTGTGCAGGAGGAGAGACGGAACAACCCACACATGGCAGATGTCAGCCATGTCACTTAAATGCACTAGTGGCAATCACAGAGATACTACTGGGATGACAGCAGTATAATAACTGAGATCTAGTTCACATTTTAAAAACTTCATTAAAAGAACATTAGGTCTGAAAAGTTGAGCAGTCTGGCGCTGTAAGGAGAGGTCAAGGCTGTGGGAGGGGTCAGGGCTGCGGAAGGAGCGGGGGACCATGGGTGGGCCCATAGGGGGCCCCCGCAATGGGCCTTTTCCTGCGGTCCCAGATTGCCTAAGGCTCCCTCTACTCATTAGAAAGACTCCAGCTGATTTCAGTAGGAGTAGGTTTGGGTCATTAAGGGTAGGTCTACACTCTGAGCTGGAAGCTTGAGGGGATACACCTGTGCCAGCTCTGATTGAGTTATTGCACTAAAAACAGAGTGTAGCTATGGTGGTGTGACACACATACGTACTTATTATTTCAGATGGGATCATTCTCAAGGGTAACTAGTCCACCCACTACTCATGGTAAGGTTGTTACACTTGAAATTTTAGCACACTAACTCAATGTTAACATGGGCATTTCTCCTCAAGCTGAAATTTACACCTCCATCTTGATGGACAGACATAGCCTTAATCAGAATGGCTTGGTAAAAGTGACTATGCAATCTACTTGAAAAAAATGTAATTGATCATATAATGAGTTATGCAGATAAGGATTAAGTAACAGCTCTTGCTCTCACCAATATCAATGGCAATTGCTACTGCCGTCTGTGTATACAGGATTCAGGAAGGTATTTAAACACATGCCATTAACATTAAAGGGACTCCTTGTGTACTTAAAGTGTGGCACATGCTTAAATACCTTCCTGAATCAGGATTTTAAACTTATTAAATGATACATTTTCCCCTCACTTCAAATTAATTATTACCATTTCAAATTTCTCATGAACAAAATCATGTGAATGGAGTCAATGAAAGAAATTTGAAGTTCAGTGATTATTTGAACTTCTGTTTATAACATCTAGTGCATAAACTTTTTGCACAGAAAATATTATCTTTTTGTTAAATCTGAAAACACGAAAGCTATTTTTATTGTAGAATGAAAGAAAAATTCTGAGAAAAATGTGTAATGTAACCATTCTCCTTAATTTCTTTGAATGAGAATCAAGGTTCAATTCTAAAGATGATGGCCAGCTCACAAACATACGAAGTGTCTTCCAAATGAACAATTGCAAGTGATTGACTTATGCTATGAAAAAAGTCATACAGTCATAAAAAGCATTTATTAAACAGTGGAGAATGAGCATTCTAGGCTGATACAGTGACTCTTTATCTGAATAACATTCTGTAGACTCAAGTTAGTATGGAAGAAACTATCACAAACAAGCCAATTCACACACACAGTTCAATCAAGGAGAGAAGAAAGAGTCTAAAATCAAAATACCTGATCAGCACCTTGGCAACGAAACTGAACAGGTTATTGAAAGCGATTGCTACAAAACCCTAAAACATCCCAGTGTTGGAACAACAAGGCAGATTTATTCATTCAAACAGCTTTATCTTTTTCTCATTATATTCTTCTGTTTTGAACACTAATGTAGAAAAGGCCTCCTTGCGTGAAAAATATGTTGATTATTTAATATAGGCCAGGTTCTCATACATTTTCACATGATGAACAGCACACTACTCTCCAAGTTTTTATTGCCATCAATGGACTCATGAAGTAAAGTGCTACTCAAGATAGGAATGGGAGTCAAAATCTGCCCTTCAAATTCAATTGCTTATTTTTTTGTTTTTGTTTTTAAATAAGAAACTCACATGCAGATTCCCCACTCAGGTTATCATCAAAAACAACATATTGCTAAAAATAAGAAAAAAATATAATAAAGGAAAATCCCAAAAAGAAGAGCTTATCTGAAACCTAGAAACAAAATAAAAAGGCATCTTCTCCCACAGTGCAATTCACTCTAATTGAAAAAGGGCTATTTGCTACTCCTTATGCAAAAAAAGGATGCCTCAGATTGCCTAGTGCCATTAGGTTTTTTCCATTAGAAGTGTTAAACTGATGAGGCTGTATACTATACAGTTATAGGAATGTGTGCAGATGGTTAAAGTTCTATTCTTTTTTTCCAATAGTGCTGATATCACAATGGCTTTTAAGAACCAGCAGGTGTTTTCTCGTCATTCCAAGAAAATCAAGCAAATCAGCAAATTGCTTGGATCATGCTTCCACATTCTCAGTGTTTGTGTTGGTATTTATAAACACCGGGGATCTTTAGTGCAGTTCTGGCTATTGATAGCTATTACAATCTTCTCACTCCCCTTGACTTTGGTAAATACTGCATTCAGATTTTCCCTTTAAACATGCTCCAGTTTAAGAAAGCAATGGGATTTTTTTTGCAGATTGTAACTGTAATGCAAGTATAGAACCTCGTGCTCTAAAATAATCTGTCTATGACTTAAAGCAGACCTGAAAATTATTATGAAATCATGTATTGCAATCCAGCTTGCTTGCTATTTGTCATATGTATCAAATTTTGATTTTTTCAGTATTAAGCCCCAATCCTGGAAGGACCACCACTGCATCCAGGGCGGGAGCTTCTTTACTTCAATGCATGATCGGTGCCCTCTTAACTATGCTCCCTTAAAACATGCTCAAGATGGCAATTGACATACAATCATAGAAACTGGAAGGAACCATGAAAGGTCACTGAGTCCAGTCCACTGCACTCATGGCAAAATCAAGTACCCTCTTAAGCCATCCCTGACAGGTGTTTGTCTAACCTGCTCTTAAAAACTTCCAGTGATGGAGATTCCACAACCTGCTTAGGCAACTTATTCCAGTGGTTAATCACCCTGGGTATGTCAACACTGGAGGCTCTGTTAAGTCGACTTAACAAGATTGACTTTAAGTTAACTTAAACTTAAAGTGGATCTTGTTAAGTCAACTTAGAAAGTCCACATTGAACACTCCTGTTGACTGCCTGTGTCCATACTAGCAGGTGATAGGTTGACGGAGGAGTGGTGCATCATGGGTAGCCGTGGGAGGGGGCGTGGAGGCCAATTAGGTTGACTTAAGGGCACTCCCTGTCCACACTGGCTTAAGTCAACTTAATAAGGTCTACATAAGCGTTAAGTCGACCTTAACAGGTGGTGTTATTAAGTTGACTTAAGGAAGCACTTAAGTTGACTTAATAAAAGCCCAATGTGGACACAGCAATCTGCAGGTCGACCTAACCTTCCTTAAGTCAACCTAAGGCTCCAGTGTAGACGTACCCCCTGACAGTTAGAAATTTTTTCCTAATGTCCAACCTAAACCTCTGTTGCCATAATTTAAGCCCATTGCTTCTTGTCCTATCATCAGCAGTTAAGGAGAACAATTTTTCTCCCTCCTCCTTGTAACGAGCTTTTAGGTACTTGAAAACTCTGTCTCCTCTTTTCCAGACTAAACATACCCAGCTCTTTCAATATCCCCTCATAAGTGAAGTGTTCCAGACCTTCAATCATTCTTATTGCTCTTTTTTGGACTTTTGCCCATTTGTCCACATCTTTCCTGAAATGAAGCGCCTAGAACTGGACACAGTACTCCAGTTGAGGCCTAATCAGCGCAGAGTAGAGCAAAAGAATTACTTCTCATGTCTTTCTTACAGTACTCCTGTTAATACATGCCAGAATGCTGTTTGCTTTTTTTGCATCAATGTTACACTGTTGATTCATATTTAGCTTATGGTCCACTGTGACACCCAGATCCCTTTCCGCAGTACTCATTCCTAGGCAGATATGATTTAATATATTGAAGATAGCAAAATAAATGAAGTTATAATTCTGCCAGTTGTGCTTTTCCTTTATACTGAATAATAACAAATCACATAGGCTGCGTCTACACTGGTAAATTAAGTCGACTTAAGCTTGGCTTAAGTCGACTTAATGTGCCCTGTGTCTACACTACACTTTGCTTAAGTCGACTTAAGCAGCTTGCTTAAGTCGACTTAGGGAAAATTAAGTCGACTTTATTAAACCACCTTTCTACTCGACCTAAGGCTTAATTCGACTTTCTAAAGTCGAATTAAGCCAGTGTAGCCCTGGGGTAGCCCTAAGTCGATTTAGGGCTACCCCAGGACTATACCAATGTCCTCCCTGCCGGGGGGGCACAGGCGGAGCCTGGCATGCCCCTCAAAGGGCAGGGCATGTGGGCACAGTGTGACACTGTCTGGATTTAGGGAAGCATTTATGATATTATTTTCAATGGATATCTCATAAATGCTATAATCCATAGGAACTATGTCATGTTTGGTATCAATAGAAAGGTAGTAATTTGCTGGGAATGATTATATAGTTTATGTCTAGGAATTCTATTTCAATTAGAAGTTAAGAATTTGATGTTATATCCATACTTTAACTTGTGTCATTCTGAATGTCATTCTTGTGTCTCCTTAATGTTTAGGAATTTTCCAGGTAGAATGGTCCTAGGGAGTATCCTGATGAGGACATAAAGAATACAACCATTGTATCCTTAATGGCTCATCAGTTTACTCCCTGGGACCAGATCACCTGGCAAATTCCTAAACATTGAGACAATGGTTGTTCACACCCTCCCATCTAAGACAGTCCTTCAGAATGACACAAGTTAAAGTATGGATATAACATCAAATTCTTAACTTCTAATCGCAATAGAATTCCTAGACATAAACTATATAATCATTCCCAGCAAATTACTACCTTTCTATTGATACCAAACATGACACAGTTCCTATGGATTATAGCATTTATGAGATATCCATAGAAAATAATATCAAATGCTTCCCTAAATCCAGACAGCGTCACACACAGGGCTCTGCCCTGACAGGGTCCCTGTCCCCCTTTGCTCCATTGTACACAGGGGGAGTTCCCCCCCACCACCACCACCGTGGACCTGCCCAAGGTCCCCCTAGCCCCACAAAGTCGACCTAGAGCATCCAGTGTGGACCCTCTAGGTCGACTTTGTAAGTTCCCCTTTAAGTCGACTTTAATTTTAAGTGTAGACACACTAAGTCGACTTAAAAGTGCAAGTGTAGACATAGCCATAGATAAATACATGGGTGTTATATTATTATTTTAATTTAGCTCCTACGCATTTGAGCCCAGGAGGAAATATAGAATATGAAACTTTGGCTTTGTTTTGTGAAAGTTGGGGAGGGATAGAGATTGCAAATCACATTTCTAATGAACAACTAGCTTCAGCCCTAACTAGGGAGTGGTTACCATCACCATTTTTACCAGTACTGCTTCTGATCTAGTCAGAGTTTGGGGTGAAGGACTGAATGACCAGGCCCAAAATATTTTACCTCAATAGAAGATTCAGCTATAGCATAAAAGAAGTAACATGGATATTGAGAGACATTAGGAGCCAACCTCACCTCTGTAGTTCCTTCGACTTTAATAGAGTTAAGTCAGGGACCATGTGGTGGACTAGCTAGTTTAAGCAAAAATCAGAGAACATAAGAAAACATGTATAATCACTTCAGTCATATGCATGCTTCTGTTTTGGAACATGCCTTTTTATCTATCAGCTGTATTCCTCTAATACATACAGAACAATACTAATTTTGAAGAGACAGTGGTCAGACAAGATTTAAAGTATTATGCTCAACAAATATTTTCTAATATTTTAAGTGACAGGACATTTACATGATTTTTCTATGTACTTTGTGGATTAAAATTGAAGTGGATTGGTTATGTTCTTTGGTTGTTTTAAAAGTAGAATATGGGGATAATTATAATGATAATTATATAATTGGCTTGTGTTTCCTAGCTCACAATATCTTCACTTCTACATGAATATATTTTTCTCCTCTTGTATTTTATCAGTTTTCTCTGCTCTTTTATTTCACCAGTCTCCTTTTTTCCACCGAAGAAATATTACCATTCTCAGTTAGTTACAAATTACTACAGCAATAAAATTACTATAAAATACTGTTTTGATTGATCAATCGGATTTTATTGATCTGGAGTTTCAGCACAATCACGAGCATTTATTTACCACCTTATCTTATAAAGAATGACTGTATTACAGTGAGCTTCTTAAATTATAACATTCCAAAACCTCCAGGAAAGGAGGAAAATTTACAGTAATACCTTCCCCTCCCAAAACCATTAAAGTAAGATTATGTAGAAACATCCTATTCTTTTTCCTGATATAAATAACATTATACAATAAGCAGGACTCCTCATTAGTGTCTAAAGAATTGTATCATAATGATCTGCAGCATGCTGGATGGTAAAGTTAGTCTACAGCTCAACATCCTTAATGCTAATCATCAGTCATCATAACACCTCACATTTAACAACAAAGGCTACGCTCATGTATATGATTTACACAATCTGCTGTTTATTTCAGTTAGACAGGCACATTGCTGAGTGCATATTGACATATTGACTGAGTAACTGAAAGGTTATATTTGTTACTCAGAATAAGTTTGTCTGAAATTATAATGTGTACCATTAAATTAAATAATGACAAAATCTAAAACTGAAAACAAGTTCTATGTTGTATGGAGTTATAAATATGTGAAAACTGACTTATACACAGCTGTTACAAACTGTATTGGTTATATCAGATTTATTGCTATTATGAGGAACCAGCACTAATAAAAACAGCCTGCAAGAAATTAAGGAGGCTTGTGTGGATATACAGCACAGTCTTGGGGGGGGAAAAAAAAAAAAAAAAAAGAAAAAAGAAATGCCACTAGCTGCAATTATAGTCTCCTCTTTCCTCTTTTTGGTCAATATCAACAGGACCAAATAGCTGACGCTCAGCTCAACACAGCCAGATACAACAATTATTAAGACATGATGCTTATATTTATGGATAGAGGTCTGAACTTTTATCTAACTGTCTCTCATTCTCCGTGATAAGAACCATGGATATGACTAGAAATGTGACAGCAAACTTTTCTGAGTGAGTGTGCACTGTAATGTCTGAATAATGGATGGTTGTCAACCTAAGGAAATGCATTATTGTCTCTTCCCTCCCTTTTACTGTCTCACTTTCCCCCTAGTCTTCCTCTTCCTTCTTCCCATCTGCATTTCCACATTCCTTCCTTTCAGCTTCTCATCTTTTACCCCAATGTTAGCTATTCCTTGTTTTGTTCCCTTTCCTCCTTTTCACTTTACCTTCAATTTTTCAATTCTGAACGTCCAAATGGCTCATTTTCTGGACTATATACTGTCCTCACCTTCCCCAAGTTTGAAACCAAAACCAGAAACAGACATTATATGCCATTTTGGACATAGATGCGATAAGAAATAAGATGGTCCAGGGAATACAGCATTAACCTTGGTTCATGACTATGCTCCCCCAGAGAGTCTGTGTGAACTTGAGCAAATCACTTAGGTCCAGATGTTGCTCTCCTCAGTTTTGAAATTCCTAATGGGTTGAGGAGCTGAAGTCTCATTTTTATGAGAAGTAGGATACTAAGGGCCTATGTCACTTTTGACAATGAAATTTAGGAGCCGAAGTTAGTTAGGTTCTTCAACTCTGAGTGGGGCAATACCCAAATACCTTTTACAATCTGGGGTTAAGGACCCTAAATCCAACTGAAACCCACCTAAACTTGCCAGGAGTCATATGCTGAGGAGACATGCATGAAGGAGAGTGAGGAGAGGAAAGGAGCTTAGGTGCTTAAGTGGCTGACCTCATGCACCTAGCTGACCTCATGCACCTAGCTGACAGGCCAGAGATAGGTGCCTCCCACTGATCAGGACGCTGAGCTGCGAACACTCTCCTGAAGTTAGGCACCAAAGCCAGGTCAGCCATTTAGGTAGCCTGTGTCCATCCATAATTATTAGGGCTACTTTGTACCAACAACTCCTGTGTGGCCAGTATTCTGGCAGATATACCAAGACTTAGAGGCAAGCATTGTAAGTGCTTCAGCATCTAGGCTTCAAAAAGTATGTTTACACAGCAATGTAAACCTGGGCTCAAGCCTAGGCCCACTACCCTGCACCCACACACCAGTCTTACTAAGCTAGGGCTCAGACCCAGGGTCCCAGGACCCTGCAGGGCTGGGCAATCTGGGCCCATCTGAAGCTGGGATGTAGCATCCAAGCCCTATTGCTTTCCAGAAGTCCTCCAGATATATCCCAGAGCTGCTGGTGGCAGAAGAGCAGTGCTGCAGGCAGCCAGCACAGTGCCCAAAAGCACCTTTATTGCCTGGCTGAGCATGGTTCTTGCTCCTCTCGTGGCAGCAGCACCAGCAGCTTCTGCTCCAGCTCCTCCTCATTGCCACATGGCACTTACCTGCAGCAAGGAGCACAGATGACAGGTGGGAGGTGGCTCCCAGCTGCCAGGATGTTGGGGGTCATTCCCCCCTCAGCTCTGCTGAGCCAGGAACCCTGCAACTCCCCCTCATAGCTGGGCTAGGTTGCTATTGCTTCGCAGACTTAGCTGCCCAGAGCCAGAAATTTCTGGAACAAGGAGTGGTCGCATTGGCATGCTCCATAAGGTTTTCTGCTGCTATTGTGGTCAGATGCCATGGGAGCAGCAGCCACAGCTGTTGTATTGAGAAAAGCACATGTGCTCAGTTGTGACTGGAAGAAGCTAAGCCAGGTGTGGTGTTTTCTCCCTACTCTGGAGCATTTTGCAGCAGAGTTACTTCACATGTATATGTGACCTGAGTTCTGGTTAATCAGTAACCTGACTGGATGCTGGTTCCAGCAGAGGAAGAATCATCTACATGCATTTGAAGTGAAGATTCCTGCAACCAAAGGAGCTGCTTCTTTCAACTGAAGCCTTGGGATTTGGTGAACAGAGACTATAGCTGAGATTCAGGTGAACTCCACCTAAACTTTGGGAACTCTTGGATTTTGAGATCTTGCGAGGCCACCCAGACAGTCCAAGACCAGCAATGCTCAGGTGGCAAAAAGAAAAGAGAGCAGTGGAGAGCTTGAGATTGGGTGTTGAATATTTTCTAAAGAGACAAATCGCTGTGGTCTATGCATAAAGAGGGGTGTCCATGAGTGGAAGCACCAGGTATCTTCACAGGCAAACTCAGGGCCTATACAACTAAGGAGAAAATGGAGAAAGCTGCAGCCACACTTCAGGGTTGGGTTACATAGGTATCTAGGAAACTGAAGACTGAAATCTCAGTGGTACCTATACTGTGGAGGTAAGTGCCTATCTCCTTTTAAAAAATACCCCAGATTGCCTAAGTCACTTTTTAAAAATAAGATTTAGGCTATTAAATCAGTTAGGCATTGCAATTCTGAGCAGAACATCACCTACATAAAATTAAAAAATCCAGTCCTAATTATGAAAACCAGTATAATTAGTACTTTCCTATCTCCAGCATAGTTGTGAAGATAAATACATTAAAGCTTATAATGTATTTATCAGACAGTATGGTTGCATATACACTTACAAATTAAGTCGACGTAAGGAGGCTTAAGTCGATTTAAAATATTCCACGTCTACACTGGGCTTTCCTTAAATCGATTTAAGCTGCTCCTTAAGTCGAATTAAGGAAAAGTTAGTTCGAATTAATAACACCTCATTTTAATTCGAACTAGAGCTTTAGTCGACTTTATTAAATTGACTTAAACCAGTGGAGACAGGAATTAGCACCTTGGTAGATCTTAATAAATTGACTTAAAACATTAAGTCGATTTAATAAGATTGAAAAGGGGCCACGTCTACACTTGAAAAGTTGTCGACTTTTGTTAAATCGACTTAAGGTCCATTTTAAGTCGACTTAAAGTTGACCTTATTAAGTTGACTTCATAAAGTTGACCTAATTTTTCAAGTGTAGACATAGCCTATGATAGTGTGCCATATAAGTATGTAAAATAGAATAGATTAATGGAATTATAATCTCAGATAAATTTTACCACTTTGCTGCTGCAGTCCACTGTCATGTACTTTTCCAAGCCAATGTCACACTGGAATCCCAGCAAGTCAAAAGAGATTAACTGAGGAAACATGCCAACAATAATGCTGCATTTCTGCTTTCATATAACTTGGGAAAGACAAAACAAAAATGCACTAATAGTAGGGGGAAAGGGAAAATAAAGCAAGAAAAACAACAAGGGAGACAAAATAAGTGATTTTCTAGGAATTAATTTAAAATACATCTCATTTCTAACAGTTACTTTTGCAAAATATTTGTGTGTAGTTTTGTATGTAATATGAATGCAAATATTTCTGATGAACTGGGATGGGTTTAACTATATCGAATATAATTTTGCATGCATTCCTGATGAAGAATGCACTGGGGAATTTGGGGCTCTGTGATTTTGGTACATAATGTTTGCTGATCATTTAAAAGAACATAATTTGCCACTAGCAACTCATTCTACTACAGATTACTAGTTAAATACCCAATTGATCGGCATTATAGAAATACATATTTTTTTTGTTTTAAATGCAGAAAAATCACATCTAGCATTTTATATTATTCAATGGGAGGCTCTTCTCATGCCTCTTGCTTATTTATTTTTGCCACAGCACAATCCATCACAGCCTTTCCACTTCTGTCTGTCTAGCTACAGGGCTTGTGTTGCTGAAAATGACATTTCTACCTTTCCATACTAATTGCCAAGCCCTAATGACCCTCTTGCCTATTAGTGAAACTACAAACACTAAACATAATATGCTGGGCTGGTAGTTTTAACACTGTAATTTTCAGGTTCCAGTTGACCTCTTGCAACATTTGATAATGCCCTTTGATCTCATCAGCATGGTGTATATATTTCTGGATACTCAATTTTCTTAGATCATGGCCTTTGCACATAGCTAGTTCCACAGAAGGCATCTATATTAGGAATCTCTGCAAGACCCTCAGTGTGTAAGGACCAGTCACATTATGACTGTGCAAAATAGCATGGAAATAAGAATAGCTTCTGTGCATATAGTGCTTGTGATCCTGCTGCGAGTTTTTGAGTGAGAGCAGAGCTGTGTGTCTCTTACATGTTCATGGAATCTTGTATGCCCTCATCACAGCAATGCTTAATTATGTTGCTAGACTTTCAAACCTCCAAATTTTATTTTTAAGAGCAAAAGTCTCTTAAACAATTTAATCCAACTCTGTCAAAAATTACAATACAGAAATGAGATCAACAAGGATAAGCTTTCAAGCTTACACAAAGTTCAAAAGCTTGTCTCTCGTACCAACCGAAGTTCTTCCAATATAAGATATTTCCTCCCCTATCTTGTCTCTGATATTCTGGGACTGACATGGCTACAACAACACTGCATAATACAGAAATTAACATTTGGTGCTTGACAGAGTTTCATTTGCTTCAATAAAAAAAATGAATACATTTGCATGAGCACTTGAGTACAATTCTAAATTGGATTTGTCACACTGCAACGACTTTCTTCTAAGGTTCCTGTGGATCTGTTGACTGACTGGCATAAATTATTGGATGGCACTTACCTGTCAACTTTTTACAAGACAAAGCCAGCCTCGGCTTCTAGAGAAAAAGTCATAGCCATGAACATGCTATTGAGATGACAGGGAGAGAGCCCATTGGAAGGCAATTTTTAAAAAAAATTATGATTTTAAACACAAACAAACCACTGGTTGAAATTATTTGTCCTCTTCTTGCCAAATGATATTTTTTTTCTCTCCTTTAGTTGAAACAAAAACTAGCTGAAACTACATTACTTAAATAATTTATGGGTATGGTTGGATCATTAGGCAAAAAAGCTGCCTTGATGAATTCTTACAGACACTCAAGTAGTCCCTGATTACTTCCAGGACCTGTTTTATTCTGCCTAAGTGAGCAGATTTCTTTCTAACATCTACTAAGTCATTTTCTTCTGAATATTAAGCATCTGGTCACAGAAGCATTTGAGATATTAATGCATCACAAATGGCTCAGCTGGTCACAAATGGCAGTTTTGCACTAGGCATGCCTACGGTATATACTTATCGAGTATAAAATCTGTATGTGCTAAGTCCCCAATTCAGCAAAGCATTTAACCACAGATTTCAGTGCTTTGCTGAATCAGGACACTATGAGCAGGACTTTTGAAGTCCTGTGACATTTTTAGGGTATAGAAAAAACACAGTGGCCAAGTTACTCTGGTGTAAATGGAGTTATCTTCCGGACGAATTCAACCACGTAAGAAGCAACACTGAAATAACTTTAGTAATGAGCCACAACATATTATATGAACAGAAAAATAATCATCTAATAATCCATTGTTTTTAGTTTACCTGTACATTAACCATTTTGTTACCCAAAAATGCCTCCAAAAAAGAAAGAGGTAAAATTCATTACTGTTTTGTCTTTCATTAAAGACTCATTACAAATAGATTCCCACTGTATCTGATGTTATTAGAGTATTCCACTGAATCTGAATTGCTGAAATAGCTGTACTCATTTGGCATATGGATTATAGCATGATAACCCCATGTTGCCATAAAATCTTAAAACTTTACAAGACCCGAATAGCAAGAATGATAACATTTTTACACAAATACTTATATTTGCAGAAAAGTAATATCTCGGTGTTTTAATTCAGTTGAATTCAGAAAGACATCAGCCACTAAATTAGCATCTTTATTTGATTTTCAACCATTAACAACTAAAATAATTAAGAAATTGTCTACACATGGCCTTAATCAGAAACAATTAATAAAGAACAGTTCATCGGAACTCCTTGTACAGATAAGTCCTAAACCTAGATCATTCCCCTAGTCCCACATATGGTGGGACACTCTGCTTACAGATTTCCCCTTCCATAAAGCAGAAAGGGGTTGGAGTACAGGCTGAAATCAGTCTCCTCAACTTATTCCCCTGGCCCCTGTGAAAGTGTTCTGCAGATCAGATTAAAGGGTCTACGTAGGACAGGCAGTGGGTCAAGGGAAGATGGATAAATCAGAGGCAAAGATGGAAGTGTGAAGCGACAGGCATTGTCCTTCTACCTTGTGGACCTAAATATAGAAAAATATAGGCACAGCCTTCATCTGTTTTGTGAATTCCCTTTTAAAGCAGAGTCCTTGGGGCTGTCACTACCCACAGACACCGTGAAAAGTCATGGGAGGAGAGCTCCATTGAAATAGTGTTGTTAGAGAATGAGGATGTTTGGTACAGAGAGCCAGAATGGCCCTAGCCTTCTACTGGTAGCCCAGGTGTGGAGGTGCCTCCAGGTAGGCAGCAGTGCAAAAGCTCAGAACCAAAAGTATAGGCACCTAGGGAAATTTTTAAATGGGACTTAGGTGACTAAACAAAGGACTTGGATCCCACCCTCAGTGTCTAAGATGCTTTATTCTGTGTCTTGTTCCAACTGGCTGTGCATAGCAACATGCACTTCACACAGACTCCATCTACGAAGCTAAGCCCTTAAAAACCCAGTCCCCAATACCACATCAGGCTCTGTGACCTATTGCACAGCAAGGTTAATCTTCCTCCTCCTGTCCCCACCCCGACTGAATGAATAGGAAGAAGATTCCCCAAGTGGAAATTTACAGAGATAACTGCCCTTTTAGGCCCTTCCCCCAGTTCTGCCTAAACAATAGGAATGATCTGGTCCTGTATTTATGACATATCTGAAACTGAAAAGGAGTTCATCTGTAAACTCACTGACAAGCCATTTTTGCTGTTACCATAAGGGAGAATTCAGATGGCATTTGGTAAATTTAGAGTTATGATAATAGCACTGATTCATCCCACCTCATTAAATCCATTAGCTCCTCCAAAGCATTCCGTAGGTCCTCTAAGTGGATTTAGCTATTTTAGGTAAATTTATTATGGTTGAAAATGACACAAATAGTGCAATTATCATTGATTGCGATACAGCAAAAATTGTACAAATTATTTAATAATGCTATATGTTTTACTGCTTGCATAAAAGCTTCCTCTATGGATCTAATTTGCTGAAAATGTTGAGAAAATTGGGACTAAATGACACAGCAGAGAGAATTAATATTGTAAAGCAGATGTTCAACAAGTCTCAATCTAGCTTTGAATTTTGTCTTAGCAACCAGGAATTCACAACTGGAATGCAGATTTATGTATAACAGAATCCCAGTTGTGCAGAAAAAATAACTCTTTAATGTATATGTTGTTCAACAGCACCATTTTATATTGAAGCAGAGGTGCATCATTTCCTTGCTGCACATTATTTAGAATCATTTGTTTGCTTATATTCCCTCACACTGTATGGCAAATAGTGTGTCAAGAAGACTCACATTCTAGCATACGCAGTAGCTGTTCCTGGACCAGTCCAAATGCAATAATTCTTCCTGGTCCAGCTGTCCAAAAACCAGTGCAAGATCAAGATAAGCCATCCCTTAACTGCTGCAGGTAAATACGGGTAAATGTATACTGATGGAAGCAAAATTGCTGCCATCAGCACGATCTTCTGGGTTCGATTATGTAGACACGCTCAATCAATCACAGAACCAGAGCTGTAATACCAGCTCCATAACCATAATAATACTACACCGATGGGACGGCATATCTGGTTGGCTTAGTGTAATGTGTAGGGAGCAGTTAAGAAGTTGGGAGGAGATATGCAAGGTATTTTACGTACCTTGTGTATTTCCCATTGACTGCTGCCGAAAAGCATGGCAAGTGTAGACTAGGGCTAAGACTCAGTTGTCTGGAGGTAAAGGCAGTCTCAATGGAAGTTGCCTGCCTAATGGTGATTTCGGGAAGATGGGAAGAATGGGGGGGATGTGCACATGAAAAGCTGTGGCCCACAATAAAGGAATAGATGAAAGAATCAAGTCTATGCCCACCCACAAAGATGTCCCTAGCTCTGAGGTAAAGAGAATCCATCCCTCGGTCAGTATCTTCTCTGGGTTATGTAGCCTTGCTAAGGAAACACAATCCAGCTTTCAGATCACTACAACTGCTGCTGCTGCTGCCACCGCCACCACCAAAATAGCAAAGTTTAAAAAAAAAAACGTGTTTCTATCATACTTTTTAAGGCAATTGTTTTGCAAACAATTGACATTAAGCTTCTGAGTTTTAGACTCACCAGTAATGTAGAAGAGGGACTTTAAATGTTTCCATCTTCCCAGTATGATTCATCAACAAGCCAACACTGCCATCTGTCAGATTTCATTAAAATTATATTGTTTCCTAAGCTAGCACAAATCCAAAATTCATTCTTTAATGATTAAATACAGATAACACATTTAAATAGCAGAAGCTATGATGTAGAGAAAAGATTGCCCATTTAGACATTTATTCAAGTATGCAAAGGACTACCAGCTTTAAAAAAATACGTTTAAATATAGTACCATGATAAAAATACTGTTGCCTCTGTTGCAGCAGTAAAAAAAACAGATTTTATTTTACTTTAAAAGCAGGTATTTCTGTTCATTGGAGAGCCATGATCACAATTTTTTTCAGCAACTGGGTTATAATCTCACTCCAAACTGACAGATCATGCGTACCAAAAGTTTAGAATCCTCTCCTTTACTGAAAGGACTTACTTTCCAGAAGCAGAAGATTTCATAGCAAACATGTGCGAAAACAAGATCACAGTGCCTGTGAAAAAGACCACATTTAATACAACCAACACAGAGAGAAAATTCCACTAAAGAAAATAATTTTTAAAAATGAAGTTATAAAAAAGTTACCCAGAGCAGAAAGTATTGAAATGGATTTGGGAAGACTGGGTAAATTAGGTAATACCCTAAATAAAAAACAAAATTAAAGTATCCTATATAGTTCAGAATAGGAAGCAACCAGTTGATCTTTCTAGAAATAGAGACTTCCTTGTGTTCCAACCATGGGCACAGGTTTTGAGAGCTTCCTTTTCCTATAAAGGAGAAAATTAAATGACAGACATTTACTGTCATTGAAACAAAGCAAGTATATTAGGTACAGGTGATGAAAGGGTGGGAAATGTATGAATTTACAATGTCTCTCTTGGTGTTACACTCAGATGGCGAAATGTAAGATATCGTAATTCCCCTCAAATACACAGAATTACCCTTTCTTAAAATCAAAGATGATCTGTTTTTATAAGTCCAGGAATAAATGGTATCTAATAATATTTTCCTGCAGCTGTCAACTTGAACCTGCTCTCTTCTGAGGTGCTTAGCATGAGGTTTCATAAAGGTCCCATCCCAAATCAGTAGACATGGTGCATGTGTCATATTGCATACCTCAGTGCTGCAGACACAGCCATCTCTCTGGCAGAGTGGACCTCAAAATTGCATGTTTCTGAGACTGGTTTTCTCCTGAGGGATTTATTCCAAACCCTGACAGTCTTGCCAGGATCTACAGATCTACAGGATCGACTATGAATCGTAGTAAAGTATTTATTGGATAAATTTAATGGAATTCAGTACATAAAATTATAGGGGGTATTTT
Source organism: Pelusios castaneus (assembly GCA_007922175.1). Lineage (NCBI taxonomy): Eukaryota > Metazoa > Chordata > Testudines > Pelomedusidae > Pelusios > Pelusios castaneus. The sequence continues at coordinate 3,377,540 of ML685809.1, read as the reverse complement.
TCTTTATTTTTATCCTGTTTATAACACTCATTGAATGAATTATTAAGAGCTAGATTAGTATCTCTTCTGAGCTATGGAAAAGAAGGCAGTCTGGATAGATTGTTATATTCATAATAAAATAACCATCAACAAGAAATCTAAAGATACCAGGAAGTAAGACAGATTTGAGGTGTTTTGCCTGATTCCACAGAGCAATCATGTGTGGATGGTTAAAAGGAATTCTCTTTTCTAAACAGTATCATGTAACTTCCCACATCGCAACATCATACTTTTAACCAACATGTACTTAGTTGCTTTTCCCAGTGCATAGTGGACTTGGAAAGCATATTTAAACCTTTAACGTTCCACATGCACCTCTGCACACATTCTCACAGCTTTCATTGTGTGCTGTCAATTCTGACACCTAACATCCTCTAACTGCTGGTCTCCCCACACACACTTGACCTATAACCCTGCTCTCAGTCATTACATGCCAAGATTATGAAATTAGTTTCCATCTACCAGATACAAAACAAGTGAACATAAAGTATCTAAACCTTTAGCATCAGTCTTTGATGCTTGAATTATGAAAAACAATGGCCAAACACAGTTACCTATAAAACAAGACTGTACTATATTTCTTCCTTATTGCATATTCAAGGAAATATGAAACATGAAATAGTAAAAAGCAAATCTGTCCTTACATCACCTACAAAAATTAAATATGGGCATTAGGCACAAATCAAATTTTGATGAAGTTTGGGTTCAGGTATGTGGATCAAAACTTCAATGTCGGTAAGTATATGAACCAAACAGCCACAATCTTCCCAAAAATTCTGTTGTAGATTCCTTCTTTTGCCAATCAGATTTTTCTCTAAAAGAAATCAGCATGTACAAGAAATGTAACAGGGAGAAAGGACCTGAAGGATTGAAGTTTAAAAGCAGCCAGTTGAGGCAGAGGAAATTGGAGAAGTTGTTCAGCCATTGATCCTGTATTATACGTCATATACATGACAATCATGTCTGTTTTATGCACAAGATTAAGAGCAAATGTAAATGACAGACCAAATGTGGGAGAGGTAAAGGTGACATGTGGGAGAAGAGTAACTTTCTGTGTTGATCTTTATCTACTACTTCTTTAACACCAGTTGTAGGCCCTGGTCTACAGTGTAAGAGAAGGTTGATGTAATGCTGCTTACCTGGACCTTCTGCAGGTCTCCACTGCCAGAGCAGTAAATTCAAATTAAATGATGCTGTAATTTGATCTAATAATACCAACTCTGCAAGCGGTGTAGCAGTATGGCTGAAATCTACAATTCAAATTTAGATCCTTGTAGCCATAAAGCAGTGAAATTCAATCTATCACAGAACTCTCTGGTCTTGCTGCTCCATCTGCTTTCCTAATCAAGCCAGCCACTCCATCAAAGGCTCATTCACCTGCTTATCCACCATTGTGATTTATGCCATCATGTGCCCGTAATGCCCCCAACCCCCACCCCTGCCCCGTCTTATACATTGGTCAAACTGGACAGTCTCTGCATAAAAGAATAAATGGACACAGATCTGACATCAGAAATAACAACATTCGAAAACCAATAGGGGAACACTTCAGTCTTCTTGATCACTCCATTAATCATCTGTTGATAGACGTATTCAGGCAAATGAATAACAAATCACAGCTTCAAAGAGAAACTGCAGAATTGGAATTCATATGCTGGTTTGACTCCATGAACTCTGAATAGAAACTATGGGTTCTTTTCCCATTACAACAGGTAATTTTGCTTTCCTTGTTCTCACCCAACCTCTCTGCTAATTGCTGTTCTCTACTGTTTGAATCCTAACAACTGCTTTGATTTGCTGTAACAGTCTGACCTGATCCTATGACTTCACTTCCCTGCATTTATTTTGCTCCCATTCTGTAAAATCCCCATCTTCAAGCATGTGGCGAAGTGGGATAAATAAATTAATTAGTCTTAAAAAGTGCCACCAGACTCCTTGCTTGTTTTCCAGTCTGCTACACCATAGACAGGTAAACAACATAGCTCCTCCCCTGACTGCAGTCCCTGGAAGTTCTCAGTTAATTCCTCTCTCTGCATGCAGCACTGTGCCTCTCTGGCTATGTCTACACTTGTTAATTTAAGTTGACTTAGCTAAGTCGACTTTGTTAAGTCAACTTAGCATGTCCACACTCAAAATGTAAGTCGACTTAGAGGGGACCCTACAAAATCAACCTAGAGCATCCACACTGGATGCCTAGGTCGACTTCTAGCAGCTAGGTAGACCTGGGACAGGTCCACGGTGGCAGGGGGGGCACCCCTTGCCAAATGCCAGGGGGCTCAGCCTTTTCCCCATTGTACCTTGGTACAATGGGGCAAAGAGGGACAGGGACCCTGGCAGAGCATAGGGGCAGGGTGGGCAGGGCTCTGCCCTGCCCTTTGGGGGAGCACACCAGGCTGTGACTATGCCAGCCACCCTGGCAGAGAGGGCAGTGGGGAAGCCCTGGATCCCCCTAAGTCGATGTAAAGTCGACTTAGAGATACTCCACATCCACACTGGCTAAGTCAACTTTCTAAAGTCGACTTAGCCAGCAAAGTCGACTTAAAATGAGGTTTTACAAAGTCGACTTAATTTTTCCTTTGGTGCTTGAATTATGAAAAACGATGGCCAAACACAATTACCTGTAAAACAAGACTGTACTATATTTCTTCCTTATTGCATATTCAAGGAAATATGAAATATGAAATAGGATCTAACTTAGAGTTTGACTCATAGACTTTAAGGTCAGAAGGGACCAGTACGATCATCTAGTCTGACCTCCTGTAAAATGCAGGCCTCAAGACCTCACCCACCCACTCCTGCAATAGGCCACCAACCTATGACTGAGTTATTTACATCCTTAAATCATGATCATACAGAGAATTCACCGGTAGGTGAACCATGCCCTGTGCTACAGAGGAAGGCAAACCCCCCCCAGATCCCAGGCCAATCAGCCCTGGGGGAAAATTCCTTCCTGACCCCAAATATGGCGATCAGTTAAACCCTGAGCACGTGGGCAAGTCTCAACAGCCAGTTATCCAAGAAACAATTCTCTGTAATAACTCAGAACCCACCCCAAATACTCTCCCCTCTTGAGCTACTTGTATATCCACCACACGTAGCCAAATATCAGTCAATTTCCAAAATAGGCTAATCATACCATCCCCTCCATAAATTTATCAAGCTTAGATTTGAAAGCTGTTATTGTTTTTGCCCCCACAACTCCCCTTGGAAGGTTATTCCAGAACTTTACACCTCTAATGGTTAGAAACCTGCATCTAATTTCAAGCCTAAATTTCTTGATGGACAGTTTATAACCATTTGTTCTGGTGTCCACATTGGTGCTGTACTCAAATAATTCCTCTCCCTCCCTGCTGTTAATCCCTCTGATGTATTTATAGAGAGCAATCATATCCCCCCTCAGCCTTCTTTTGGTTAAGCTAAACAAGCCAAGCTTCTCGAGTCTCCACTCATAGGGCAGGTTTTCCACTCCACAGACCATCCTTGTAGCCCGTCTCTGCACCTGTTCCAATTTGAATTCATCCTTTTTAAACATCGGGGATCAGAACTGCACACAGTATTCCAGATGAGGTATCACCAGTGCCTTGTACAGCGGCACTAACACCTCCCTGTCTCTACTTGAAATACCTCTCCTGATACATCCTAGAACCACATTAGCTTTTTTCATGGCCACATCACATTGGCAGCTCATAGTCATTCTTTGGTCAACCATTACTCCCAGATCCTTCTCCTCCTCAGTCTGTTCCAACTGATGCGTCCCCAACTTATAGGAAAAATGCTTGTTGTTTGTCCCTAAATGCATGACCTTGCACGTCCCATTATTAAATTTCATCCTGTTCCTGATACTACAGTTTACAAGGTCATCCAGATCTTTCTGTATGGTATCCCGATCCTTCTCCGTATCGGCAATACCTCCCAACTTGGTGTCATCCGCAAACTTTATTAGCACATTCCCGCTTTTTGTGCCAAGGTCAGTAACAAAAAGGTTGAACAAGATTGGTCCCAAGACAGATCCCTGAGGAACTCCACTGGTAACCTCCCTCCAGCTTGACATTTCACCCTTCAGTATGACCCGCTGTAGTCTCCCTTTTAACCAGTTCCTTATCCACCTTACTATATTCATATTAATCTCCATCTTCTGTAACTTAACTAATAACTCCCTATGTGGAACTGTATCAAATGCCTTGCTGAAATCTAAGTAAATTAGGTCCACCGCATTCCTTTTATCTAAAAAATCCGTTATCCTTTCAAAAAAAGGAGATCAAGTTGGTCTGGCACGATCTTCCTTTTGTAAAGCCATGTTGTATTTTATCACAGTTACCATTATCCTCTACAGCCTTAAGTACTTTCTCCTTCAAAATTTTCTCCAAGACCTTGCATACTACCGAGGTCAAAATAACAGGCCTGTAGTTACCCGGATCACTTTTATTCCCTTTCTTGAAAATAGGAACTACATTAGCAATTCTCCAGTCATACAGTACAACCCCCGAGTTTACAGATTCATTAAAAATCCTCGTTAAAGGGCTGGCAATTTCATGAGCCAGTTCCTTTAGTATCCTAGGATGGAGATTGTCCAGGCCCCCCGATTTAGTCACATCTGGCAGCTCAAGTTTGGCTTCTACCTCAGGTATGGTAATTTCCACATTCATGATCTCATTCCCATTAGCTTCCCTACCTCTACCCCCAGCTCAACTTCACTCTCATTGAAAACTAAGTAATTTAAGAACTGAGATCTATAAGACTAAGACTGAGACTGAAACTACAGGAGCTATATGACTATAGAAGACATGAACTGCAGATCAAACTAGAACTAAAAAGTACTCAGTACATAGAACTTACTTAACAGGGTGGGTTTCCCCTCTTATAGCCTAAGCACTATGTCCCCTCCTTCCATGTCCAAACTTAATTTCTTCACCCACAAAATAGCAGGGTACACTTATTCTATAAGCTGAAGTGTTCCTACACATTAATAACATATCCATAGTTAGCTCATTCTCACTTCTGTTACTTCTGCCCTTATTATGTTCTTTGTGGTGTACCTGTTAAGTCGACCTAGATCATGAAATGAGGCACCCCTCTACATCTTAACACATCCTGATTTACCTAGGTTTAAGGTCACAACCATATATAAACTTTATGCTTTAGCTCATCATCATTTATCTAGGCAAACATATGTGTGCTAACTTTCCTTAGCTCATCATACAGGATACTCTAATACAAATCTATAAACCTATTATAGTACAACAAACAATTAAATTTGTAAGAAAAGATGTATGTGCAAGCAAGCAGGGTAATCCTATGGGTTACAGATAAGATGGTAATTTCCTACAATTTCTCTCATTTCTCCATTACAGGAATCACATTAATAAATACCTTAGGGAACTAGGGAATTTTCACATAGCCAGAGGATGAAGTGGAAGCAGAACATTTTCCTTTTGAACGGTACAAAAATGGGCTGTGGAGAGAATCACTCTGAGGACTGAGGTATTAGTGGCTGTATCAGACAGATCTGCTAAAGAAGGAAGATGGAACAAGAAGCCACATGGCATACTCAGAATATCCAAGTGAGCCATCTGCCTCCTTCCTGCAAACATGAGGAGGTTGTGGAAGATTCTTGTAGAGGCTGGTGGGAAAGGAGGCTATCAGTATGTGCTAGGGCCCCAGGAAATCTGGTGTAAACTATAAGGATGTGTCCACAAATCAAGAAATGAAAGTTCAAAGGAACCTCAACTTCCATGACTTATCAACAGCACATTTGTTTTATTTTAATTTTGTTCATTTTATTAGTGTGGTATGAAAGAAACAGTATTATATAATCACTGCAGAGAGACAGAGAGAGAGTGTGTAACTGTAGCAGAGAGTGAGTGGGGTGAGTAATGTGTGAGCATATTAAAGGATGTGTAGAGAATGATGTGAGGACAAAGAAAAGGAGGCGACATGAGGAAGAAAATATGAAAAAAGGAAACCCAGAAGAAGGATGAAGAAGAAACTGTAGATAGGAAAGAGAAGACCTAAAAAATAAGTTAGAACTTAAACCAGAGAACACCAATAAAAGGGAGATAGGACCGAAGAGGGTAAAGGGGTTTGAACTGGGATTGAACAGTGAAAGGGAAACACAGGTATAGATACTGGTTTCTCCCATTCTTCTATTTACTGTAATGTAACCTCTTTTGTATTCTGACCTGTGAAACAGTGGCATGTGTTGTGTACTGAAGACTGTGTTGGAACTACAAGTCATCTCTTTATGAGCAGGAAGAGCAGGTGATGGGGAGTTCCCAGGTCTTACTTGTGGGTGAGATGACTCTGTTGAAAAGTGAGTGGCAGACCCCTGCAACAAGGTGGGAATGAATTGCACCTCACTGTTTTAAGGAGCAACCTATTTTCTCTGTGTGTTTTAAGGCTTTTGTGTGTTATTGTTCTGAATTCTAAGAACTAGAGTAGCATTATGATGCAAACTCCCAGCAAGAGTATTATGTTTTTAGTTAATTTCTATGTGTGCATGCTGAAACATACCACTGTGAAGGGAAAGAGGGCCATTATTTCGCTGAAAAGGTAGAAAGCAGTTTAGAGTAACATGTCTCCTTGTTTATTTCAGATTTCTGTCCTGGGTTAGATCTGACCTCATAAATCTGGATGGAGCTCACATTATTTGGCCACAATGCCATCATGGTACAACCTGGGTAGCTTGCCAAGGTAGAAACAGCAGAGTACAAGATATTTTTTCTTTTCCCTTTAGTTCCCAACACTCTGCTGTATCTGACACATCCCATTGTCCCCAATGACAGGTGTCTATTTTTTTTTGCTTTCAATATGTTGTCACCCTAGGACCACTATACTTAAGTATGAATGAGTGGCATATGGGTGAGTTTCAGCTAGAAATCCAAAGGTTCTTTATGCATTTAAATCAATAATATTATACAAACAGAGCTCCATAGATATAAAATGTCTGCCAATAGCTTAAAGAGGAGTATTTCAACTACTAATCAATCCAGAAATGAATTCCTCATGAGATGGGGTTTTACAGACCCCACAGAAAGGCTAAAAGAGTTTAGGAGCAGTACTGGGCTAAGAGATACCCACCACAGCAACTGTGGAGCTTGCTCCAAATTTGCTCAGAAGGATACTTTGATAACTAATTGGAGCACCGGGGTGTACGAAGGAGAAACCACTCAAAGAGCAGGAACCATTCTACAGCTTCTAGGGACAGAGAGAAGGTTCTGGATGGTGGGTAAGATCCAGGAGGTCAGGAGCCTGACTCTTTTCCATACCCCACTCTCTGCTGAGGGAATATAACTCAACACTGGGAGGAAAACCGGGGAATACTTATTTAACCAACTGAGCTGCTGAGACTGATTGGGAACTCCCTGCTCTGGGGAAAGGGGCTGTGACCATACCCCAAACAGCAGAGAATGTAGGGAAGGAAAAGTGGCCCATAGGAAGCTGGTAATATGCACAATGAAGAAGCAACCGAGACACGCTATGCCTCTCCCCCTTGGGTCCTGGGTTGGGTAGCTGTTGGACAAATTGGGTCTGGGTCCCCCTACCTTCTTCTCTTCACACTGCCTCCCCTTCTTCCCCCCCATGCCTTCTGGGAGAACTCTGGAGCACTAAAATGATGAACCACTGCTTGACCAGTGGGGCCCTGTTCTACTATAGTTTAGATTGATATATAATAGGATTTTCAAAAGCACTTAGTGTGGGATTCACAAGGGGGACTTAGGTGCCTAACACCACTTCAGGAACCTAACTCCAAAATTTAATTCATCAAAAACCCCCACTTAGCAGCCACCTAGCCCTGTAGGTACCAGTATTTCCATAGGTAATCTTCCCTGTGCATCTACATTTTCAGGGCAACTGCACCTTCCCTTTAGTGGTGCAGCAACAGCATTCACGCTCCGGTTTCCAGCCTGTTAGCTATTGCCTCTCTTGGGAGGAGACTGCCTCTGTCTTCCTTCCTTTTAACCTAGTATTTAATAGTATTACCTGTACTGTGTTATTCCCAGCAAAAGACAGTCTGCCTAAATAGGTCTGTTTTTTTTCTTCAGAGACTAATAGCACTGTCTCAGCCCATAGTTCTAAGTCACCACACAGTACTTTCTAAGCAAGCATATTTTATTCTTAATGTAACAGCATATCAAAGAAAACATATTAAAAACATTAAAATAACCTACACACATGCTAATAAGTTTATCAGAGATCAACCCCCATCTCATCTCTATAAGAGATCTGGGGCATGTCAGTCCACCCAGAATGGGGGCCCTCTGTGGACCACAGAACCTATCCACTTGCTGACCTGTTTAAAACCAAGCTATTTATTCAAAAATCTTTTCATTTTCTGTTGGTCCCTGGCAAATTAGTTTTAACTAGTCTATGTGAATCTCTCCGGAGGATGGTTTCAAATGGCCATAACTAGAGAAACTACATTGGTCTCCTCCTCCTCCTAGAGAAATTGCCAACAAACTCACAGTAACACATAAACAAAAGCATTTTAATAAAATGGAATTAAAGGTATTAAACACAATTCAATACATTTAAACTGAATTCAGTAAGGTTTCTCCAAGACACTGCAATATCTGTCACACCTTATGCATCTAAATTTCTGCCACTGTGCATGCACACAGTCACCTCAGTCCTAACAGCACCAAGTAACTCCACATCTAGTGCACACCTAAGCTCCAGTGGGATTCACAAACTATGCATTTCCCCACCTACGTCCTTGCTTTCAGTTCCCACTGCACTATGGGGTGATCAGAGAACACCTTAGAATACATCTTTGGATCAGGTCCCACACAGAATGTAACAATCTTGAGGGTTCATTAAAGATCACAATATTAAATGAGCAATGAACAGAACTTTAATAACACAGACAGGAGTGATTCCCAGGTGTGCAACTGGAAGCAGCCATGTTAGATTTCCTGTAGGGCTCGTCTCCCAATTCACACAAACCTGTCTCATGGTAGGGAGTGTCTCTAAAATCACAACTTTATAGAAGCATATCTCTACATCTTCCCTTCTAAGGAAAGCAAGTTAATACTTAGATACATATAAAAGCTATCTAATGATGCATGCACTAACATCTAACAACACAAAAGCTATCTAATAACAAATGCATTATACAAGTCCATAAACTCAATGTATGAACTACCTAGAGAGGAGAGGTTACTAGCACATCACTCTCAAGTGAGTCTTTAAGACCCCTTTCCTCACATATCCTAGCAAGTCTCTATGGGTATGTCTACACTAGAAAGCTAAGTCGACTGTTAACTTAAAGTCAACCTTGTTAAGTCGACTTACAGCTCCTACACTAAAAACTTAAGTTGACTGCCTGCATCCACACTAGCAGGTGTTAGGTTGACAGAGGAGAGCCAGGGCTGAGGGAGTTCAGGCAAGGGAGAAGGGAGCTGTGGTTCCAGGAAGCCTCAGCTGGGGACAAAGGATCCACAGCTCGCAAGGATAAGGGAGCCTAGCTCCCCGAAGAGAAGGGAGCTGATCCCCTCTCCCCGGGAGCCATGTCCAACTCCCTTCTCCCTGGAAGCCGCACGCAGCTCCCTTCTGTCAAGAAGGCATGACTCCCTTGTCCCAGGGAACCACGGTTCCCTTCTCCCCAGCCGCGGCTTCCCCAAGCTATGGCTTCCTTCCCCGAGCCACGGCTCCCCCGAGCCCCTGCTCTCTTCTCCCCAGCCCTAGGTCAACTTAGCCAATTAGATCCATACTGGCTTTAGGTCGACTTAACAAGTCGACTTAAGCGTTAAGTCGACCTAAATAGGGAGAGTTATTAAGTCGACTTAAGGAAGTTCTTTAGTCGATTTAATGAAAGCCAGGTGTGGACGCTGCATTCTGTAGGTCAACTTAAGCGTCCTTAAGTCGACCTAAGTTGCAAGTGTAGACATACCATCTGAGTCTTTCTGGACATTTGATTACTGATTAGTGTAGATGTGCTCTTTAGCGTGTCCCATGGCTGGAATTTGACCTTCTGTGCAACACAGCTGTAGCAAAGAAAATGGCATTCCACAATGGCATTTGATAAAAGCAATGTGCTATTTTAAATTATATAAAATAAAGATTCCTCTGCTCGTGCAAACACTGGATATGCAACTACAGTACTAGCATTATGCATCAGCCCCCCTATTTATAAGCAAGCACATTGACATTCAATAAACAGTGCTGCATAAAATTTCATTTCCCTGCAGGGAAAATTTAAACTTACTTTATTATTCCTTTGGAATATTTTAAATGAGCAAAAAATGAAGATAAAGTGCAGTTGACCCTAGGCATTATAAATGCCATTAAGGGTCTCGCTCTCTTAGGTCCATCTGTTGCTTTTCAGACCTGCTATTCATTAACCTTATTAGCATCAGCCCCTCTAGCCTTGAAATGACATTTCCCTGGTTAAACTGGAAGGCCCAGTTTGTAGCACACATGGACTGGCTGGTTAAAGAATTTGAATGAATTATCTAATAGATGCAGTAGGAAAGATCAACAACTGGTCTGTTTGCTGCTAAGTCCAACTGAGCAATTCCACTATGAGTGTTTCCAGGGGACTTCAGTGCACTTACTTATTAAAATGCAGCTTTGTATAGCCACACTCCTAATCAAATAAGCAGAAAAATCAGTCTTCTTGGAATCAGTAATAATCTCTATCTGTTGAAGCCATATAAATCCTACTGATATATTATAAGATATTGTACTAGATTTACTGATGAGCCAAAAAAAAAATGGCAAATTTATTCATCCAGTTGATATAGCCCACAGCTTGAAATAGTGTGAATACATATAAATTGTTTATGCAAGTTAACCCATTGATATAATGCTGCAGTTAGGCAACTAACTTGGCTTTTAACCGAAATTCTTCTTCACATAGAGCATTCTTCCTCGTATTGGACATACTAAAGGGAATTCAGATTTCATGCAGGCGTAAAAGGGGACTTTTTTATTTCTCTATTAAATTACCTATTGTAGGAATAAGAAGAATTAATCATTGGTCTGAAATGACTCACATGAGCAAGACATACATAAAGGTAACAGTTTGAAAGTCTTCAATACAGTGAGTTTGGCAGCATCGGGTGATGATACTTGACTTCGCAAATAAAAAGGAAAAATCAGATGTTTCTTGTCAAAAGGTTGGTTACAGTTATGACTGAAAAGGCTGAATTAAGGAGTTAAACTAGACAAGAAGACTTCAGAAGCCAATTACATCATCATTATGGCATTTCTGGTCCTTTCTACTTCCACGACAATGAAAGTAATTGTCATGGTGTGTCCCATAAGTGAAATGTCAGGATAATTTATAAAAGCATCATGATCTCTCTGCATGGTTTCTTTATTTGGAATAGGCCTTTTAGGATATTGAGGTTAGAGTTATGATTTCCCCCTACCACAAATGCCCAGTTTAACTCCTACCCCAGCAAGTCAGCAATATAATTAGCTAAAAATTAAACTGTTACTGAGGGCCAGAGGTGTAGTTACCGTAAGTGCAGTGTAAGGCCACGTTCACACTGCAAATTTATGCCAACCCAAGTTACATCAGTTTACAGTCTCAGCAATTCAGCGTTGTTGCTGGCATTCACAGATCAGCTGTAAGTGGGGGAGTGCCGCTTCTGGGCTCCAGAGACAACACTGCCTGGCGTCATAATGCAGGTTTGGGATGATAAGTAGTATCTGCGGAACTTTCAGATGCAGAAGGTCACACTCCTGGGTGTGCACACCGAGCTCACCCCAGCCTTGCGGAGCAGGGACATCAGAAAGATAGCTGCATTGACAATGGAGAAGCAAGTGGTGATCAGACAAAAGAAACTTGCAATGCCAGATTGCTACTGGGCAGTCAAGAATTAATTTGTACTCAGGAAATTCACTGCTGGGTTCCTTGTGATTCAAGTGTGCAGGCTCATTTATAAGCTTCTGCTGGGCAGGACTGTAACTTGCAGCAATGTGCAGGGTATAGTGGGTGGATTTGCAGCAATCAGTTCCTGAACTGAAGTAGAGCGATAGAAGGTACATCAACAGAAGGGCTACTTTTCTATGCTAATACAAGAGCTGGTAGATTGCCAAACATGTTTCGCTGACCTCAGTGTCGGCTGATCAGAGAAGGTGCATGATATTTTCACCTTTAAGAACACAGGACTGATTAGAAAGTTACAAGCAGGGACTTTGTTTCCTGATTGGCAGATTACCATCAGGGAAGTTGAAATGCCAAGTGTAACCCTGGAGACCCAGCCTACCCCTTGCTCCTGGGACTCATAAGGTCTTACATCAGCCACCGCAACTATTCAGCTATGGCTCAGCAGACGCAAAATGACAGCTGAATGTGCTTTTGGATGTTTGAAGGGTCACTGGTGTTGTTTACTCACATGATAAGACCTCAGTGAAAAAAATATCCCAATGGTTAAAGTTTCCTGCTATCTGCTGCATAATATATGTGAAGAAAAGGGGGAAAAGTTTCCACTGGGATGGAGAGCAAAGATGGAGCATGTCTTCTGAATTTGAACAGCCAGCTATATTATCTGAAGATGATGCTTTATACTTTTCAGACATATCACCAGAATGCTACAATTTGTTGCAACAAATGCCATTTCTCTGGTGGCTTGTAACATCCTGGATAAAACTCCACCAACTGAGAGGTAGAGATGCAGCTCCCCTGTTATATGGGTGCATCAAGTCTGTTCTGATGTTGGACTCTTGGTCAAAGCCCTTGCTGCCACACAGAAATAGACCAAGTGGAAAACAATTGCTATGACTGATTGTTCAGCTAAAGGTTGAAGAAGGAGAAAATATAAGGCTCTTAGTCCTAGTCTATACTTGCCACGCTTTTTGGTGGCAGTCGACAGGAGATACACAAGGTACGTAAAATACGTTACGTTTCTCCCGCCAATTCCTAATACCCCTTACACATTGCACTAAGCTGACAAGTAATGGTGTCCGGTTGGCGTAGTGACACTCCAGTTACGGAACTGGAGTTACAACTCCGGTTCCATGTTCGATTGAGCGCGCAATCAAACACAGAAGAGCACACTGATGCCAGCAAATCTGCAGCCATAAGTATAGACATAGCCTTAGAAGATCTTGGTTCTGAGCTATATGACTCAGGGAGGCTTTTGAAAGACCATTTTGACAGTAAACCATACTAGTGTGTATTGTTATACTGTGCTGTGTCTGACCATGCTCTTTGGTGGCTTGGTAGGAATTGTGTGGTTATTGCAGTACATGTAAGAATGTAACATTATCAATGTACCTATTAATTCTGTTTGTGAAAGATCTTATGAATTGTGGGATATTGTGCAGTAACAGGTTATTGAGTTTCAGAATGCTGAGCACTGAGCAGCACATGTTGTGAACTAATACAGATTAATTATTTTTTAAAATAGTAGCATTTTATTTTGTAAAAAAATCAGTGCCAAAAAAGAAATCTCATGAAGTTTTAAAACAAATTCACTAAAAAAATCTAATAATGCTTAAAAATGAAGAGAACAGAACATGTGAAAGGGAAAGAACATTCATGTCCATTTTAGTTCCACATACACCACCTCTGGCTTTCACAGATCTGTGTATGTGAAGTTGTGATTTTCTGTCTTTAATGTCACCTGGGTTGGCTGATAGGGATAGTACAGTGACCCCTGATGCCTTGTGGAAGGTTGGGGGAGGGGAATAGAGGTACTGAGCTCTCATGGGGTTGCAGAGGGAGATGACCCATGGATTGCTGAACCTGCAGGTGCACCAGAGTCCATCTGTATTTGCTACCTCAAAAGCTCCATTATGTCTTGATGCATCTCCCCCTCCTTTCCCTGCAGGGATTCTTGGGCCTTTCTCCTCTTCACTCTTTCCTTCTCCAAGCTGTCCACAATGTTCATCCTCCAGGCCTTACAGGAGATCGCTGTATCCTCCTCTTTCTCTTCCTTATCTGGTTCAGGCATTCTGCCTGTGTGGAGGGGAGGACCATGAAGGCCACAGTTGCAGCAACTGAAGATAAAACACACCATGGTACCGTTGTCGGTGTATTTACCACAGAAAGCGAAACTTAAGATGTGGAACTCAGTCCTCTTGTTTCCTTAAAATATTAAACACTACATTCTCACTTCTGCTTGGGATTGCTCGTGTATGGCACCAGTCAGGGCCGGCCCAAGGGTTTTTGGCGCCCTAGGCAAACTATGATTTTGGCCCCCCCCTCTCCCACATAACATATGTAAAAAAATCTCTTCCATCTAATTTGGGGCCCCTTAAAGTCTGGCACTTTAGACGATCTCCTAGTTCACCTAAATGCCTGGACCAGCTTTGTCACCAGTCACTGCACAAGCCATGGTAAGTATGGCTCACAGGGGGTTGGGAAAATGAGGAGGGTGTTGCTCTGCTGCATGAGTCTAGTAGCATAGGGCAATTTTAGCTGATATTTCATAGCCACACACTTACCTGGGGTTCCTTCCTCTGCACCAAGCTCACCCATGTTCAACTTGCAGGACTGGCTGGAATGCAATAGAATAATAAACAGGTCTTGGCTCATTGCACAGCCTGATCCCTTGTTTGCCTGTCCCCACTCCCCACATATTACTCCTCCTCTTCTTCTTTCTCATCCACCACCACCTTCTGCTCCTCCTCCTCGCTGTTCACAATAGGGCCTATGACTCAGTCTCCTAGGAGGTATTCATGGTGCGGTGGAGGCTCTACTGAGTATGGCATGCTGCTCTTTGTAAAAGCAGCAGGTCTGCAGTTTGGCATTGGATTGATCGTTGGCTTCTCTGGCCTTCTGTTATGCTTTCTGCTTTCAGGTACCACCACTGCTGGTCTCTGTCAAAGCCTTTCTCCTCCATTCCCTGAGCAAATGTTGTAGATGTCAACATTTCTATGGCTGGGTCAGAGCTGTACCTGCACAGCCTCTTCTCATCACAGGCCCAGGACATCCAGTTTCTATCTATTTAAGGCAGGAACACAACTGGAATATGTACTTGATATGTTCTGCTAGGAAGCTGAATTCAACAATGGAGAACTTCTAGGTGTACTTCCAAATCCAGGCCATCAGGAAAATGAACTTTAAAAAATTGTGGGGCTTTAAAGTAGAGAGGGGCCTTCTGGTTTTCATGACTCCTGGGCTGTGGAGTTTACAATGGTGACCAGACCAATCAGTATGGGCCATTATGGAACAGCTTCTGGAGAACAGTTAGAGTCGGTGTAACTTACACTATGTGTACACTCTCACTGCATTGACTCAACTGTATTAATTGTGGCTCTATGACACTGGAAGACATGGCATTATTATATTGATATAATGGAGCACTTACAGCACTGGAAGCGGGTCCGGATTAACCAGCATGGAGGCCCCGGTCTGCCCACCACTGTAGGGCTCCCCTTATGAGGCCCCCACCCCCCAACACGGGGCCCCCAGCCTGGGTACCCCATCGCAGGGGTGGAATAGTGGCTGTCAAGTCTCACAATGTGGCAACAGACCCTAATGCAGCCCCCCAGAGTCACAGGCCCTGGAGAGCTGCATGTTGGCCCAGAGGAGCACAGGCCACGTCAACTGGCCCTGCCCCCCAGGTGGAGCGAGCAGGCTCTCTCTGCCTTTGGCACGCCCCGCCTCTGCGCTCCTTCCCTGCCACTGGTGAGCGGGGTCTCTGGATTATCGGAGGAGTTTTAGGGGCTGGAGCCTGGGGTCCCCTTTTGCCAGGGCCCGGGGCGAAAGCCCCTAAAGCCCCTTTGATAATCCAGCCCTGACTGGAAGACCAATCTGAGTGTAGACACATTCACAATTAACAAATCACAGCTTCAAAGAGAAACCACAGAACTCAAATTTATATGCAAATTCGACTCAGTTGCCTTGGGGTTAAACAGGGACTATGGACTTTTCTCTCATTACAACAGGTGATTTGACCTCACCTTCCTCTATGTGCTGTTCCCCAGTGTTTGAATCCTAACATTTATTTTGATTTGCTGTTAGAGCCTGACCTGTACCTATATCATACACTTCCCTGCATTTAATTTCTTCCCATTTTGTAAATTTCCATCTTCAAAGCATCTGACGAAGTGGGATTTTCTCCCACGAAAGCTAATGCGATACATAAATCTGTTAGTCTTTAAAAGTGCCATAGGAGTCCATTTGTTATTCACAACTAAGTAGACAGAAACTGCCTTGCATCAACCTAACCAGGTAGCATAGTGGATCTTTGGCAAATCATACAACCACCCAAATGTGTACTTCACCAAAAGATGTTCATGAAGTATTTCCATTCTGTTAATTATCATGTGCCTCTTTCATGAAGTTCTGTATGACAACCAGCCTTCCTCTTCTCTTTCAAAACCTTTCTTCCAGGTTGGAATGATTCTTCCAACTCCTATAATGACTTTCTGTCATTAAGTGCAACAAAAAATTCTGTCATTCTGAAGGACTGTCTTAGATGGGAGGGTGTGAACAACCATTGTCTCCTTAATGTTTAGGAATTTGCCAGGTGATCTGGTCCCAGGGAGTAAACTGATGAGCCATTAAGGATACAATGGTTGTATTCTTTATGTCCTCATCAGGATACTCCCTGGGACCATTCTACCTGGAAAATTCCTAAACATTAAGGAGACACAAGAATGACATTCAGAATGACACAAGTTAAAGTATGGATATAACATCAAATTCTTAACTTCTAATCAAAATAGAATTCCTAGACATAAACTATATAATCATTCCCAGCAAATTACTACCTTTCTATTGATACCAAACATGACATAGTTCCTATGGATTACAGCATTTATGAGATATCCATAGAAAATAATATCATAAATGCTTCCCTAAATCCAGACAGTGTCACACTGTGCCCACATGCCCTGCCCTTTGGGGGGCATGCCAGGCTCTCCCTGTGCCCCCCCCCCGGCAGGGAGGACATTGGTGTAGTCCTGGGGTAGTCCTAAGTCGACTTAGGGCTACCCCAGGGCTACACTGGCTTAATTCGACTTTAGAAAGTCGAATTAAGCCTTAGGTCGAGTAGAAAGGTGGTTTAATAAAGTCGACTTAATTTTCATTAAGTCGATTTTATTTTCCTTAAGTCGACTTAAGCAAGCTGCTTAAGTCTACTTAAGCAAAGTGTAGTGTAGACGCAGGGCACATTAAGTCGACTTAAGCCAAGCTTAAGTCGACTTAATTTACCAATGTAGACGCAGCCATTAATACTAGTGGCTATGTCTACACTTGTGAATTTAAGTCAACTTAGCATGTCCACACTTAAATTTTAGTCGACTTTGGGGGGACCCTACAAAGTCGACTTAGAGCATCCACACTGGACTCCTAGGTTGACTTGTGGGGGTTAGGGGGACCTGGGACAGGTCCACGGTGGCAGGGGGGGCACCCCTTGCCAAGTGCCAGGTGGTTCAGCCTTTGCCCCATTGTACCTAGGTAAAATGGGGCAAAGGGGGACAGGGACCCTGGCAGGGCATAGAGGCAGGGTGGGCTGGGCTCTGCCCTGCCTGTGGGGGGGCATGCCAGGCTCTTCCTCTGCCACCCCCCCCAGCAGGGAGGGCAGTGGGGGAGTCCTGGAGAGCCCTAAGTCGACTTAGAGTTGACTTAGGGTTACTCCAGATTTACACTGGCTTAAGTCAACTCTAGAAAGTCGACTTAAGCCAAAAGTCGATTTAAAAGCAGGTTTAGTAAAGTCGACTTAATTTTCATTAAGTCAACTTTATTTTCCTTAAGTCGACTTAAGCAGCTTGCTTAAGTCGACTTAAGGAAAGTGTAGTGTAGACGCAGAGAAAATTAAGTCGACTTAAGCAAGCTTAAGTCGACTTAATTTACAAGTGTAGACACACCCAGTGAGAATTATAGAGATAGGTATCAAATAAGAATATTGCGTACTCCTTTCCATACAGTTAGAAGAATAAACAATCTATTTTTTTCTCCCCAAAATTCAAAAGAGAACAGCCAACAAACCATGCCTCTGTTTCAGGATGATCATCCTTAGAATTTTGACTCTATGGGGAAGAATGCTAGAATGTAAATATTTTGATTGGGGCAGGGGAAAATCATCTCCTAACCACAGGAATTTAATGCACATTTCTTAAATAATACAACCTGCATATTAGTCAGATGTTGAAGAAACTCTTTTCATCTGGAAAAAGGAGAGGGAATGTCTCTTCAGTCTTACAGGAACTGAGGAGATGGGCTGCCAAGGTTTTATGTATGCAGGGAACAGGTGAGTTTGTACTGCTGATGGCAAAAAAGCAACCCAATAACAACTGCAAAGCCTGCCTTGTGAACTAAGTTATGTAAATTGAAGAATGCCCTTACTGTCAGCAGGTATATTATTGCAAAGACAGACAACTGTGTTAATCTCCCTTCTGCTTAATCCCTGTCTCTCCACAAATCATCATGTCAACAATTTAAACAGATTTAGATGTGACTGAAATCAAGAAAAGGAGATAGTCTCAGGATGCTGGGTTGATGCAGACCTCCAAGAGGTAATTTTGTTTGTGGGAGAGAGAGAGAGTAAATCTAACAAATCTAACAAAGCAGCCCTCTGGCCCAGCCCTGAGGATCAAATCCAATTCTACCAAGATACACATTAAGCCCTGTCTATCACATCTTTGCCCTTGAAAAGACGAATAATGATGAGATTCACCTCATTCCCCTCATCTCTGGAGAGAAAAGAGAAAGGAGACATAAAGAACTTGAACTATTGCTCAGAATGAATACTTTTATTGTCTAATTCTGATGATGATTATATGGAAAATACAGGTAGAGCTGTTCAACTTTTTAACCACTTGCTATCCTGTTAGCAATGTGAAATAATCACTTAAATAATAGAAGTAGTCAATAATTAACAAACCCAGGGTCAGTAGAACACAGCAGCTCATGAATTATACATTCTGAGCAAATTATTTATTGTGAACTAGAGCTTTTATAATTTTATATTTAGATGAAAAGGACTGAAAAGGACCAATTTCCTCTAAATGTTGCATGAAAATCACTGCTGAAAGTATTCTAAAAGAACCAATATGAAAACTGGAAAAAGCCCATGTGCAATTTTAAGTATTTAGCTTCAGCTATTTACTTTTCTGATAGGATAAAAGTTAGATTCACTCATTTCCTGGCTGTGCCTGGTTTCTGTCCAAACCAGACATTTCAGCATTTTAATACTACTTTTTAGTGCTTACCAGTCAAGCTTAGATGAAAGAAGTTCTCTTTCAATAAGGATTACTAGGGGCTGCTCTTTAAGTTTTAAAACAGAAAGTCTGTCATTTAATTGTTTAACTTTTATCTGATAAAATTAGCATTTGACAGGCTATGACTAAAATAACAAAAATAGTCTTCAGAATAATCTTTATTGTAAAGAGAATTATAATTATTTAGGTGGTCTGAAGGATCAATTTGCAATTTTGCATCTTGGAAGAAATCTAGAAGATTAATTAGCTAATGTTTGTAATATGCTTTGAAGATGAAAAGCACTGTGAAAGTGCTAAGAATTATTATTGCCATTAGATAACACTATTAACACCTACTCACAATTAAATGCTGAAGTAATTTCAGTGAACTAAAGAAAAGGCAATTGCTTCAACTCTTTGGACCAGCTAGTTAAGGCCCAACTTAGTAAGGGGAGAGGAGGGTTGCCAGTTTTGTTTGGACATATTCCTGGAGGTTTCATCACATGACATTAATTTTTAATTAAACATTAATCTTTGATTCCAGGATACTCCAAGGCAACCATGGAGAGCTGGGAACCCTAGTAGAGCAAAAAGGAGACAAAGTCAACTCTAAACAAGGCCAGCCATCAGTATAAATTAGAGAGGCCTAACTCCTGTTCTGAGTTACTCTGGCCAGCTATAGCCCACAGGGGATGGCCCCCAGTTTGGGATTGCAAGATCACACTATGTTCTCTGGCTACACCCTCTCTACACCCTTCCTTATGCCTGACTGGCTCCCTCTGCCACGTACTGCAGAATTACGGCAATGAACTGGTTGTGTCAGGTCTCTCTTCCCCCTTCCCTCCTGCAGCGTTTCATTTCCACACCACTACAATGGGATCATATTTTCTACCTATCTCAGGGGACTGTTATTGTGTTTAAAATTCTTTGCAACTATTAACAAAAGACCATATGTGGCACCATTTCCAAAGGGGCCAACCCTGGTTCCTAGCTCTGCTTTTCTTGTTCTGCAAAGGAGCATAAAGTTGATGGAACTGTATGGGTGTAACAGCTTGGGCTGAGCTGGGGAGAGGGTCAGGAGTACAAGCTGTCTGATATTGTTACACTAAGACACTTGTAAATGGGTGGCTGGGGAGACTAACATTTATTAAGGACCCATTCTTCCCTCATGTCCTCTACTCCTTAATCCCATTTCCATCACCAAGGGGAAGTTTCCCTTTACTCACGTAGCAGACAGCATGCCAAAACAGCTCATGTATTACATCAAAAAAGGCTCAAAGCCAAGGCCCAACACCAAAAATAAAACCAAGCTGTTTGTGAATACTAAGGAATAATCATAAACAATACATAGCCATCCTTTCAGGTGACAATTGCATGAATGGATCCCTACAGATTGGAGATCTGGCAAGGAGCAGGGGTCCACTCAAGCAAGTTGCATGACAGGATCAGGCTCTTTCTCTACCATTTTGACCTGTTCTGCAGCTACTAGGTTGGCAACATTTTCAAAGTACTAAATTGACTTTAAAAAAAATAATAAAGTGTTCCAGAAGGTAGAAAATCCAGCATAGAAAAACTTATATAAAGTCAACTCAATATACACAGTCACTAAGATGCAAGCAGAACCTCCTAAGGTATACGTCATTACTTCTTTTCTTTTCTTTTTTTTTTTTTTGTCATCAACTATTTCAGTTCAATTTCAAGCATGATGTGGAAAGCTAAATAAAGATAGTGGACTGGATTTTATAGTATTTAACCTTCCAGGTAAATTGCTCATATTAGCATTCTTTCACACGTCCTTCTTTAGATCAATCATATCTTATGCATTATCTAAGTGGAACTATATGGTTGCTGAAATACAGTTTGCTATCCTCCAGGCTTACAGTGCTTAATTTCTTATGAAAATGTCCATTACTTAGTACCCATTTGCTGCTGCTTTTGAAATCAAATGTCTCGCTAGGAAATTTTTTATTTATCTCCTTAAATGAGGTACTTGTACTGAAAAAAATATAAATTCTTATAGCTCTTTTTTCTTCCTAATAGTTCTAAGTTTATATTCCTTCCCTATAATGTGTTCTTCTTGCTTGACTTGATGGAAAGTGGTCCAATTTACTGTAATGTGGATACTGCTGATGAACAAAATAAAACTTCCTAAGGCTTTTCATTTCAGATGTGTTTTTGACTGAATTTTATGCTGATGCTTCTACCTGTTTTCATTTTCATCTTTGTTCTGGCTATGTGGACATCTCATCTTAAGTCAGACAGATTTTAAGGGAGGCATGACAGTTCCTGATCTACTTGTGAGCTCTTTAGGCTATTTATTAAGAGAATGGAAGACAAATTAATTCCAAATAACTAAAAAGCCAAGCAAAACATGAAGAAGGCAGAGTTTGGGGAGCTCTTCTGCTTATTGACCAAAACAGCACATAAAAGTACTATATTGTTGATCTTTCTCTGCTTTCATCAGAACCCAGATTCTTCACTTCTGCAATGACCTTGAGCCCTATTTGAATCACACACACACACACATGGAAATATCTCTGATTGAAGCAGCCTCTCCAGCAGGTGCCAAACTGAATTTACCAACTTTACATGCACAACATAAAGAGCCTTCAAAGCTGGGGGCATGCAGGGTTGTGCCAGAGCTGGGCTGCGGTGTTCCTATGCCCCAAATGATCAGGGGCCATGTTAGCCATGGTGAAAGTTTTATAGCCCCCAGAGTGCATTAGATTTTGCTGGGAACCACACTAACCATGATAACCATTCCCAAGACGGAGGTTGAGGGGAGGCAACAGTTTCCTCCTCGCACTCCTTCTACTAGGCTCTACACAGTGCAGGGACAAATTGAAGCTCTGGTCTCACGGTTGTGGTGTAGTGGGGGATGGGAAAAGCCAAAGTCCCAAGACCAAGCGTAAAGCAAGGTCTCCTGTGCTGGCCACACTCCACATTAGCATCACACCAACCTATATCACTTTAACAGAATTCAAAAGTTTAAGGGGAAACAATGCATGATAGGAAAGAACTTAATTCAAAATGAGTACAGCTGCCTAGCTGCATTCCTACCAGATAATGGTATAAGTTTTCTACTACTCCTACAGCTGATGTATAGGCCTCCTCTTCCGAACTCCCAACTAAACAAATCAATAGGGAAGAAAAAGAATTTGCATCTGAATAAGAAAGGTGTCCTTTGTGACATTCTGAATAAGCCAGGGTGCCTTTGTTATAACTGGGTACGTACTTCTTTTGTATGAAGACCAAAAACTGAACTATGCCTGCTGTTTGCATGGGGGAGAAAGAGTATAAGAAGATTACCTGCTTGAGTAGCCAACACAAGAGCCAGCCACAAAGTATGGTGCAAGGATTACCTCCTGATGCATGTCGTCCCAATGGGCATGAGGTAGGCCGAACGCACCAGGCCAGGAGACCAACCAATAGAAAGACAGCAAACTCTGCCCAGCCCATACACTATGCTCCCTTCTCATGAGGTTTCTCAAAGAGAGACTGGGATCAATTCCTGGGGACAGCTGAGCTTCACAAAGTGTTGTCAGTAATTTACAGTTAACGTGATAGTTATTGTAAGTTTCTGTGTAAACTGAATAGCACTTATGAAAGATAAACCCAATTTCTAAAGATTGATTCAGTCAACTTAATTACATTAAAAGAAAAAGGGATAAAATTGCACTTTTTTATTCACATACTAAATGAGTTTTTATTTTGACACACGCAGGAAGTTTTGGCATTTAGTTGACATAAAACAACTGTAGCAAATTCTATAGCACTTAAACACACTCATCAAATGTCTATTGGAATTTTAATACACATGGACTTAGGGTCTTGCAAAAAAGTTTTAAATTGCAAGCACTTAACCCAAAACTTTTATAAGTAGTTAGATGGGTATTTTTTTGGTTTATTTTTCCTCTGAACCATGCCTCTTTCATAAATCAGATTTCTTTAATGACAGATTCACAGGAAACAAGGAAGATTTTTTGGCTGGTGCATCATGGTGGGGAGGATGAAAAATTCTATGGAGAAAAAAATAACTGTAAACAAGTTGCCAGAAGAGAAGTCATTAGCCATCACATGAACAAAACTGATCAATTTTGTTATTTATCAAGGTATGCAGTGAACCAAGGATTTTAGGTAAGTTCTAGCTGGCTTGCATTCTTGGAAATGCAAGTGCCATATTTACAGAGGACCTAATTCAATAGGAGTCCTTCTATTGATTTCAGTGGCCTTTACATCATGCCCCAAGTCACAACTCCTTGCACAACGGACAGCCAAATTAGTGGATCCTTTTATGCAGCTGTAGACGTATGCTTCAGCACTAATAAGACATTGTTTTATGTAAAATACAAACAAGCAATGAACATTCCAAAATAGATGGTTTACCTGGACCACTCTAGGTCTTCTCACTTACACTTATTCCATACTACTCTAAAATCTCTACTAACTTTAGTCACAAGTTTGAATTTTTTCCCAGATTGCTCAAACATGAGAAAACTCCAAAAATACTCTAATATATGGCCAAGTTTTCTAAAGAGATTAGTAGCACAGCAACTCCCATAAAGGACTATAAAGATGCCACATTCCTGCAATGCATCTGACTATGTAGGAGGACAGAGAATTGAGCATAATGGGAGTGGCTTGGTGTTGAGTGCTTTTGAAACATCTGTCTTAGAAACTGCAGTCTGCACAACAAGACTAGATGTGTCTCCACAACAAGCAGGAAGCATATCAATGAAGATGAGAGGGCTTTTGAAGACTGTAGAAGGACAGAAAGCTTTTACACAGGGAATAGGGATTCAGACTCCTTTCATGGACTCCTCAAATATTGGCTTCCTGCTCAGTGAAACCAGATGGATTTGTTCAACTGCAACTAAGGGTTTCCAGGGATGCAAGAACGGTTATAGTATTTACCCCCTAATGTATTGCTTTATAAAACACGATGCATTGCTCACCATTTGAATACTTCATAATATCTTAATGTCATATAAGTTACATGTCAGAGAAGTGACAAAGCATGTTATTAATGGGCTGTCTAGCTACAAAGTACTGAATGGACAAGAAAAGCATTCTTCAAGCCAATGGACTCCTTTCCCTGTGAAGAATATATGTGTTGGGCTCCCACGGGAATTTGGGGTTATGACCCACTAGATGGATACAGGTAGCAACTGACTGGAAGTGGCCTGCTCCCCTAAGGATCCAAAAGAGTATATGAGAATGGCAATATTGGGTCAAACCTTCTGACAGGGGTAAGTGCCACATGCTTAAGAGGGAATGAACACAATGCAGCAATTTATCAAGTGATCTATTTCCTGTCATCCAGTCTCAGCTTCTGGCAGTCAGACATTTAAGGATATCCAGAACATGGGGTTATGTCCCGGACCATCTTGGCTAATAGCCACTGACGGACATATCCTCCATGAACTTGTCTAATTTATTATTGGAAGATCTTTATATTAACTTGGCTCCATCTTGTCTGTATGTATTCCCTATCCCAAGCATGTGATCTTCTAAGGTAAGGGGATATGCATGCTCTGTGTAATTTAGGGGTCTATACTGCACAGTGAAACTGAGGGGTACAGAACTTGGAGCGATGCCTCCTCAAATTTTGCACACTTTCACCCTGTTGAAAATGATGTATAAAGATGTAAGCAAGGGCTATAGACTGAGGACTTCTCTTGCTTAGCAGTGAAAAGGGGGTTTCCCTATTTGCATGAGCTTTGTATTTTCATGTACTTAGCATAATTACACTGTATATGGATAAATCCATCCCAGTGCTGGGCATGATGCGAAATGGTATGTGTGGCTGGGTTGGGTTACATATCCTCCAAATCCTGTATTTTAACTGAAGGGGGAAATGACATGTCTTTATCATGATATGCTGTCCTTTGTATAAACAGTGTTCTTATATGAGAAATTTTAATGAACTTGATGAATTTGTTTGCAAAAGGTCAGAGGCCAGTTTAGTAAGTATAATGTCATGGTCACATTTACACTGGCCATCTGACCTTTTGCAAATAAATGCATCCAAGTTCATTAAAATTCCTCGTACAAGAACTCTTCTGAAGCTGAATAACTTGTTTTCGCCCTTTTAGTGCATTGCTTTAAGGTTGTCTCTTCTTAAAAAACCTTTTTTATATTTTTTTAAACTCAGATATACCTTTTTGCCTTCAGATCATCCCCCTAGCAATGAGTTCCACAGGTTGACTGTGCATTGTGTGAAGAAATACTTCCTTTTGTTTGTTTTAAACCTGCTGCCTATTAAATTCATTAGGTGACCCCTGGTTCTTGTTTCATATGATGTACTAACACTTTTTCTCCACACCATTCATGGTTTTATTGACCTCTATCATATCCCCCTGTTAGTCATCTCTTTCTTGAGATTAATGGACACAACCTTTTAATTTCTCATCATATGGAAGCTCTTCCATAGCCCTAAAGATTTTTGTTGTTCTTCTCTGTACTTTTTTCAATTCTAACATATCTTTTTGAGATGGGGCAAGCAAAACTGCATGCAATATTCAAGGTATGGGTGTATATTGGATTTTTATAGTGCCTGTATGATATTTTCTGGTTTATTATCTATCTGGTGTTTCCTAATGGTTCCTAACAGTCTGTTATCTTTATTTGATACCACTGCACATTGAGCAGATGATGATTCCAAGTTTTCTTGAGTAGTAGCAGCTCATTGGTACCCCATCATTTTGTATGTATTGTTGGTATTATGTTTTCCAGGGTATGTTACTTTTCCTTTATCTACATTTAATTTCATCTTGCATTTTGTGGCCCAGTCATGCCGTTTTATGAGATCCCTTTGTAACTCTTCTTAGTCAACTTTGGACATACCTATCTTGAATAATTTTGTATCCTCTGCAAACTTTACCATCTCACTGTTTACCCCTTTTTCCAGATCTTTTATGAAGATGTTGAATAGCTCTGGTCCCAGTACAGATCTGTTATTTACCTCTGTCCTCTGTGAAAACTGACCATTTATTCCTATTCTTTGTTTCCTATCAGTTATTGATCCACGTCAAGCCCTTCCCTCTTATTCTCTTTTAACCCAAGTATATTATATCCATTTCATCACCCTTGTCTTCATGTTTGTTGACACTATCAAAGAATTCTAACAGATTAGTTAGTCAGGAATTCCCTTTACAAAAGCTATGGTTACTCTTTCTCCAACATATCATGATCATCTATGTGTCTGATAATTCTGTCCTTTACTATAGTTTCAACCAGTTTGCCTGGTACTGAAATTAGGTTTACCAGACTGTAATTGTCATGATCACCTCTTCTATTATATTAACTAGCCAACAATTTTCTGACTGAGAGGCAGATTTAAAGAACAGGTTATAAACTTCAATTAGTAGTTCTGACATTTCATATTTGAGTTCCTTCAGAACTCTTAGATGAATCTGGTCTTGGTGTCTTAGTACTGTTTAAATTAGCAATTTGTTCCAAAACCTCTTTTACTGGCACCTCCATCTGAGATGGTTCTTCAAATTTGCCATCTGAAAAGAATGACTTGGCTGTGAGAATCTCCCTCACATTCTCTGCAGTGAAGACAAATGCAAAGAATTCATTTAGCTTCTCCGCAGTGGCTTGTCTTCCTCGAGTGCTCCTTTAGCTCCTTGTTTGGCAAGTTTCCTACTATTGATGTACTTTAAAAAAAATGCTGGTGGGTTTTGTATCTTTTATTAGTTGCTCTTCAAATTCCTTTTTGGCCTGCCTAATTATACTTGATTTGACAGAGTTTATATTCCTTTCTGTTTTCTTCAGTTGGATTTGACTTCAGTCATGATAGTATTTTTTGGTCTTCTTACATTTTGGGAGTGCTAGGTCGAGGGGGCGACAGCAGGGGTTAGTAAACATAGTCTGGGCTTCTATTATGGGGTTTGTTTTAAGTTTCCATGCTGCTTACAGGCATTTCATTCATGACATTTAACTAACCTCCTCATTTGTGTGTAGTTCCCTTTTTTGAAGTTAAATGCTGCCATGATGGGTTTCTTTGATATCTTCCCTCCAACAAGGAGGTAAATTTAATTCCATTACGGTCACTCTTATTGAGCAGATCAGCTACATTCACTTCTTAGACTAGATCCTATGTTCCGCTTAGGACTAAATCAAAAAATTGCCTCTATCCCTGTGCATTCCTGTACTACAGCAGAGTCTAGACATTTTATCACAGTATCCCATCCTGAAGTGACATGTTCCCAGTCAATCTGGGAATGGTTGAAATCCCCCATTATCACTGGGTTTTCTGGTTTTGTAACTGCTTTAGTCACACTGAGCATTTCACAATCACTATCATGCTTCTAGTCAAGTGGTTGATAGAATATCCCTACTGCTATACTCTTAGTATTCAAGCCAGGAATTTCTAGCCATTGAGATTCTCCAGTATTGTTTGATTCATGTGAGATTTTTATTATACTTGACTCAATTCTTTCTTTCAAATAAGCCCACGCAACCTACCCTGTCATCCCTATATATTGTATGCCCTGGTATTGCCATGGCCTATTGATTATCATTGTTCCATCAAGTTTCTTTATGCCTACTATAGCAATATCCTCATTTAATATCAGTCCCTCAAGTTTGCCATTTAGTATTTACACTTCTTTCTTTTGTATACATGTGCTTATAAAATTTATCATTATTTAATTGCCTCCCTTCATGTGATATAATTGAATGGTACTCTTTTTTGTTTGACTGTTTCTTTTCAACTCTTATCTGTACTGTATTAACTTCTCTCTCTCTCCTCTTTGCTAGGATGTGGAGCAGGGGTGGGCAACAATTTTGACTGGTGAGCCATGGAACTAGCAGAGAGCTAGCCACCAGGCCAGCCAGCTCTGGGGGTTTGGGGTAGGGAGAGTAGCAGAGAGCTGGCTACGGAGTCGGGGAGAGGGCATGATGCTGCACAAAACTGGCCTTTAATAAGTCCTCCCCTAAGGGAAGCGCCTGTCTGAAATATGTGCTCCTCCACTCCCGTCAATTTTTCATCAATCTCTAGTTTAAAAATGCTTCTATTATCTTCTTAATTTTACAACCTTCTTAATCTGGTTCCATTTGATATAAGTGGATCCCATCTTTCCTGCATAGGGTTCTTCTTTATCAAAAGGTTCCCGGTTCCTTATAAACCACTAAAACCCTCCTTCAAGCACCATCATTTCATCCATACATTGAGACTTTGCTGCTCTGCCTGCCTAACTAGCTCCTTGCATGGAACTGGAAGCATTATAGACAATGCTACCATTGAGGTCCTGGACTTTAATCTCTTACCTAGCAGCCTAAATTTGGCTTCCAGGACCTCTCTCCTACTTTTTTCTGTGTCATTGGTACATATATGTACCTTAGCTAACAGCTCCTTCCCAACACTGAACATAAGTCTGTCTAGATGTCTTAAGAGTCTTCAACCTTCACACCTAGCAGGCAATTCATCATGCTGTTCTCTCAATTATCACAAATCCAGGTATCTATATATCTAATAATCAATTCCCCCATTACCTATCTGTTTCTGCATAACAGGGGTCAGCAACCTCCAACACGCATGCCAAACCTGGCATATGTGCCTCTTTGGAGTGGCACGCGGTGCTGCTGCTGCTCCCCCACTAGCCCCACCCCCCCAGCAGGGCCACAAGAGCTGTGCACGCGTTGCAGTTCTGTCCTCTGGGGAACACGGCCAGCAGGGAAAAGGCACTGCAGGGCTTCTGGTCCTGCTGCCTCCCGTCCCCCCCCAGCTGGGGAGTGCGGTGAGCAGAGGATAGAAGATCCATGCACAGGGGTGGAGCCAGCAGGGAGGAGTCCCTGGCCCTACCCTTGGCATCTGCTTACCCTGCCCCCAGCACCTGCTGAGGGTGCAGTGGGCGGAGCTGGCACGGGGGCCAGCAAAGGTTGCTGACCCCTGCTGTATAACATGGGTTCCCTCCCCTGGAGAAGTATCCCTAGTATGAGAGGATACTATGAGATCATCTGGAAGGATGGTTCCAATTATGGGATTGTTTCCCTCTGCTCCAGCTTGACATGCTTCCACTCTGCGACATTTATCCTCCTCAACAGTACAGAGGCTGTCAGTCTAGGAGCAGGATGTTCTACTGTGCTCCAGAAAGTCTCCTCTGTGTACCTCTCTGTCTCCCTTAGCTCCTCAGGTTTAGCCATTCTTCTTTCAAGAGCCTACACTCCACTTCTGAGGGCCATGAGCTGCTTGCCCTGAATGTACACATATGCCACTGGCCCACAACGCAGATAATCATACATGCTACATTCAGTGCAATAAACTGGATAACCCCTGCTCTGCTGAAGGACTTCTGCCTGCATTTTTTTTATGCCCCCCAGAGTTATTTTATGTTCTTGGTGGGTGGGTGTGCATGCATGTATTGTTTTGGAGTGGGAGTCATTGGCTGAAGTTTAGACAATGTTTATTAGTTGATCAGACTCGCACACTCCCTTTCTAAATTCCTCTCTTTGCTGCTCCTTTTCACTAGCTCCTCTAGTCACTTAGTAGCTGACTTTTAAAACCCCTGTTCTCCCTAACTTAACCTCACCCCTCATCAAGGGATCCTAAAAAGACTAGGGCTCAAAGAACAACAGGCTATAGCCTCAGCCTTGCGTAGCAGACCAGTACACTCAGTGCTCAGCCCTCCAAACAGACCACACTGTAAACCTCAATCAAGCTGCTACACAGCAACCAAGCCCACAGCAACATACAAACAGACAACAAACTCACCATTAGAGTCATGTTCTCACTTCTCCTTCACTAGAACTCCAACACAAACCCCCGCTTTGCCACTCCTATTCGCTCAGTGTCACCACAACCTCAAAGTCAGCCTTGTTACCAGGAATAGGAAAACACAGGACATCATGTAGAGGCAGACAACCATGTACACTCACAGAAATGACTGAGTCCTCTGTCTCCAAAGAGGCTGAATACACTCAGCTGAGGACGCAAACCTTGTTTAAGACAGCAGCACTTAGATTAATTTATCCTAAAAAGAATACATTTATTAATAAAGACCAGAGATATAGGTGATACTAATAGAAACAGAAAATGGTTACAAATAAAACAAAAGTGTAATCGGGCTTCCTAATGACTAAAACTTAACTCAGCAGGCTACAGTCCTTGTCTAAGGCAGTTTCTTCACCTACAGTCAATTCTAAGCATTTACCAACCCACATGGCTGGGGATCCACCATTCATAATTACAAGAGCACTGATCTCTTTGTTCCCTCAATGACGGATAATCCAAATGTCTTCTTGCTTCTCCTTATATTACCCAAAGTTTATTGTCTTTGTCACTAGCA
This sequence comes from Pelusios castaneus, assembly GCA_007922175.1. Taxonomy (NCBI): domain Eukaryota; kingdom Metazoa; phylum Chordata; order Testudines; family Pelomedusidae; genus Pelusios; species Pelusios castaneus. The sequence continues at coordinate 3,347,106 of ML685809.1, read as the reverse complement.
TCAGAATACACCCCTGCAATTCCGACTCTGGTATTGTCCCCTGCTGATTTCACGTCTTCATGTTAATTTGTTCCTCCTCTTTGACTTCAATGCAAATGAAGTGCCCAATGTCTCTGGCATCACCATTCTCAATTTATACTGGGGACACAGAAATAGCTATTTTCCCTCTTGTTTAAAAGAAAACCTGTTTTTCCCTTTATTTGGTTACAGACCTTAAAGCATATTATTAGTAAGTACTCATAGTTCCTTCTGTAGTGGTAATACATACAATTTTGCAATGACATTAATGACCAGCAAGTCACCAGTGTACATTTGATATCTCATATGACATTCTGTATAGGTAGCTATCATTACAGCAATGTTAGGTATAGTGAGTTTGTCAGGTTTAAGAAGAGTTATTACATGACAGTGAACCTTTTGGCATTGAGCAGCTCTTAGGGTCTCGGGGCCACAGAGAGAATAAAAACCTGTTGCTATTTCTAGCTAACAAAGTTACTCATAGATAGATAGATAGATAGATAGATAGATAGATAGATAGATAGATAGATAGATAGATAGATCTGTGTATAGGTAGAAATATACTCATGGAAGTACATCAGTGGGCTTTAAAAAAAAAGCCCTATATTTTGATATTTTAAAAACCCTGGCCTTGCATTTGATTTTCTTATTCAAATGTGCCTTCATCATAAAAAAGCCTTTAGAGAGAAAGAGCATTTGTGTAAAAGGCTTGCAGTTAAATAAAACGTTTATCTGAACTATTCAAGCATGAGGGAGAAAGCACTCACTGATGGCAGAACAACAAGCGAGCCTCTTATGAGTGAGCAGCTCTAATAAACCTAGGCATATTTAAAAGGAAACTGCCAAGTGCATTTCTATTAAAAGGTAACTGTAAAGGCTAGCAACCCCAGAACTAAACATACATACCCTTGAAAAGTTACTTCAAAATGGTTGCAGTCAGTCAAAGAGAAAGTTGCCATGCTGTTAAAAATCTCAGCTGCTCGGTTTGAGAACCAGTCACAACAATGCAGATTTCTTTGGGATCAAGGGCAGGCATTCATGTGCATGCTTCACTTTTCTGCAGTGCCTGTTAAAGGTACTGAAACTAAGGCCATGTCTTCATTAATGAGCTTACAGCAGCAACTGAACCACTATAAGGTCTCCCATGTAGCCACTCTATGCCAAGAGAAGAGAGCTTTCCCACCAGTATGATTAAACCATGCCAAATGAGCAGTGGTAGCTATGTGGGCAGGAGAGCATCTCCCACCAACATAGCACTGTCCACACTGGCACTTTTCTTGGTGAAACCTATGCCAGTCAGAGCCATGGGCAGTCTGCAACTCTTGCCTTTGAGGAGACTGGGTATGGGGACCCCAGTGCTTGGATCATGACCATGACCATTGTTCTACCCTGCCCACACTCCACCCCTGATCTGCCTCCTCTCCTGAAGCCACACCCAAGCTCTATTCCCAGCACCACTACCTGTTATCCTCCTTCCCCAAGAAGTGCAAACTGCAGGGAGGAGGACTTCTAGGGTGGGGTTCCAAGACCCTCTCACCAAAGGCGCTCGGGGCACAACTCATGCCTGGACTTTGTGGGGGAAGGTGCTGGGTGCTGAGGGGCTGTAGGGCACCGGTTGGCTGCACAAGACCAGAGAAGCATCTCAAATGCAGGAGCCAGAGGCCACCAGTCTGAGCAGCTCTAGGAGCAGCGAAGCACCCATTCCCCGCCTGGCAATCCCAGCACTCCAGAGCACCTGGGCCACCAAGCAGGGAGTGGGCGCTTTACTGCTTCTGGAGCTGGTCAGCCTAGCAACTCCCACCTCCAGTTCACAAAATGCTCTTCTGGTCCTGCTCAGCCAGCCAGTACGCTGCAGCCCCTCAGTGGCCAGCACCAGCTCCCACAAAGGCTGGTTGCAAGCCACACTCCAAGCACCTTTGCTAAGAAGATCTTGGGACCCTTCTCCTGTAGCCTTCCCACTCATGCCTCTCAAAGGAGAGTACTGATCAGGAGCAAGGCCTGGACTGGCTATGGGCGGGGCAAAGCCAGTTGCAACAGTTTGGGAACATTTAGCTCCCTAGTCTCTTATGCCTGCCACCCACACCAGGGGGAGAGGGGTGCTTTTTTCACACCCTGGTCTTGACCAACCAAAATTTTGTTGACAAAAGAGCTAATGTAGACAAAGTCTAAGGACTCCTCCTCTCAGACTCGCGTCAGTGTGGAGTGTTATTCCTTTCTGCTTGAAATACAGTGGATCTATAAAAGAAGACAGAGCTTTCTAAAGGAATAGGAAAATAACTGCTTAATGAGAAACAGGGTAGCATAATTTTCATTTCAAACCATGCTTACAGCCAGATCCAGGGCATTCAGATTTCTGCTGTCTTGCCCAGAATTCCTCATGCATATCAAGGAGTCTCATTTAGTTCATTCTTTCTAAAATGTGTTCAGCAATTTACTAATGCAAAATAAATAAATAAACAATGGATGACTCTGTGCTGCTAGATTCAGAAGACAGTTCAAAACGGAAAAGCAAACAGCTTTAAATGTATTTTCTCCTTGTTTCATTAATTCAATTCCAAAGCTGTGTTCCCATCCCCCAACAGCCACATTGTTGTTCACAAACTCCCTCCCCTTCACAACAATCATCACATGATAATGACATTTAGTTATCGCCTAAGCCAGATGTAAAGGAAGCTACACTGAATGAAAAGCTTTATATCCCATTACCCCCTAGCCCCTTGTCCCTCAGTGCAAGCTTGAAAATAAGTCCTCATTCAATGCATCATTGCTTTTAAAAGAATAAGCATGAAAGAAAACAACCTATACTTTAATTTACTGTACTGATTATTTAACGACCATCTCACGCTGCAAGATAAGGTTTGCCAAAATGCTTAAGTGATTTGGGACCCTAAATGAAAATTTGATCCATAATCCTTTTATTAAAAAAAAAATTATTTCAAGGTCAGTGTTGCAGGTGGAACGCCCAAGGACGGGCCGGGGCTAGCAACAGTTAGTTTAGGTTCATTGCCCGGAGTGCGCAGCACCAATAACCACACCAGGGTGGAGAAGCACACTAAGATTTATTTGAGATCTCAAGCAGGCACACGGAGACAGGCACGTCTCAAATCATGCGCACCCCACCCCCGTTGCAGTGACCCTTATATAGACAGGTTGTTTGCTTCAATACTTTTCTCCTTGTAAGCGGTGGAAGTTCTCTCCCCCTTCTCTTAGAGAACAAACCTTGACCGATTTCCACTGGTACTTTCAAGGCTTGTTATCTACTTTGCTTCCTGATACCAGGGGAACATCCTTATATGGTTGGTGTTATTGTGTCCCTGCTGCCACTGAGTCTGGAGCAAAGGAGCTTCATCGGCGCTATGGCCTTCCACCCCTTCGAGTTACCCAGTGCGCAACCCCAGATGCAGCCAGGGGCATCAACATCAGGAAGCAACCACACGAAAGATCTGCTTTATCTGCATTGTACTAACACAAAAATAATGGGCAAAAGCCTTTAGTCTGGCTGAGATGTGCTTGGTTCAAGATCGAGGGAGACGGACAAAGACAGATTTAAGTACTATTCCTTGGACTGATCTGTTTCATTCTGGATTCCTAGTGCAAGTGAATGGCCTGACTTGTACTGGCTGCTTACAGTCCTAAATGGGTCCATTCTGGTATTGGCCAGTTGCCAGAACAATCCTGCCTGTCCTCCTGGCACTGGGGATTGGGAAGGGGTGGCACCAGAGTCACCATGGTGACTATACCAGCTGAGGATCCTTATGCACTGGAGGAATCTTCCAAGAGTATAGTAGACTCTTTTTGAGGCTACTTTGCACAGGCAGTGTGACACGAAGCAGCCAGAGCCAGGTCAAGGCTCCATCCCCATATCTCAAGTAATTGTTAATTGATTGTGCTACGAAGGCTTGATTTATAGCTTACTGAAGTCAATAAGACAACTTCCATTGAGTTGGTGGACTATCAATCACTTTCCAAGAGACTCAGGATCTCAGTGGTTGCTTATCCTATCTTTCTGTCCTTCACATCTACTATTTCTTTATCAAATTGTTCAGCAAAACTTGCTTTTTCATACCCCTAAAAGAGACTGAAAAATTACTTCATCAAAACTTTCCTGTTGATTGTATAATTTCCAAACTACATGTGATACTGTAGTGTACGGGAATTGAATAGTGTCCCTTTAAGTAGTTATTAAGCAGAGCTTATCCCCAAGGGAGAATGATTCATTATGAAATTACACATATAGATGCCCCCATGTCCTTATGAGGGTAAAGAAGTGCTACCAAAATAACAGACTGTGCTTTACCAGACAGACAGACATTGTCTGTACCAGACAGACATTATGTTAACAATACAGTTTTCTTTGATTTCTGGAAGGATTTTGAGGAAAGAGATACTTCACTTACATTGTAAGCTCCTTGGGGCAGTGACCACCTTTCTGGCTATGTCTACAATGGACATCACTGGTGACAGCATATAGCTGCAGTGAAAAGCCAATGCAGTGGTTTTTTTGTAACCCCCCTCCAAAAGGTGCTGGTACTCAGTACCCCTGAGTACCATCACAAAAAAAGCCCTGTGTCTCATAGATTCATAGACTCACAGGCTACGTCTACCCTGGCAAGTTAGTTCGAATTAAGGAAGCTTAATTCAAACTAACTAAATCCATGGCTACACTAGGCTTTAATTAGTTCGAATTAAGGGCTTCCTTAATTCAAACTCATAACTTCGAATAGGCTATTCGAAGTAAGGGTTAATTCGAACTAGTTAGTTCAAATTAACCAATGTGGCCATGTTAGTTCGAACTAATTTCTTAGTTCGAACTAACTGGCCCATTGAAATCAATGGAAATCACTAATTTGAACTAAGCAAGTGCCATGAATGGCACTTGCTTAGTTCGAACTAATTTTAGTTAGTTCAAATTAAGTTAATTCAAACTAATTAAAATTAGTTCGAATTAGTTAGTTCGAACTAACTAATTCGAACTAATTTTAGTAAGTGTAGACATAGCCATAGACTTTAAGGTCAGAAGGGATCAGTACGATCATCTACTCTGACCTCCTGCAAAATGCAGCCATCGAGACCTCACCCACCCACTCCAGCACTAGGCCACCAACTTATGAATGAGTTATTTACCTCCTTAAATCATGATTTAAGGACTTTAAGATATAGAGAATTCACCGGTAGGTGAGGCATGCCCTGTGCTACAGAGGAAGGAAAAAAAACCCCAGAGCCCAGGCCAATCAGCCCTGGGGGGAAATTCCTTCCTGACCCCAAATATGGTGATCAGTTAAACCCTGAGCACATGGACAAGTCTCAACAGCCAGTTACCCAAGAAACAATTCTCTGTAATAACTCAGAACCCACCCCATGTCAATGAAAGGCTCCAGCAACAAGCAGCTGGCAGAACCTTTTCACACTGTCGGAGCCTGTGCCTGAAAGAAGGAAAGACTCCAGAAGCAGGGAGATGTCAGACTTGCCCCACTCTCAGGCTATGTCTACACTTGTAATTTTAAGTCGACTTAGACTTAGAGTCATAGAATCATAGAATCATAGAACAATAGGGTTGGAAGGGACCTCATGAGGTCATGTAGTCCAACCCTCTGCTAAAATGCAGGACCACTCCCACTAAATCACCCCAGCCCTGGGTTTTGTCTAACCGGGCTTTAAAAACCTCCAAAGATGGAGATTCTACCACCTCCCTAGATAGCCCATTCCAATGCTTCACCACCATCCTAGTGAGAAAGTTTTTCCTAATATCCAACCTTGACCTCCCCAGCTGTAATTTGAAACCATTGCTCCTTGTTCTGTCCTCTGCTACCATCAAGAACAGCCTAGCTCCCTCCTCTTTGGAGCACCCCTTCAAATAGTTGAAGGTTGCTATCAAATCTCCCCTCAGTCTTCTCTTCTGTAGACTAAGTAAGCCTAGTTCCTTCAGTCTCTCCTCATAAGTCATGTGCCCCAGCCCCCTAATCATTTTTGTTGCCCTCCACTGGACTCTTTCTAATTTGTCCACATCCTTTCTGTAGTGGGGAGCCCAAAACTGGACACAGTATTCCAGATGCGGCCTGACCAGTGTCGAATAGAGGGGAATTATCACATCCCTCGATCTGCTGGCAATACTCCTACTGATGCAGCCTAATATGTCATTGGCCTTTTTCGCAACAAGAGCACACTGTTGGCTCATATTCATCTTCCCATTCACCATAACCCCCAGGTCCGTTTCTACAGTGCTGCTACTTAGTTAAGTCGACTTAGCATGTCCACACTTAACTTTAAATTCAATTTAGGGGGGAACTTACAAAGTCGACCTAGAGCATCCACACTGGATGCCTAGGTCAACTTCTAGAGGTTAGGGGGACCTTGGGCAGGTCCACGGTGCCAGGGGGCACCCCTTGCCCAGTGCCAGGGGGGCTCAGCCTTTGCCCCATCGTCCCTGGGTACAATGGGACAAAGGGGGACAGGGACCCTGGCAGGGCATAGGGGCAGGGTGGGCAGGGTATGCTGGGCTCCCCCTGTGCTCCCTCCCCCCCCCCCGGAAGGGAGGGCAGTGAGGAAGTCCTGGAGTAGCCCTAAGTCGACTTAGGGCTACTCCAGGTCTCCAGTGGCTTAAGTCGACTTTAAAAAGTCGACTTAAGCCTTAAGTCAAACTAAAAGTAGGTTTAATAAAGTCAACTTAATTTTCATTAAGTCGACTTTGTTTTCCTTAAGTCGACTTAAGCAGCTTGCTTAAATTAACTTAAGGAAACTGTAGTGCAGACTCAGAGTAAATTAATTCAACGTAAGCAAGCTTAAGTCGACTTAATTTACAAGTGTAGACGCACACTCAGAGTCTTTCCCTGAGATAAGGAAAAGCTCTGCCAAGAGGAGCCAATGGGAAGGATCTGATCCTTTCTCTGGTGCCTCCCCCTTGCCACAGAAACTGAGGTCAGACTTTGAGGTTATGGTGGGTCTGATCCAAACTAACAAACATAAGGAAACTCAAAGCCCAGCAAATACACCATCCTTCATGCACTTGTGGACTGCTTAGAATTAAAGATGGTGGGTCAAATTCTACTCTTGTTTTCACCACTGTAAGGCAGTATCTATTATTTGCATTGCAGTCGTTCCCAAAGGCCCTAGACATGGGAAGCTCCCCATTGTGTTAGAGGTCCTACCAAAACTCAGAAGGAAAATAAAAGTAATTCAGTGGTGCTCTCCTCCGAAATACTCCCTTGTACCAGAGAATAGAATTTGCCCAGGTATTAGAAGCATGTGGTGGAGAAAACAAGTTTCAGTTTAAAACCCAGAAACTCAGCACAGATTGTGTTGTAATTTGCATTCCGTGGCTAAAGACATTGTGACATATGCTGGCATCAGCTCCATGGTGCCTATCCATACAGGCCAGAATTGTTGGCAGCTCACATTGTAGAAAATGTTCTCTACAGAAAAGCATGTATCATTTGCAAAGGTTGCATATGGAAGACCCCATTTGCAAGTAGGGTCTACATTTCCGAGCCTTAGTCTCAAAATTAGTGATGTGGCCAAATGTGGCACTAGCTCATCCAAAAGGAACATGAAAGGTTCTGAAGCACTTCTGAAAGTCTAGTTCTGACAGTACGCTGTCTGTCTGTCACACATTAATGCAGCACTCCACTCTGCACCCTGTCTCCACAATACCAACTACTGTTTGCTGTCACTTTGTGCCCATGCCATCCCCACCCAGCACTACCCCACAGCATCACTACAGGACATGGGTGTAGCCACAACCCAACCAATGAATGATATCACAGCAACCGCCCTTAGCAAACTAAAGGAAGCAATACCTCTACATGTTGAAATACTCTGACACGGTGTACTCCATGACAGACAGGAACACAATACGAGCCATGTTGTATCTGTCCATATTAAATACTTACATGGTTCCTATTTCTGTAATAACCGAGCACCTCATATTCTTTAATGTATTTATCCTTACAACATCCCTGTGAAGTTGACAGCACTATTTTCACATTTTCACAGATGGGGAATTGAAGCAGAAAGATGACTTGCCAACAGTCACATAAGAAATCTGTTAGATCATGGACTAGAATACAGGTCTTCCAAGTCCTTGTCTTACACAGCACATCGAATCAGTCCCCAATGTCCACATTTAGCAATTCTATACCTACATTTACAGAAGCACTCTGGAATTACCAAGCAGAAGGGCTTCCCAGCTGAAGTAGCTTATACAAATCACTGTTCCAAACTCCACAAAAGCAAGACCATCACAGCCATTCGGAGGCTGACAGCAACATCCTTCAGGCCAGAATTATCATGCCTGTCAAGTTTACATGCTTTGGAGTCACCATAAGTTATGATTGCAAACTTTGAGTGCAGATGGCAGTATTTGTTTGGAGATCTATATGTGTGCACCTGAGCAGAGTTTTCTTATCCAGTTTCTTTTCTCCATTGCTTTTGATATGTTGTGATTTTGTGCTTTCTTTTATGCAAATTCACTACTTATATTAAATGCTATAGTTTTTACTCCTTTTCACTTGCTCAGCGAGGAGCCACAAGATTGATGACTATCCATCAGGCAATGACACCCATCATCAGTGGAACCATAGCTCTGTTTGGCACAGCTGAAGAAAATTGGGTAAGTGCGGTTTTAGATGCCCATGGCTTCTGCATTGCTATTAGGCTGCTCCCTTAACTTAAAGGAGTTACAGGGCTATGCTAAATCACATCAGCATATGACAACCCTCATTTAGAGTACTGGGTCAGCCAGGTATTGCAGGCTACCCCAGCCACAGTAACCTGACATGACCTCTTCATATTGGAAATACTCAGGTGTTCATCTCGGGAAGCTTTTGGCCCCTTGGAACTTCCCTGAACAAAAATCAGAATCTAACCTAGAATTTTCTAACATGTGTATCTATAAAAGACTCCTGAACTTATTGTCTCTTAGAAGCATGAAGTCACTGAGCAGAGAGTGGCATTTGTGCTCTACTAAAGCACTTCCGGAATTTCTAACTCCATCAGACTAAACAGTGATGTGTTGTGAGTTTTTTCCGTGTTCCGCATAGACAGCAATTGTTTTCAATATAAGAATTATAAATTTCTGCAGTTACATGGCTTCAGTTTCAAACGTGTTTGTTTAAACTTCCACATGAATTCTTTAGTAGATTTTTCACTGGTAAAGTTCTTTGACTAAATTTGAATACGCAGTAAGATGCAGCTCATTGCCAGAAGACTGAAAAAGGTCTTCTCCGAACACAGCAACCTTCAAATGTCCGTGTAATGTTTAAGCAGCCCTTAATATAGGAGATGGACTAAACTAATTATCATGAACATCAAAAGGTTTCCAGAAATATATTCATTAAACACTTTCTTTTCCTAGCAGTTTAAAATGACTCTTAGCTTTATTAGCATAAGTTTTCTCTTCAGTTGGGTGCTAATGATGGTGTTTTTTCACAGGATTTTCACTGCAAGTACCTTGGAGCAAGTAAATATATAAATAGATTTGGCAAGCTCTGGGGCTAGATTCTTGGATTAACTGAATCATTACATAAAAAGGATACACAATTACAATGTTGAGTACTGTCTTATGGCACTTTGCTTTTCAAAATAAATCATAATATGATTGAAGCCATTAATATATACCCACCCATTAAAAAATAGAAACCGGTGGCTTTCCCACAGCTTATTTGAATCAACCTCTAAACTGCCATCTTCTGAATTTCACAGTTTTATTTCTATCAGCATGCAGCTTTTGTTATTTTTATTTTGCGGTGAATTCTGAACAGAGGAACTCTTCTACAGGGCAAAGCTCCCTCCCCACCAAGGTCCCTGGCTCTCATTTCTTCTCCCTTTAATGAGACACACTTCTCCCTCTCATTGACAACCAATTCTTGTTAATATCTTGAGTGTTCACATAAGACAAACAACAGAGTCCTGTGGCACTTCTAAAGACTAACAGATTTATTTATCGCATGACCTTCCATGGGAAAAAATCCCACTTCGTCAGATGCTTTGAAGACCCACGAAAGCTCATGCGATAAATAAATCTGCTAGTCTTTAAAAGTGCCACAGGACTCTGTTGTTTTTCTGCAATAGACTAACACGGCTACCCCTTTGGAACCTGACCACATAAGACAAGTTTCATTGTATTCATTTTGTGGTGGAGATTCTAGGAAGATGAGCCTGCTTTCCTCTTCGCCATCAGGCCCAAGTGAAGGGGCTTTCTCTCATCCTTTCATTCTGGGAACAGCAAAGATATAAAGAAGTGGACACTATCACTGCAGAAGTTTGAAGGATGGAGCACCATAAACTCTGGTTCAACTTCATCTCAGTTCAACAGGCCATCAAAGTCACTACTCTTCTTTGAAAGCTACAATGCCCCTCTGTCACTAAACATTATCTTCTGCTAGAGAATACCCTGATTTCTGAACTGAAAATACAGCAATTTCTGCATCAGGCGTCTGGGCAAAATCAAGTAAATATTATTTTAAATGCTTCATCATTTTCAAAATGAAATGAGAAAGTAAAAATTATTACTGTATTTTGGATGGGGAAAAGTTGCATGTTTCATCAATGATTGGCGCATTATAGTCTGCATAAATGTAAACTAACATTGTCTCACATCACCTATATGACACAGGCCAAATCTCATAATTTTATTGTTAATCTCATGATCATTACTGTTTATCTTAAGCCTCCAGCTGCAAAAGTGGTATGAATACATGAGATTTTTTTAAAGTAAGTTAATAGCTGCAAGGAAAAATGAAAATGTGACCTTAGTCCATCCTAAAGGCTCAAAAAAAAAAAAAAAAACCCCACAAAAGCAAACAGAAAAAAAGTATTGTTTAAAAAAGAAATCAAACCAACCCTCCCCTTATGATTTTGTTGGAGCCTGACTCATGCTGATCTAACATTTTGGGATGATAATATTGTTATTCCCAGACTATAGCGGGGAGACTGAGGCAGATTTTAATTTAACTTTTACAAGACCTGAAAAATTCCTAGTCTGAACTTGTGCACCGTCCACAAGGCAATGCATCTCAGTACAAATTGTTAGTTAGATTCATCTACATAACAAATAGTAATTTTCTCCTATGCGAATAACAGGAAATACTGCCAGTTTATTCAACCAAATATAGTGGTGTTCTATGCAGCAGCATTGTAGCCATTTTGTTCCTAGGATATTAGAGACAAGAACTCTGTAAACTCAAAAGCTTGTTTCTCTCACCAACAGAAGTTTGTCCAATAAAAGATATCACCTCACCCACCTTGTACCCCAGGTATAGCACTGGCAACTGGCAGGATACATTTCTGGCAAAGATGGGGTGAGGGTGTTTTCTAAGAGTCTAGTAGAGACTTCTTTTTTAAACTTGAAATAAATTTCAGGCTCATGAGAGATGCCATATAATAGCAATGGTGTTCCCCAGAAAGCTGGTACAGCAAAGAGCAATGGACATGTGAGCTACCCAACGTATGTCTCTCAGCCCTACTCTGGGTTGATAACCTATTGAATGAGGAGGCCATTCAGTTTCCATAGTCAGTGCTGTCATTGGCCCCTGCAAGTGATGTGGACATCAAATAAGAAACAAGTATGCCTGGTCATTTCACAAAGGAAACAGAACACTCACTGCCAACAAGAGCTAGATCTGAGCACAGGTACTAGCAACCAAAAAGTGAAAGTTGCTGGCCAGTTTTCAAAACCTGGTGCCAAAAATAAGCGCACAAACCTCCACATTTAGGAACCTAAATAAATGAGCCAATTTCTAAAAGTGACAATCAATTTAGTAACTTTAAGTTCATTTTTAATAGTCTGGCATGGATTTTTCCAAAAGTATTCAATGTTGGTATAAAACTGTTTCCATTGAAGTCAATTGTGAAACTCCCATTGGATTTCAGTGGAAACAGGTCAATGCCGAATGCTTTAGACAATCATGGAAATGTTTGACTGGACAAAATCTAGTTAGGTCAACAAGTCCAGTCCCCTACACTTATTACCGAGTATTACCTAGAAAATCTTGACAGGTATTTGTCTAACCTGTCTTTAAAAGCTTTCAGGGATCGAGATGCATTTGTTTCAGTGCTTAACTACTCTTATTGTTAGGAAGGTTCTTCCTAATGTCCAACCTAAATCCCCCTTGCTACAATTTAAACCCATTGCTTCTTGTCCTGTCCTCAATGGATAAGGCAAACAATTTATCCTCCTCCTCTTTATAACAACCTTTTATGTACGTAAAATCTCTGATATCCCCAATCAGTCTCCTCTTCTCAAAACTAACAAACTAAAACTAAAGAAAAAAAAACCATTTTTTTCAATCTTTCCTCATAGGTCATATTTTCTAACCATTTTTGTTACACTCCCCTGGACTTTCTCCATATCATTCCCAAAATGTGGTGCCCAGAAATAGACACTGTACTCCAATGAGGCCTTATTGGTGCTGAGTAGGGCAGAAAAATGTCTTCTTACTTCCAACACTCCTGCTGATACATCCCAGACTTATGTTCACTTTATTTTCAATAGCATTATACAGAGGCGTACCGATGGAGGGTCAGGGGCGGGAGAAAGGCCTTCAGGCACTGGCCTGGAGGAGTAGTGCTGGCTGGGCCCTCCATGATTCATGGGGAGGGGGGGAATGGGGAGCAGGACACTCTGAGCAGAAGAGGCAGCCTCAACACAATAGGTAAGTGTGGTGCGGGTGGCAGTGAAATGCCAGAAAGTCCCCAGAATACAAGAGAAGAAACTTGGTGCATCCTCTCCTCCCCCACAGGTACAAATTGCCTTAGGGCAGCTGGGGTGTAGCACCTTCTTGTGGGACCTGGGGACCCCTTCTGCCATTGCATGGGAGGCTTGGAAGGCCTGGATGGGTGCAGATGTAAGCATTGGGCCCCGGGCATGCTATTGGCCTTCAGGCACGCCAAAGGCCCCCGCAGCATGTCACTGGCCCATGGGCACACCACTGGCCCTCACAACACACCATTGGCATTACACTGTTGACTCATAGTCTGTGATCCACTATTACCCCAGATCTTTTTCAGAGCTTTCCTTCCTAGGCAGTCATTTTCCATTTTGTAGTTGATTACTCCTCCTTAAATGGAGTACTGTCCATTTGTTCTTACTGAGTTTCATACTATTTATTTTGGACCACTTCTCCAGTTTTCCAAGATCTTTTATTCTAACCCTGTCCTCCAAAGCACTTGCAACTGCTCCCAAGTTGATATCACCCACAGACTTTATACATGTACTCTCTATCCCATTATTCAAATCATTTTGGAAGTTATTGAATAGAACAGATCCAGGACAGATCCCTGGGGACCCCCTCAATATGCCCTTCCATTTCAATTATGAACCATTGATAACTACTCCGAGTATGGTTTTCAACCAGTTGTGCACCAATCTTATAGTGGGCTCATCTGTGCTATAGTTATTGCATTTGCTTACTAGAAAGTCTTATGAGAGAGTATCAAAAATTGCACTAAATAGAGGTACAGCACATCTATCATTTCCCCCCACCCACAAATCAACTTACCCTGTCAAAGGATATTGAATTAGTTTGACATGATTTGTTCTTGACAAATTCACATTCACATAGTTATTTAGCACCTTATTATCTTCTAGATGTTTATATATTGATTGTTTGATTATTTGTTCTACTGTCCTTCCATGTACCAAAGTGAAGCTAACTGGCCTATAATTTCCTGGGTTGCCCTTATTCTTCTTTGTATGATTGGGTACTATATTTGCCCTTTTCCACTCCACTGGGATCTCCTGTCCTCCAAGAGTGCTCAAGGATAAATATTAATGGCTCAGATCACCTCAGCCTATTCCTTAAGTATTCTAGGAAGTATTTCATCAGGCCCCATCAACTGGAAACCATCTAACTTGTATAATTAATTCTTAACTTGTTCTTTCCCTATTTTAACCTTAGATCCAACCTCATTTACACAGATGTTCACTATGTGAGTTGTCTGATCACCGCTAACCTTTTTGATGAAAACTGAAACAAAAAGGCACGGCTTTATTTTCTGTTATGGTCTTTTCCTTATCATTGAGTAATGAGCCTACTTAATCCTTGGCTTTCCTTTTGCTTCTAAAATATTTTTAAAGTGTTTTTTTGTGACTCTTCGTGTAATCTCATTTCCTCATTGGCCTTTCAAAGTGTATCTCTGCATGCTTATGGTTTTACACACACACACACACACACACACACACGCACACACACACACTTTGTACTTTGACCTACTTTCCGATCTTTGCATGACACTCTTGAGCTTCAGTTCATTGAAGATCTCCTGCTTAAACTAAAGTCTTATCGTACTTCCTATCTTTCCTATGGCTTTGTATCAGTGGTGACTTTAGGGTAGGCAAAGTAGACAACCACCTAGGGCCCCAAGCAATAAGGAGCCTCACCCTCAACTCAGTGGACAGAAATGAAAATATAGAAAATTACAGAAATTGTTCCCATCTGGCAGAGCCAGCAGGTCTGAAAGCCTCAGCACTTTTCAATCTTGAAAAAACAAACTGGGTTATCAGCTCTGGAAGCAACTGAATGACAAACTTGAAATAGGATCTGTGCTTCATCTGAATTACAGATTTCACCATTATCTGCCCCTCACCTTCACACTGAAATGTTAAAAAGGCAGGAGCAAGCTCTTTGCGACAATAGACACAACACAACAGCAGCAGCTTCACCCAGGTACATTCAAGTGTTAACTATCCTGACAGACAGTCCAGCTTTGGAAGGTTCAGGTTCTGAAGAATGTCCACCTGGAATCTTTCCTTTCTGTGAAGAAATAATGCTGTCACGCATCACAAATATTGTTTAAATTACACTTAAAACTTTCCCATTTTTTCCAGTGCTCTAATTTTTTTGGTGAGTATCAGTACCTCAGTGTGGCTATTTATTCTGCCCTTTAATCCCATTTGAGACAATTTTTTCTTTGACTACAATGGGCTTTTATTGTCTCAGGTTACCAAGTAGGTCCACCTAGGCCAGGGGTCTGCAACCTGCAGCACCAGAGCTGCATGAGGTTCTTTGACTGTCCCCTTGCAGCTCTGGGCTCCAGGTCCTCCCCCCCCCCAGCAGCAAACACTGTGGGAAGCCCACTTCTGTCTCCAGGCCCCCGCTGCCACCTGGGGATCCTGCGGGCAGCTCATGCCAGGCTCCAAGTTCCGCCTACCACAGGAGAACCCTGCTGGAGGATTGCTTCTGGTTCCATGCCCCTGCCTCGCCAGCCAGGGGACCCTGTGGCAGGTGCCCTGGCCCAGCTCCCAGATCCTCCCCACCATGAGGCTACACCCATTGTGGCTCTCAAAACAGTTGGTTATCAAAGGAAATTTTTTAAAATGGCTCTTCTTATCTTTTGGGTTGCCGACCCCTGACCTAGGCTGTTATATGCAAATGCTGTGAATGTCTTGATTTTACCAAATTTCCCAGGGTTACACTTTTTTAGGATTTTATTCCCAGAAAACTTTCTGAGGAGTTGCTAGTTCTTTGTATGTGCAGATACAAGCTACTGCAGTGCTGCCTTCAAGCAGCCATTGTAGCTGTGTATGATGTCTGTGCTGTATGTCTTTTTCAACCACTTTTGGGAAATAATTTTTTAGCTTCTTTTGTACTTTCTTTTTAATATTTTTAAGGGGGCCAGAGTCTTATAAACTTGAGTATTTTAGTGAATTTCACTGAAGTTTGGTGGGAGTTTTTTATTTTTAATGTATAGCTACACACTAGAAACTTTTGCACTTAATTTTTTAGTTTTTTTATAATTGTTTGTATAAAATTTTAGTGCACATAAACCTGAGCCTATGTGAAAAATGTGTAATATTTGGCTGCCAAATTTTGTTCATTATAAATGTATACTGCTAATATTTATTATTTAATTACACGTTAGATCAGGGGCTCTCAACCCCTGAAGCACCACGACACAGCTAGGAGCAGCCTCCGCTGTGCGCAGCACAGGGAATGCCCACCCACCTCCCGCAGCCACGTCTGGTGGGGCTCCTTCACTACCAAGGTTTCCTCCTGGTGGCAGCCCTTTCACCAGTGCCTTATTTTAAAGTGCCCCCTGCCACTGAAGAAAACCTTCCTTGGAGCCAATTTTGGCAGCAGGATGTAGCAGGGACAGCCCATACCACTGCAAAAGTCGGCCATGCAGTGCACTTTTGGTGGTGGCTTCTGGTGAGGCACCCCCTCCACTGCTGAAAGCTGCCACCACTGGGATTTCCGCGGCAGCATCTTAAAAGGGCAGTAGTCTGCTGCGAGAGCTCTGTTCCCCACTGTTGGTTCCTTTCAGTGGCAGGCTGCTACACGATGACACACTCAACCACTGTGCCGCAACACACTTTTGTGTCATGACACAGTGGTTTAGAACCACTGCTTTAAATAGAGATTTTTTAAAGAGGTTTTTGTTTTGTTTATTAATTTGGTAGCTTAGTTATTTTTGAGCCATCATTAATTTTAATCCTTTTTATTTACTAATGAATGCATGTACTTTTCAAATATTTTTATAAATTTTTAAATGTTCGTTTTAACTTTGTAGTTCAGCATTAGTGAATTTATGTTAGGTGAAAGATGATCACATTACAACACATAATCTGAAAATGTCTTTCATGATGGAATGATCTTTAAAAATGTCATAACCAAGAATAATTGATAGATCATGCAGTCATTATGCTGGTCCTTTATATAATGAAAACCACTTCAAGCCAGGAGATGCTGTACCCCCAACACCCTTGGTTCCAGCACCTATAACTTATTTTAAAAAAAAACAACAAAGTTATAAAACCATATAATACAAAAAGATTCCAAAACATTTTTAAAAGGCTATGTATCTGACTGAAAATAAATCTTAGGCCCAGGTTCCTGTGCAGTGTTGCAACCCAAATATTGGAGCACATACTAGGACACTGAAAGTGAAAAGAATTACAAGTAAAATAACTGATTTTTCCCATTGTCTACAATTAGAGAAATG
Source organism: Pelusios castaneus (assembly GCA_007922175.1). Lineage (NCBI taxonomy): Eukaryota > Metazoa > Chordata > Testudines > Pelomedusidae > Pelusios > Pelusios castaneus. The sequence continues at coordinate 3,330,153 of ML685809.1, read as the reverse complement.
CAGAAAGCAAAGCACATAATTACCAACTACATTACACTTTAAAAAAAAAATTATTTGTAGTGGCCTAAATCAGTGTTGTTATTACCTGCCTGGTCAGATTTGGGATTGTGAGTTTTTTGGTTGTATTATTTCCTGATTGTCTTAAATTTACAATAAAAAAACCCTTAAAATATGGCTTAATTGGGGTTCATATCTAGACAGAGATAGAGATAGAGATTAGATATAGAGATAGAGATTTAGCTGACATGAGCTCTGTATCTATATCTATTTCTAACTTATTACTTGTGAAAAAACCTAGAGCTTTTAGGTGTGAAAATAGTCCCAGGAATCATGGCAGAAGTTGCCCCATAACTGTTGCAGATGTAGAACGTAGCTTTTCCTGGTTAAAAATAGTGAAGACATACATATGCTCATACTTTAACACAAGAGAGACTTAGTACGCTAGCTGTCCTCTTCAGTGAACAAGACTCTATGCTATCTGTTGACTTCCAAGAACTTATTACTGAACTTAGGAACAGAATGAGTAGGAGGGTGAACTTTTAGATTGGTAAGCCACATTTAACATTGAGGAGAACTTTCAATTTGCTCATGATGTGGTAATTACATTTTAGATAGGCGTGTTATATATGTTATATTCACCATCTGATCATTGATTACTGATCATTTGTTCATTCACCATCTAGAATACCCATATTGCATTCAGATGCAATACATGGAGGGTTTAAAAAAAACCCATGTAATGCTTTAATTACGTGTTTTACCTGAGGTTTAGTCTCTAGAGGGGGGTAAAAATGGGCCTTCACCTAGGGATTAGTTGACCTAAGGCTACCACTGCTTGGGATAGTTTGCTCCCACGACCTTGATAACATCTGTATAAAAATTCCCAATTCTCCTATACTCTTTTTTCCTCTTAAACTTCCTTCTCAGAGGATCTTACCTACCAGTTCTCTGCCAGCCTTGGCCTCTGTATCTTATTACCAGTCTGCTGAGCCCCACAGTCACCTCTCAGGATGCATATTTTTTACTATGTGTAGTACAGCAGCTCACATTTATAAAATTAACGTCAGGGGTGAGACAAGGTAAGGGAGTTACAGTCAGTAAAGGGTTAACGGGTCCCTGCTTGTCACATGGCTGTGCAAGGGTGGAATATAGAAAGAAGAAGAAGGTGGATCAAAGGGGAACTCAATTTGTCTTTCCCTCTTGGCTGATTTCATAAGGGAGAGCCTGGAGGAAGTATTAACCAACATTTTTCAGTTGATTTGCTTTTTGTTTTAAGAACAAAAAGGCAAACCCTGAGGAAATAGCCTTAAAACACTAATGCCTGAAGGTTTACTTCCCTTCCTTGCCTCGTGAAACCACCCACCAGCTTACATTTTACATTTAGGGAAAACAGCGGGAAGTCACTTTTGGATATCAGTGTAATAAGGATCTTTCACTACATACCCGGCTGTGCTTTTCTAAAGTAAAATATCAGCATGCTAACTGATGTTATAGGATAAGGCTTGGCAGGACTGGATTTAAAGCAAGAGATGTTGGATATTGTCAATTTAATCTGACACGCTGAAATCAACGAAAAAATATCAGTTGGTAACAGTTGGTGGGAGTGTTGTCTACTTCCTGCAGGGATTGGGTGGCCCTGGACCTCCAGCCACTCAGGGAGCCCTCTGCTACTCCGCTGGCATAGCCCCACGCTCCCTCACCCCCATGATGGTAGAGTTGCAAAGTGCTACCTGAATGGCCATAAGGCCTGTGGCATGTGACCTCTGCAGGCCAAAGGTGCAGGGAAGGCTGCAGTCCTGGCCTGGTGGAGCAGAGACCCATTCCCAGCAAAGGGCCTAAGAAGGACTCCTTAGCAGGGAGGGAGGTACCCTGCTGTTGGATGTTTCCGCCCAGGGACAGAGCCATTCAGCAGTGGTGTGGCCTCCCCCATGAGTAGCGCTCATCCTTCTCTTTGCAGTCCTGGACAGGGGTTTCTAATCCACCATGCCAGGACTACAGCATTCCCCACACCATGTGCTTGCAGAGATTGGGTGTCACTGGCCCTGTGACCATTCAGGGAACTCTGTGCTCATGGCCCTGCTTGTTCATTTTCATCAGCCAGGAGTGCCAGGGCCATACCTGGGCTGAAACTGTTCAACAGCATCTTGCGGCTGGGGACTCCTCCTCCTCCTCCTCGAGGGAATCTCTGCTGTGCTGGATCAGCACCTCAGCCTCCCTTATACTTTGCAACCCAGTGTCTTCAGCCCCGCTGCCGTAACACTTAATACCAACCCTACTTCCCCTTAACTCCGAGCAACTGTAAAAATAAAAATAGAAAATTGATGGGGGAGGAGAATCTTTAAAAAGGAAAAAAAATATATGAATTGTTGAAATTAGAAAAATACAAACATTGAATTCTGCCATGCCTGTATCTGATCTATGATTGTGTTGGTTTAGAAAGGCATGCCATTTTTACAGACTGGGCTATGAAGATCAGAGTTTGTAATACAGTGAAATTTTTACCACTGCAAAAGATTACAAATGCCAGGTTTGCATTCTCAGTAGCTACAGCCACTGGAGGCATTCTATCTGAGATTACTGAAGCAGTTTAAAAACACTATTAAACTGATAAGGAACCCATGCCTGATTCAGTAGTTTTTATTTTTTTTTAAACTTATCTTTTATGTTTTTTGTGTATATGGTAATAAAAAATACAATTATAGTAATATGGAGAGATGCATGTATTTACTTCAGCGAAACAGTCACTTTTTAATTGCATACACACACTCAAAACTATAGACAATGAGCAACAGAAACTGAAATGATAGATATAAATAAAAAGTAAAAATGGAGAAAGCAAAAAACACCCTCCAACTCCAACTCACACCCACATCCATGCAGTAAAAAGAACACACCAATTCTTGTTTATTTATGCAGTTAAAATTAAGAAGGGAATCCTGCTGAGACGTTTTAAAGAAAGAATTCTAGGACAAAAGCAATCAGCACAAATTACAGCCTATTGTTTGCATGCTTTGGGCCTGATCTAACTCCTATTAAAGTCAATGGAAAGAGTCCCTTTTATTTAAACAGGAGTTGATTAGACCTTTAATTTATATCACCTTTATGCACTGTCATGCAGATTACATTTTGTACAGTGGGTAACCTGTACGTGGGAACTAATTTTTCTAATCCTGGCCTTTCTGAAACTGGTAAGTAGCTACATGGATGAGAGCAGCTCAATTTGTGCCAGTCCAGTTCTAACCTTCAAGCTAATCTATCTGGTTTTGGAAGCTGTTCATTTCAGTCAAAAGTGACTTTTCTTGTAAATCACTGTTAGCCAAGGGTTCATCTGCACTGCCCCACAGTCTGTACTAAGGGAGTGTGAATAGCACTCTACACCAAAGTTCTGTGTTATAGCTCCCCTGTGTGGATGCTGCAGATACAAACTGAAAGATCACATGAACTGAATCCTCTTTGAACCAAAGGGGCAATGTAGAGCTAACATTAGATAATTCAGACAGGTATATACAAACTAAAGATGGTAAAAAAAAAACCTTCTAATTTCAATCAAATTTTAATTGAGTTTTCAACGTTTGACAAAGGAAGAGAGAAAAAATATTGTAGAAAATTTCTATATTCATTTTTCAAGGTGATGACACCTACTATAATTAGACAGTAATACATTCTTGCAGGCACTTTTTACAAGAAAATTTTTACTATGAGTGCCCAGAATATGAATTGTTTAGAATGTTTAGAATTGCAAAAATAGTGGATGATGAGAAGAGTTGACAGATTTACCAAAGCACTTAACAATGTCTCATTAAATCTTACTTGCAAAATTAATTCAAATTTGCTTGGATAATGAACACTATTGTGCGGACTGAAAACCAGCTAAATGTCCATAAATAAAGGTTAATGATAAGCAGTAAAGTGTGGAATTGTGAGAAAGTATCTGATGGCTGTCACAGGAGTTAGTGTTAGGTCCAATCTTATTCAAACATCTCCATTTATGATCTGCAAGTGGAGGGCAAAGACCAAGTTAATGGAATTTGCAGAAGACATTACAAATATCAGTGAGGTCAAAGAAATAACAAAAAAGTGCCTAAATAGTTAGAAATAGATATCACACAGTAAGAGATTCATCTTGGAAACATGTAAGCTAATATAGCTTAGTGAAACTATTGTAAATCAAAACAGTTAGGAGGAAGAACTTGGGAAGCAGTAACACCAAAAGAATACAAGAGATTATGATGGTTTCACTGGAGATGTGTAGTAGCATCAGTTTCCATTAGGATATCTGCACCAATATCCCCAAGGCCAGACAGAGAAGATGCCACAGAGAGCTGCCAGTCCTCAACTTGATATCAACCCTCTATATAAGACCTGTTCTCCACTGAACTATAGCAGAAGAGTTTCTATAGGGTCATACAAATTTTGCCAGAAAAACAACACTCTACATGTTCCCACAGTTTTAGTTCCCTCCTCTCACTGGAATGGACTGATCTAGGTCCATACATTCTCTTCAAAAAGTTTCTGATTTTTGTCCATCCCATCCTTTTACCTGCCAGCGATCACTTGCCTCAAGGTGAACTTTTAGTCTCAAAGTTCCTGACATTCTACAGAAATGTGATGTTCTCAACCTTAGTTGGCTGAAAATTGCAGTACATCTGATAGCAAAAAACTCATGAAACCAAGGTGCAAGCAAAGTATTGATGCTAGCCTTTTAAGCTTTCTCATATATTTTGGATTTCTGTCATACTTTGTATCCCAAATTCTGGCCCTGCCATGGTGAGGGGTTCTGACTTCTAGAATTCTCAGATGTGAGATTTCCAGTTCATGGAAAAAATCAGTTTGAAATTTGGTTAGATTACAAATTAGAGCAAAACCAAAGCTTCCCAGAAACAGAAATCCTTTAAAATGCTGTTTTAGAAACATGGTTTCTACATGGTTTTCCAGAAATGACATTTGCCTCCATGGATCCCAACAGCCGATGAGTAAATTGACACTGCTAATAACAGCTTTGAAACCGAGGAGAATGTCAATTTCACTCATTGGCTCCCAAAATCGGCAACTCCCTGGACCTGACAACCCAGGTTTCCAGACTCCCAGGACAACTGTCAGCTCAGGTAGAAACTAGAAACTGGAAACTAGAATCCAGCTGTACATCTAGGAGGCACACTTTCACTTCTGTGCTGCTGCTTGGCCAAGTCAAAACTGTAGTCATGGTCAGCACAGCCTGTGAGCATAAACACAGCTCAGAAATCTGTTCCATAGCTGCAGCAGGAACATCCTCAAACAAATAGAACTGTATTTTGGATACTTTCAGTCCAAGAGTGCCATCTTATGGACTCTTATTGCAGAAGGAATTTTAAGGAACCAGGTGCAACTCATATGGCCAGTACTTCAAAAAGATTTTGTATCACCTTTATTTCCCTTTGCAAGATTAAGGTCGGAAAGAGCAGTGTAAGGATGTCATCATCTCCTGAAACATTAGAAAAACAATTTACAAAAAAAATTAATAAAATCTGTACAACGTATTTTAGAGCTGCTATACTTCATATATTTCACAGTTACAAGGAGCATTTTTATGTGGAAGAACGATCCATTTAATTTAATGGTTTATGAATCACACACAAAAATTAAATTCAATCTTTTAGGAAGAGTGGCTTGGTAAAGAAAGCTTTTCTACCAATAAACATGATTTGGTAAAGCTGCTTTAATACAAGTAAATTGCTAATCAAAAGGGTGAATATGATTAGGTTGAAGGGGTTAATGAATATAACTGTTTATTTACTCAGTATCTGGAGCTAAAATATTTTAATATCTTTCTATCCATGTTAAAAATACTTTACAATCTGGGCATATTTTAAAAAGACATTCAGTATGCAATGGAAATACATTTTGTATAAGAAAAAAAGCCTACTCTGAATCAACTAACATGTATCCAATATGTTAGTACTGTGCAACATCCAATGTAGATTAAATTTAATTCTATACTTTCTACAACTTTTCTAAGTACCTATTTTGTAAGCAGACAATCTTCCTGTAACCTGATTGCTGAGCTTGGAAATCTTCTCAGACAATCCAAGACTTACAACAGAAGAGTGCATCTGGAGAATACAGGTTCATTATGCAGAACTATGAGATATTCTTCTTACTCTGTCATCTACTATCAACAAGACTATTTCATCTATAAGATAAAAGCTAAGAGCATTGTTTTATGTTTTCCAAGTCCCTGCTGCATGTACATCTCCTTCTTTTTACCATCAATACATACCTTACATCTGATGAAATACCCCTTTATCAATATTGACAATATATTGGGGACCAAAGTTATAGGGAAGGGGACACACTGAGATCTTTTTAATGTCTTCTGTGTGTACTTAAACATTTAGCACTGTATTTCAGCACAGCAAGTGAAAACCAATAGTAAAAGATTGAAAATCTAACTAGATTTCTACCCAGTGGCACTCAAGGATTTATATCAGCCTGATATACAAATCATTTTAAACAATGAGGTTCACTTTATTTAATGGAAATGTTCCTTCAGTAACTTATAGCATACCACAGCCATTTGAGCCCTTTGGTTATATTGATACCCTAAACCAACAAACTGTAACAGAGTGCTGCTGAAATTTTTCCATCAAATTATTAAATTATCACTTAAACCCTTTCAAGCAAACTTGATCTGCCTTTTATTTGTTCTGTTACCTCACTGACTGGATAATACATTGAAGAGATGTCTAAGTTGACGGACATGTTTTCTAGCTGTTGTGGCAAGAAGCTAAAGAGCAAGCTCGTGTGAACACTCAGCCCTTGGGTTCTCTAAGATTACATTTTCTGACATGACAGCTGAATTCATGTACATCCAGCTTGAGACATCTAGTACCTGGTTTTCAGAGGAATTGAACATCCACAAGTCGAAATGAAATTCACGGATATTGCAGATGCTCTGTACCTCTGAAAAAAAGCAGGCATAAAATACCTCAAGAAGGGCACCAAAGAGCAGTGACCATCTGAAAATTTTGGACCATAACATCTCACTGAATATTACCATATGACTTGGAGTTCTCCGTAATATGACAATACTGAAGTGTCAGTCTCTACAGCAAAGGGATACTGGGCAGATGGGACAAGCAGTGTTAAAATTGTGGTTATTATTGATTTCCTTTCTCCCAGAGAGATCATAGACAACCACTATATCAATACAGAATCCTTCAGTCCTTTTCATTTGTTAAAATTGTTCATTTGTAAAAATTGTTCATTTGAAAATTCAAAGATATTTAAGGCCAGAACAAACAAGGAGTCTAGTGGCACTTTTAAAGACTAACAAATGTATTTATTGCATGAGCTTTTGTGGGAGAAAATAGCCAGAAGAGGTCATTATGATCTGCTAGTCTCTTACCTTGTATACCACAGGCCATAGAATTTTTAACTTCTGTCTCAGCTAGGAGATGTCTTCCAGAAGGACATTCAGTGTTAATTTAAAGACTTAACAAGAAAAAAAGGAGCCAGGTTTTGGGAGCAATGGAGACGTCCAACATATCCTGCCTTAATATAATCTCTGGAGGAGCTCAAACCAACATCCTTTTGGTAAACAGCTAGACACAATGACCCATTATGCCACAGAGATGCTTTATGGTGGCTTATAAAATGCGTCGCTTATTCACAATCCTTTTCAGGAAATTACTATTCTTTAAATTTTCTGTCTAATATGTAGTTTTCCAATTCATCACCAATACATAACTAATGGGTTTAAACCAAATTGCAATTACTGCCCGCACCATCATCCTTCATGATCAACATGCTTATTTTTTCCAATGTGCACACATCTAATTTGGTTTTAAGTCATGTTATAATTTCTATTTCTTTAATTAATCATTTATTTTAAGGAACAAGGGAATAAACAAGAATTTTAGCTCTTTTTTGTACCTGGGATTTTAAGATTCATTTGTAGAAATAGGCCAATACAAAAAATATGGAGTCAAATCGATCTTTAGTTTTGCAGTAAGTCTTTACAATTTACTGATACCTTAGTACACAGTAGTGGCATTCACCATGGAATGCATTTCCTTCTCTAAATTAGAGCTGAATCCCAAACATATCCCAATAACCACCTATTTTTAAGTTTTGATATTGTCTCAATCTTGTCCTTTCTACTACATACCATTCCTTTTTGTAATTCTATAATTTTGCAATTTTCTTGCATCTTTTCAGTTTTCTCTTACTGTGAACACAAGAACTAGAAATCTTCAATCAAAACAGATGTGAGTATCCAATTCCTTGTATAATTTGTTATGACATTTTTCATGTGATTGTATTTCCATTAGATCATGGTTCTGAAGATAACATAAAATGTGATACCAAACTTCATAAGGCGAAGATGTCTTTATCTATAGGGAGCATATGAACACATGTACTTCAGTGGGTTTGTGTCTTCAGTTTTAAAGCCCTGGATCATACCAAGACACAGTAACTAAATCTTTTAAAGCAATACTTATGGCAAAGGCATGAGTATTTAACAACTCCGATGCCATTGACGCTGAGGCAAAATGTTCCTTCCAAGGTGGAATGTTAAATTAAGCTACTGAATTGGAAACAATAATATCTGCAATCCTATGATCTACTAAATTAAAAATATTGCCATGCAGAAAAAATGGACTTCTGTGACATGTCTGATAATGTATATCCTAAACTTCCCAATTAACTTTCAAAGCGCTTGCATTGTCTATACTGCAAACTCAAGAGTAAATTATTTGATTGCCAAGCAATTAAAATAGTGTCGTGACAATTTATGGCTATTATATTTGATTAAATTTAAGTACGTATTCAGACAGTCCAACTGGATGCTGCAGAGAGAGAGTGAAGGCCTGAGCCCATTGACTTTCATGAAACCAGGCTTTCATCCATAGAATTTCTGCCTTCATTTCAGATGTGAAACCCAAACCATTTCTCACTGAAATCAATGGAAAGTCTCCCTTTGATTTCAGTAGAAGAGGGATCAACCCTTAATGCACAGGAGGACAGTACGTACTGGATGAAACCAGTGGTTCATCTAGTCCAGTATCAGTCAAATGCTCCAGAGAGAAAGGTTCAGAAACGGACCATATGTAATAGGCCCTCATTGAAGTTAATAAGGTTGCCTGAATGAAGTGAGGGCAGAATTAGCTTTTCTATTTCTGCAGCATAATCTGAAAGCATTATAAAATTTAATAAACTATAAGAAGACAATTTAAACCTATTTTTAGTCCTTGAAAAAAATCAAAGGACTCTGATCTGTTTAAACTTTTTCAGTGTGTGTGTTTTGAGCACTAGCAGTATATACCTGAGATATTGTTCTTTGGAAGTATCAGGTATTAAGTCTTCACTAGTTCTAAAACTCATAAAGTCAATTATAATGGGCAGCATGTGTCAGCAGTTGCAGCTTCCCAGTTCTAGTAAATTTCATGCAAATTGATTTTTTTTGTGCAAATTAAACTCTTAGTGATCTTTGGGAGAAATTTCAGTCTAGCATGTCAATGGGTTTTCACAGATTTCCATTGCCACTGTTACCCCAGAAACTCAATTTATTCAGCTGTTAAATCAGTTTCTGTTTTGCCTACCAAGATTACTACTGCTGAGGTAAAATCAGTGTGGTCTGCTTGCCTAATGGTTAAACACCCTGGAAAATACGATTACAGCCCATCGATCAAGACCAGACAGAGCAGAAGATTCTTCAAAAACAAATGCTAACATTTATTTTGTTTTCACATTGTTACAATGAAACTCAAATACTAAAGATATTTTACCACATATAATCAGTTCTTACTTATCACAAGCGGAGCATCACATGACAGTTAGATAGAATGCTGTTATGCTGTGATACACTATATGAAAAATTACATAGACATCAATACTTATCAATAACATACTATACACCTTAAAATTCTTAATCTATCTCATTCAACAAATGATGATCAGTCATTTGTGGAATGGGTGGAGATGAGCCCTTCTCATTCAAACAGCAGTTATTCAGCTTTATTGACAGGCAGACCTCAAGCGCTTCTTTTACTTACAAAACCTTATAAATCATCCCTCTGTTTCATCTCTATGGATCCTTTTCTGATCTGTCATAGGCAAATGGATTTCCTCAGGTTCTGAGCACAGGCCTAGGACTTAGTTTGCTCAGACCTTTAGCGCATCAGTGCCTTACCAATGTTTCACAGATCCGCTTCTCAGGTTCTTTTCTGCCTCTTCACCACTGAGTTGTCAGCTGCCTCCAGTGGTACCTCAGACTCATCTGGGGGCAATCCTTGCTGTCTTAGGAGAAAGAATGTCAGAAAACATAGGGGAGGGGAAGGGAGAGAGGGAGAATGTGATAAAACATCGGGCGGGGGGCGGGAAAGAGAAGAACATGCCAGAATGTCAGGGAGCGGAAAAAGGGGGAAGGGGCAATGTCCAGGAATGTCAGGGAGGGGAAGGGGGGAACTTTAATGAGCAGTAGAATAGGGAAATATAAAGTTTATTCAGGTGGACTTCTGATAGGAGATAATGTTAAGGGAAGTGGGGGGGG
>ML685809.1:3292400-3319522 GCA_007922175.1 Pelusios castaneus | reverse complement strand
CCGAGTAGAATCACTGATCAATTACTTCATATGTTGAAGATACACTTATCTCTTGTTGTGAACTACTCTATTTGCATGACAATAACTGTTCCTAATCACTGTCATTACTTTGTAACTGGCTAGAGCCTTTTGCTGCTACCTGCTAGGATTTTAAATCCCTTCTGAGGTTTTTCTGTCAATTTCCATTTTACATTTATCCCATGGCCTTAGATATTTTGGGACTAAAATCTCTGGTCACACCACATATTAATTTGGCTGGCCCATGTATGCACTAAAGCCATGTGCTGGAATTCACTTAGAAATTTCTTTTGGAAAAAAAAAAGGGGGGGGGACCCAAAGAAAGGCATGTGCATTGTCCAGAAATCTGCTTTCCAAAAAAATTAACTTGGTCAGTTTTAAAGTATTTAATTATTTAATATCCACCAGAGCACTAAGACATGTTACTGTGAAACCAGTAATCAAAACTTTACTGCAAATTTTGAACTTTCAAGAGCTTTAGAAAGTCCCTGAAAATATTCATTACACAGGGCCCGCTCCACGCATAAGCCAGTGCCTGGCTTGGGGCGACCAAGGGCAGGGGTGCTGGGAAGCTGGATCCTGCGTTCCTGCCTAAGGTTTAAAATATGCTGGCCCAGAACATGCCTGAAACGCCATTCCAGGGCCCACAAATTTTCCAGTCCGGCATTTCGGGGAACAGAAGACTCGGGTGGAACACTTGTTCTGCCTTGTCCTGCTGCGGCCAGGCTGGGGAGTTTCAAATCTCCCACCCTGAGCATGCTCAGACTGAGAGTGCTCAGAGCAGGAGCGGCCAACTGGCCAAGGAGCAGCTCTGAGTCTGGACACTCCTGCAGCTCCGGCCAGGTAAGAGGGGCTGCAGGGGGGAGGGGGGCAAAAGGAGCAGGGAAAAAGGGGCCCTGGGAACGGGGGAGGCTGAGAGGAGCGGGGGAGAAAGGGGCTCGGGGGGGAGGCCGAAAGGAGCAGGGGGAAAAGGGGCCTGGTGGGAGGCCGAGAGAAGCGGGGAAAAGGGGATGGGGGGGCGCCAAAGCAAAAGTTGGCTTGGTGTGCCACAGCCCTTGAGCCGGCTCTGTCATTACATATTACTATACCATAAGTTTCAAAAAGACTAACTGGTTGGTTTGTTTTTTAAACCTCAATCTATAGCTATTTTAAATGTTAAGTCTAATGAAAGTTTTGTAGTTAAATTCTTCATCCACAAATGCAGAAATTCATGATGGAAACCCTGACACAGTTTTATGAAAGGCCCCAAAAACCTCAAGTCCATTAGGAAAATAAGCCTTTCCATGTTTCAGCAGTGACCCAATAATAATAAGACACTTAAGCTTACTCTACAGAGAGGAAATCAGTGGTTAGGGCACTAGCTTAGGACTTGGAGGACTTGGGATCAAATTCCCTATGCCAATACAGCCATCCTGTGGGACTTGGAGAAAGCACTTATGCCTACATTTTTTAAGCTATTTAGGTGTTGCTGCACAACATCTCAAGGCCCCACTAGTTCAAGAGGCTAAATATTATTTTCAAAAAGGATATAGGCACTTAAATCCCATCAACTAAGCTCCTAAATATCTAAATCCTTTTTTGAAAATGAGATTTAGGCCGCTAAATCAGCTAGCCATTGTAATACTGAGTTTCAGCAATTCCTTAAAAACATCTGGGCCTTAGCCTCTCTCTGCCTCAATTCCCATCTGTAAAATGGGGATAAGAATGCTTCTCTACTTTACAGGTATATTGTGAGGCTAAACAGTCTAAAGACTGGGAAGTGCTTTGAGATCAGCTGATGAAAAGTAGTTGTTATAATTACTACTTCACTACTAGCACTTGCGATGTCTTCATTAATGTTGAGATGCATTGGGGCCTGTCTCCATTGCTGAAGAACACTGTACAATGGGGAGGAGGATATGACAATCTGTGCCCCCTTTTGACATGCATTCAGGAATGGATGACCTTGTCATATAAAGTAACTGTCACAGACACAGGCTGTGTGATTTCAGCTACAATGGAGACATCATTAGTGTTTCCCTAGCTTTACATCGCTGTCAACGAAATTACAATCCACCCCACAGACTCAACTCCTGAAGGAAAAGGGCATTTGCAGAATTTAAAACTTCTAAAGTAGCTACACTGATTTGCATGACATGGTAGTAAAGACATTGCTGCTTATCACTAGTGCAACTGCACTATTTCCAGATGTTTGTATACTACAGAGATTAATTATTTTATGGTAAATACCTCCAGCGCGCATCTCAATGCAGCTCATAATGAACAGATGGCCACATCACGTATCCTGCTGGTACGCTCGGCTGATAAACCAAGGATTTATTAGTATAGAGACAACTATCCCAACAGTAATCCTAAATCTCTCCACAACAGGACTGAGGTACAGTGCAATGAAACCATGCTGTACCTGTCTGGGTAACCCAAAAGACTTCTGTTTCCAGTCCTATGTACCAAGTACTTCAGAAAAGCCAAATGGACCCTCTTTAAACTGTGGGGTGGTAGTTTTGCTTACACTAAGATGCACCACAATTTCATTTTAAGTGCATATAAGTATTTTGGACAAATATATTCACAGATCTTTGTGATGATCTGACTACCTACCTGGATTTCACATGAAATTCCTCCAAGTCTTGTTTTTGGTCCAGGGAGTGAATTAACCACCTGTCTCTATGAACGCTTGGGACTAGATAATGCTGTTCTTTGAGATTTATTTTAACAGGCCTTTGGTGGTACTAAAAACAAAACAAAAATATCCATGTGGAATTGTCCATCAAAGAGAGTGACTATAGAACAAAGAGCTGGCCTTCAAGGAAAAAACATAATAGATCAGTGGTCTTTCACTTTTGTCCCAAGCTAGTCAATATTCTTGAGTTTCCATTCAAATAGTGTTTAGTTATGTGCGTGCATTCCTCTGTCTGTGTATATACATAATGGTGACAGACAGTTATAGGAGGCTGTAGCATGCCTCACTTGGGGGCAGCAAGATTAGTGGTCAGAATCCCAATCTCTCTTTAAGTCTTGCACAGTGGAAAGATCCAGGGGTAGCTGGGTTAGTCTATTTCAGCAAAACAAACAAAGAATTCTGTGGCATTTTCATGGGCATAATCCACTTTCCTCAGAAGCATCTACGCCTTATGCCTTAAATAAACATATTAGTCTTTAAAAGTGCCACAGGACTCTGTTTATTTTTCTGTAGGTCTTGTGACAACTCTTCCAGGCAGTTAGGGGTGCCCAGCAGTGGGGGGAGTGGGGTGCTGCATGTGGGGTGGTTGTGCAGTGTTCCTGCAGGGTGGCTGTGCAGGAGGGCCACAGCTTGGTGCTGATGCTGTAGGCAGCCTGAAGAGGGGCAGACCAGAGGCTGTGCCCATCCCCTGGCTGGCCAGCCCAGGGGCTGGGCAGGCAGACTGAAGCAGGGTTAGAGGCAGCTCACCACTCTTGCTGGCTGGGTTGGATTTTTGGGGGACCATGGGGCCCCCTTTTAGGATAGAACCAGGGTCTGCAGCCCTTAAAGCCCCTGCCTTAATCTAGCCCTGTCCATGGGCAGAGTTTGGGGGGAACTGTGGGGGCAATGCATCCGGAACAATTTAACCCCAGCCTACACACTGCCTGGTGCTGTCCCAGGCCAGACTTCCCCAGCCTCAGTTGCATATGGAGAGAAAAGGCAGGAGAGGGGAAGCGTTAGGCCAGGTCAGCACAGCCGCCGGGGACATCAGCGAGTGGTACCTCTTCCAAGGAGGGCTGTTCCAGTGCCCACCACAAGCTGGTGCTGGGGGAATGGATGGTCCCCACCATATGCCACTCTTCACCCAACAGGCAGGGCCCCCTTCCTGGCTGCAAGCACCAGCTTACCAGCCCAAGTTGCCATGGCATACTGGGAGAGCAATGTCCCTGGTGCTAGTGTGGGGCCCGGGGGGGGGGGCGGTGCTGGCCAGGCCTTACTTGGAGGAACCACCCCTCCACATCTCCAATAGCCACACTACTCCCCCAAACTCCACCTCTGCCCCCATCCCAGATCCAAGGCTAGCTTTCTCCTCCAGCCCTGAGGGCCTATGGCACTTTAACTGTCAACACTGATGTTTGTTTCATTGCTCATAACATGTAAGAAAGGACAGAAAGATCATATTATGAATATCATCAGCAGCATTTCTCAAAACAGAGGTGGTGCAAAGGACTAGTGTGGAGCGGCTGGGTGGGCAGAAGACATACACATTATTATGTGTAGGCCTTTAACATGTAGCACAACTGCAGATTGAGCACTACTGGCTTATTTTCCTGTGACAAGATTAAGTTCAAATTTTGAAAAATTTAGGAAATCTTGAGGTAAGATCAATTTTAAACTTAGTTAGTTCCTCACTTGCTTAAGAATTATGACACAATTAAAGAGGGGAGACATGTCTCATGCATGAATTAATACAATTTTACGGGGCTAGTTTCCTTTCAGTAGTTTTATATTTTTGTAATTAAAAAAACCGCACACATGCCCCATAACTATAAGAACTCCACATTCATGCAACTTTACTAGCTTCCTATAATCATGTGTATCATGACTGGACCTACTGTGCTGTATTTTCATGAGCTGCTGGAAATCTTACCAAAAAGAAGAAGCTGCTACCAACAATCTTTCCTACAATAGCTCAGCAACCTAGGTAACCTCAAAAAACAAAGATCATAACATGTATTACCGAGAGTTAAAAACACTGATGTCTTGTCTCTTTCCGGAGTTCTGCTGAAGTATAAATGGCAAAAGTTGAAAATTTATTACAGTTCTCACAATATTTGTGAGTTTTTGAGCGGGGGGGGGAGGTTAAACAGGATCTGGTGTGCTTACATGAGAATTCAATTTTCATTTTAAAAAAAGTTTCTGGCCCTTGTGGTAGTGGAGAAAAGATGGAAACATATCACTGAAATACTATAAAATCAGAAGGCAAATAAAAGGACATTAAGCTATATTTCTTTTAACTCTTTCCCTCCTCACTTCTCTGGAGGATGATATTTGGAAAATGCAGTTGATTCTATTTGGAAACATTTTTCCTTTTAGACAGAAAGTGATATCTACCCTTCAGAGCTAATCCAGAACAGATCCAGCTTTACTGCATTAAAAGCACCAATCAGGACTATATATTAGGGGATAATGGGTCAAGAGTCGTCTTTTCTTCTCATCCTGTTGCTAGAATTAAGGAGTGGGAGGTGGGGGAAGGGAGGAATTGGGCTTTGAGAGTTCTCTCTGAAGCATTTTAAGAATGGGGGATTCATATTTTATCTGTAAGTTTCCCCCTATGGGTTGAAATCCTGTGATCACATCCAGACAGTGATGTGCCCATGCAGATCCTATTACAGGACCAGGCCTATGGGCATCATTCAGCCCAGCAGCAGTAAGAACCTGCAAAGACAGCTCTAGGATGAAAATGAGCAATATGTCTAGTTATTTCTCAGCTGCTCTGCTATATATCATGTTCTGAAATACTCAGCATGAACAGTGCAATGCTAAATTATAGTGTATTGTCCAGTTCCAGCCTGGCGCAACAGCAGTTCTGCAAGTTTCAAGAGGTCTCATGAAAGGAATAGGAGACTCTCCAAACTATTACTTACCATTTATATACACTTTGTGACCCACTAGAGAGTAGTGTAAAGAACTCTTAGTGTAAATGAGAATCAGGCCTGGATTCTATAACCCCCCCTCCCCCCCAAAGGGGTACAAGAAAACATCTGTGGAAATTGTAGAACAACATTCCTTATTATTAACAAACCAAAACATTTTCTCCAGATATTAATCCCCACTTCTTTCCACATCTCCCTGAGCTGTTATAACCCTCTAGTCCTGGCTCGCATATCAGTAGCAAGTGTAATTTAAATGCAAAAAATCATCTTGCAGAGGATTAGGTTTTTGTGTAAATTCCTTAAGATATCTGAAATTAATGTTTGTTCTGCATCCTTTGAAGTGGGAATCATTTGTACAGTACCTACTTCTATAGCCTTGAGACACCAATCAGATATTCAGATACACAAGAGAAGCTGTCCCTATACAAGGTATTTAAGATGAAGGTCACTGTTCAGTCTTTGAGGCTTGTCATCACTTTAAAACCTTCATTGAAAATTGAAGAACAGCTTTCTCAAAATATCTGCTTTAGTATCAGGCCTTCAACAACAGCATTGTATTGGTCACACTGCAAACCAAAATGGGGTCGGAGCCAAAACCTATTGAAGTCATTTGAAAGGCACACGCTGACTTCAGTGAGCTTTAGAAAAGTCCTTATCCTGTGTATTTTATCTGTTTACCTGTGGAGGAGCATGTGGAGGAAAGGTGGTAGTGGAGGAATCAAGAATGGTAGTGAGAGGCTAGTTAGATCGGATATGATAGATAAAGGGGGAAGAATATCATTCTGGTTGTGGTCTCATAAAGGTAGCTTGGAACAATGAAAAAGCCACCAAGCAATGATGACCAACTATGCTAATTCTGCAACAAAAATGGTGCACATGCAATGCCATCACCACGGTAACCAGCAGTTGTGGGTGCCCACAGCCTCTTAAAAGTTAGGTTACTTGTATATAGGCATCTGGGTATGACTGAAGGAGGACAATGAACTGTAGGAACCCAGCCTGAGAAGTTTTGTCTCTCTCATTCTAGGAAACATGATGTTTGATAATTCCAGAAATAAGAAGTTTTGATTTTTAAGTTTAAACCAAAGTTTTTTTCCCCCCAAAGAACTCCAGTAAATAGATATGAACTCTGAAAAGGCATTCTCTGTAGTACATGAGGCTAATCTAAAACAGAATGGGGAGTCTACAGCCCCAGGTAATACATTACTAAATTTTGCTAATGAATCTCTTGTATGAGGACTGTTGTTTGTTATAAATCACTTTTATATTCTTTTTGCTAGAATTTTGCTTGACACAACAAATATCTACATGAGCTAATTCCACAGTTTCCCATCCTTGCAGTTAGAGCAGAACAAATATATTATGATCACATTCTGTTTTGTGACACTAGAAATATGATTTTTTTTTCACATTAGGACAAGCACTACATATTCTTCATGCAGGTTGTCGTTCTGTTAGCTCAAGTCAGTAGAACTTAGAAAATAATAGTTCCAAAATAGATTAAATAACTTCTTTATTATGCATCTCAACAACTATATCATTACAAATTATTGGTATTGCTTTAGTGCTTAGGAGCCCTTGTCATAGATCAGGGTCCCATTTTGCTAGGCACTGTACAAACAAGAGACAAAAATGGTCTCTGCCCCCAAAAGTTTACATTCTGTGTAAAGTGACTATCTGAGCATGATATGTTACTACAAGTTCTGAACTTTGTTCTAGGACATGGATTTGGAGGCAAACTGACAACTCAGTTATATCTTCAGCCCTAGCCCTTTAAAATTCCTTATATCCTGAGAGAACAGAGTGTTCCAGCTTTACAGGAACTCTGCATTATTCAGTTCAATGAAATTCACCTACTGGATAGGAGATCCCCTCTAGTATAGAAGGAATTGTGAAGGACAAGGAGTATAGTCATATGTTCAGGACATATCTCCAAAGAAGTGTCATTACAGTGAATAAAAGGATTGGAAGGAGGAAGTCAAAGGAAGGAGGGGCATCTTACTGACTATACATCTGGAAACTGGGTGTCATGGAGATTATATACCCCGTGCTGACCCACCAACAGTGCAGGAACTGCTGGTCAGTTCTGATTGGCAGCATGACAGCAGCTGGGAGAATAAAAGAGATGGGAAGCAGAGGAGCAGGGTGGTTGCCACAGGAGCAAGCAGTTGGAGAAGGGAACTTCTGCTTCCTAGCTGCTGAAAGGCTGCTTAGAGACAGCATCCTGAGCCAGAAGGCTGAAAAGCTTACAGAAACCGTGGAAGGTAGGAAAGAGCTCAGGGCATAGATGAAATTGGTGAATCCTGATTCTGCCTGGCTGCTTAGGGGCCCTGAGCTGGAACCCAATGGAGTGGGCAGGCCTGAGTTGCCCTACCAACCTGTTGAAAGACTTAAGAGCTGAGGGGGGTTTCCAGACTGGGCCTCAGAAACTGACTAGCAGCCCTGTCTGGAGTGAATTCAGGTGCAATGCTTCACCCAGCCAGTGGGGTGCTGTTGCACCAACCCAAACTGAAGCAGCAGTATCCAGACCGGTTTGGGAAGATGTGCAACATATAACCCCTAGGATATTCACAGCTGTTCCAATGGGAAAGACCATTCTGGCACAGGGAGACAGAGCCTCCTTGGCACTTTCATAAACATGCAAGCCTGAGCTCAACTGTGAGAGAGCTGACTAAGGACACTCATACAGCTTAATAAATATCACTGTAATTAAACTGTATCACACACATCATGTCTATCTTAGTCTAGTTTATGTTCTACTAAACATTTATTTATCCCAAATTAGAATTTGAATGCTGGGAGCACAATTGCTTCTGGGTCTTCTGGAGAGAAGAAATTTGAATTGTCTTCAGGGAAAGCCACATCAAGAGTGAAGGCTATAATCTGAGCCTTAATCTTAGGAAAGAGATTGTGTAATTCCCCTCCCCTCTGCCCCAAAAAGAAAAAGGTACTACAAAGAAGCTGGCTGTAGTCAGTGTGGACATGGAGACAACCTAAACATCAGGGCCGACCCAACCATACACATGAACTAGGCAATCACCTAGGGTGCCAGGTTTTAAGGGGTGCAAAATTAGATGAAAGTGAATTTTTTTCCTCTATTTAAAAATGTATTAATATGTTATCATTTTTCTCTATATAGAAAATCCTTGGGCCTGTTCTGCTAAAGATCCATGAGGTCTGAGGAGTGATTACAACAGCAAAACACATTTTTTAAAAGTCCATTGAAATTTTTTTTTAAATGTAATTTTAGACATCACCAAAGATTCCTATGGACAGCAATTTCTGTTCCAGTAATCCTACATAATAAGAAATTATCTTATAGTTCATCACTATAACTCATATGAATGCAGTGATTTTAGATTAGTTCTGTACCTGTCCTGAGTAGTTACCCTTAAATTTCCTTCTTTCCGAACCACAAAGCCAAAGTCCTGTTTTCAAACAGAGTAACTCCTTTACTCCTAATTTACACCAATGTGAGAGAGACTAAGGCCCTGGAAGTAGGTCATGTTATCTCAGATATTAAGACTGCAAACTCATGTAACAGACCTGTGTGTCATTTTTACCATTCTCCTCTCATAATGGTTCTTTTTATTAATTTATTAATAGGCTAGAACCTAATGCAGTAGCACTGAAGACCTCATTCATGGATCAAAGAGCACTGTTCAAAAACATTGAGGCAGTTTCTTCTCTAAACAATTTACTATCTACTCATAAGACACCAAGAGGATACAAAAAGGACACAGGGGAGCACAAGAGAGCAATGAGATATCAATGGTCAGCATAATGAGTAGACATACTTAGTTACCATTATTAATATTATATATAACATTTGGCAAATTGCCAAATCTTAATATTGAATGCTCAGATATTCCATACCTTCTTTATACCAATTGATTCATCTGCATTATACATCCTAGGACAGCACATTCTCTGGGCCCAGTCCAATATTCCTCACAGCACAGTAATCAACAATTACACCACACTGCTCAAATCCATATACTGTGCTTACTGAATTCATACAGCAGTATTTTTGTGGAGTGAGGGAGGGGAAGGAAGTGCAAAAGGGCAATTCAAAGCTTTTCTAAACTCTACACACATTTTTTTCTGCTGCTTTTTCTTTGTCCATCAGATCACTAATGTATTCTGTTAACTGAATCAGATTCATCTGATAGGCTCTTCCTTTCATTGAATCACACTAACTGGCCTTTCTGCAAGTGTGCATTGTCTAAGGCTAAAGAATGTTATCCTTTATCAATTTCCTACAGTGTAAGTCAGGCTTACAAGACTGTGGGCTCCTGTTCTATGTCTACACTTGTTAAGTCAACTCTGATAAGTCAATTTAACGGAGCGTCTACACTTAAAGTCATCTTAAGTTGACCTTGTTAAGTCGACTTAACAGAGCCTGTAGTGTAAATATATATGTATATATATGTATGTAAATATATATATTTATATATATATATAAATAAATATATGGCTTTAAGTTGACTTAAGTCGACTTAATAAGGTTGACTTAATTCAACCTTCAGAGGTGGTGTTATTAAGTCAATTTAAGGAAGCTCTTAAGTCAACTTAACAAGTGCCCAGTGTGGATGCAGAGTTCTGTAGGTCAACTTAAGGGTCCTACAGTCGACCTAAGGCGCCAGTGTAGACACACCACTGGATAGTCCCACGATCTCTTTAACTAGCCGCCTTTCATAAATTGACAAGTTATCAAAATTTTGCTGAAAGCCTATCACCCTCAATGCTGCCTGTAAAACTTTAGTCATTGTGAGCAGCAAGTCAACTTTGCACTTGCTCCAAAGGATACCTAAAAAATTTTCTCTTCTGAGCTTTCTGAACTATATGAATTAAACTGCCTTAGGGTGGCAAAGGTGATTATATGAGAGTTCAAGGCACTGGTTACAATTTGAAATATACACCATACTTTTGATACCTAAAAAGAAAGTGTTAATCCAAAAAGAATTATTTACCAAACCAAAGTACAAAACTATTTTGTTCTGCCCCCTTAAAAACAGCAAAGCATTATTTTTCCAGGATACAGACATATTTATTGAATGTAATAAATATTGTAAATTACTTTTACACTAATTGTATACATTTCAAGAATTTACATTCTTCACACTGTCACATTACTTTCAACTCAATTACATGGTGTCAGTTTTGTCTTTGCTTCAAACATTTCTCTCATTTTGAAAAAAAATAAAGCAATAATTACAACTAACCTGCCACTTTTAAACCTCTTGTTTCAACTATATTTTTATGTAGCTGTAATTTACTTAGAATATAGGTCTATTTTTGCTCCAAGTTCTAACCTGTTGCTAGTGGATTCTCTGTACCTTAAAGTCTTTAAACCATGATTTAAGGCCCTCAATAACTCAGTCATAGGTTAGAGGTTTATTCCAGGAGTGGGTGAGTGAGGTTCTGTGACCTGCATTATACAGACTAGGTGATCATATTGGCCCCTTCTGATCTTAGGCTCTATGGCTATGTCTACACTTGCTAAAATTAGTTCGAATTAGCTAGTTTGAACTAACTAATTCGAACTAATTTTAGTTAGTTCGAATTAGCTTAATTCGAACTAGCATGGCCACACTGGAATGTTAGTTCAAACTAAGCAAGCACTTGCTTCCCTCCCATCCTCAGCACACTCCCTATGCTAGAAAGGAACGTGAATAGGAGCTGCTAGTAGCTGCACGATTTTGTTGGGCAACAACTTTCATAATGCAGCATTCTGTCAGGTTCATAGGCATCATTCAGTGATCTCTTTCTATGAAAACTTGACTATGCTAACAACATTGGTCTAGTACAAAGCTCCAACAGGTTTCATGAGGCACTGCAGCAAATGGAGGAAGAGTAAGCTAAGGTTGGCCTCCATGTTTTGAGGTCGAAGACAAAGATGTAGAATCTAGGATCAGGTCTACCTGTAACTCCAATCTCTTTGAATAAAGAAACTGTTGAAGCAGTCTCCAGATTTTGCTGTTTGGATTCTGTATTTACCAGTTCCTCCAATTCTCACAAGGAGGTTCTCCACCGGATTGGCATCACTGCATCTGCCGTTGGTCATTTATGATGTATATGGAACCAACATCATCTCAGCATAGGACAACCAAGTCTGGGATCTAGTCACACTGTGTCCTCTCCATGCTGTTGTATGATTGCAAAACATAGATGCTGTGCTACTCAGACTACACAAACCTGGAGGCTTTCCACACAAAGTGCTAACATTGCATATTGGGCAGAAAATAGAATAACTTCATTTGTAATGCAGGTGTTTATGGTTGCTCCAGTCTACAGACTGCTGAGGCCATTGTCTGCAGATGGTCTCTCACTCTTTTCAGATATGTCATGAAAATGACACATGATGTTCCAGCTAATGTTGTTCTCCGAATAGCTTGTAACACCTGAGATAAAATTCCATCAACCAAGGGGTGAAGGCGCCGCAGAGGCAGATTTGGTATTACATGGGTTCATCAAGTCTGTTCCAATGTGGATCTCTCAGTCCATCAAGTCATTGCAACCACACAGGACCAAATGACTGTTCGACTGAAGAAATACCTTTTAAAAAAACAACTAGATGCATAAATTTAGACTTCTCCTAGTGGTTCCCCTAGCTGTTCATGAATGTTGTTTCTATTTTATCCTGAAACCTAACCTAACCATCCATCCATCTGACCACTCCCTGTGTTGTTTGTCCACACAGGCATTAATGATTCTGCCATGTATGATCCTAAGGAGATCAATAGTAACTACAGGGCTCTGAGTGCAAGGATGAAAGAGTCAGGGGCATCAGCGTTGTTCTTCTCCATCATCCTGATTGAAAGGAGGGCCCTAGCAGGAACACAGACACCTTGGAGATGAACGCATGGCTGCACACATTGTGTCAATGGAGGGTCTTTAGCTGTCTCAGTCACAGGATGCTGTTCCAGGAAGGATGACAACTGGGAAGAGATGGGGTGCAGAATAGTATCTTCATGCACCAACTCAATAGTCTAGTGAGTAGGATTTTAAACTAGATTCAAAAGGAGCAAGTGACAAAAGCCTAAAGATAGATATAAAAAGTTGACCTTAATAGAAGTCAGGAGGTTGGGGGGTGGGAATGGAAAAAAGTAATAGGGACATAGTAGCAACAAGAGGGTAATCAGCAGAGAAAATCTGCTCTACATCTTAGATAACTATATATAAATGCAAGCAGTATGGGGAATAAAGAAGGTGAATTGGAAGTATTGGTACATAAGCTAAATCATTACTTAAGTGGCATCACAGGGACTTGTTGAGATAAATCCTCTCATGACTGGAAGACTGGTATGGAGGGTGTGACAAGCTGGCTGCACTCCCTGCTTTGCTGAAAATAACATTCCTCCAAGAGTAATTACAGTGGTGGGAAGCTTCAGGAGCAGCCCCCACTGCCGCAAGATCTGGCCGTCAGTTTCAGCAGCAGCTTCTCAGAAACATCCCCCACCACAGAAGAAAGCTGCAGTAGTTGTCCATTTCAGTAACAGCTCTTAAAGAGGCTGGTGCCTACCGCCAAAGCTCTCCTACCTCACCGCTGATGGTTTCTTTCAGCGAAGGGGGGGGTTTAGTGGCAAGCTCCTTTGCAATGACACATTCAGCTGCTGAGCTGCAACACTCTTGTGTATCATGACACAGTGGTTGAGAACCACTGACTTAGAGGAGAACGACAAAAATGATAAACAGTTTAGAAAACCTGACCTATGAGGAAAGGTTAAGAAAAAACTGAGCATGTTTAGTCTTGAGAAAAGTCAGCTGAAGATGGACCTGATAAGACTCTTCCAAGTAAATCAGAAGTTGTTATAAACAAGTGTAACCCCTTTGCCAGACCGTGACGGCAGCAGCAAAGGACCGGGTTCTGTTTCTAGGGGTTCCCAAATAATGTTATACCAACAATTGGCTCGAGCCCCCACCCAGTCTTCTGGGAAATTACACATCATGCCCTGGGCGCCCTAGAAGGGCAATACTTCCCCGCTCGCAAGCACCAGTCTGAGTGTAACACATAAAAGGTTTAATAAAGACTATATAAAGGCAACATCAAAACACAGCACTGGTTGGGATACAGTGCAAAGATTCCCACAAAACCCAATAAACAGAGCTCATTCTACCACTAAGGGAGGAGGGGGAGTCAGCCCTCAGTCCTCCCCTCCAATTTTCCTCTGCCACCTCAAGGTCTGCTCGCACCACCCACTGGCCACTCACACCCGCTGTCCGCAGACACTGTCTGGGTCCGCCGACTCTGCCGCTGACCTCTGGTCGCACCGCTCGCCGGTCACACTTGCTGTCCGCTGGCTCCGCCGCACCACCCACTGGTCACACCTGCTGTCCGCTGGCTCCGCCACACCGCCCGCTGGTCACACCTGCTGTCCGCTGGCTCCACCACACCGCCCGCTGGTCACACCTGCTGTCCGCTGGTCACACCTGCTGTCCGCTGGCTCCACCTGCTGTCTGCTCTTAGTGATTTCAGCTCGCTGGGAAGTTTCTGCTTCCCTAGTGATTTCAGCTCCTCATCAGTGATTTCAGCTCGCTGGGAAGTTCCTGCTTCCCTGGTGATTCCAGCTCAATCAAAATAACAATAGAGCCTCTACAAGGAATCTTTAGGTCTATTCTTTAACAATGGGTGGGGAAATAGGTGTTGACTTAAGGCACAGCTCCAGCAGAGCTAGTGCTCACACCCCTCCCCACCTGGTTTTACAAGTCTGAAAACTAGAATTGCTCACTTTTCCAAGTTCTCTATTGCTGATGGTGACTTTTCCATCAGCTCCTTGGTCAATAACAGATATACAATCAAAGGGTGGCATATCATGAAAGAGCAATATCTCCTTTCCCCCTTCTGATAAAACACCAGATTTAGAGGATTTGAACCAGTCACACATACCAACTCCCATCATGCCCAGCCTCTGGGTGAAATTATGCTGAGTGTCATGCAAATACCAACCACAGGTAAATCAGTGGCCCCCCTCCCTACTTAGCTGCTAAGCAAGAGAGGCTCTCAGATTCCTAACCTCGCTTACATCCTTACACAAGACAATGATCAATTGTTCTCCGTGTCCACCAAAGATCGGAGAAGTAGGAACAGGCTTAATCTGCAGCAATGGAGAATAAGATTAGATGTGAGCAAAAGCTTTCTAACTATATGGGTGGTTGACCTCTGGAATAGGCTTCCAAGAGAGATTGTGGAATCCCCATCCTTGGAAACTTTTAAGAACAGATTGGAAAAACACCTGTCAGGGGTAGACTAGGCTTAGTTGGTCCTGCCTCGGCACAGGACACTGGATAGCTAATCTCTTGAGGTCCCTTCCAGCCCTACATTTCTATTATTCTATGATTTCCAAAACAAGCTGATGTTAATGAGGAAAGTTTTCCACAAGAAAACTTAGTCTATCGAAATTCTCCATAGGTTTTTGTATGTTTGTACTAAATGAGCAGCTCATCCATCACAATGAAGTGCTCAAATCCCTTAAAGACCATTGTGCTAATTTAATGCTATCATTTGATTAATGCTCAGTGCTTCTACTTTTCAAAAACCCAGGGAAAGATAAAAAATGTTTTTTTTTCTGCTTTTACTATTTTAAACACAGACTTTGGAAGCTAAATTTAACAGTATGTCATTTTTTACTGCCTGCTTAGGACTCTGCAGTATAAAATGAATTTACGCATATTTTATGTATATCAAGTAGGGGATAAAGAAATATAAAATACCGTTCCTCTCCTTCCCCACTCAACACCAGTCTATTTTAGCAACCCCTTCACTTTAATCACTATAAAGGCTGAATTTTAAGACCTTTTGTTGGCAGTAATTACATTTTTCAGTAGTGCTCACAATGTGCTAGATCTCTGTTGAATCACAAAGACAGGAATGATCCCTACCCCAAGAAATGCACTAGAGCTTTTGTTTCACTTTCAACACTGTATTGGGATGTCTGAATGGAGTAGTGTTCTAGGAATAGTGAGAAAGATTTATTTATGCAGTATAAATGACCACATTAAGATAGGTTAGCATTTGTCTTTCAAGGGCTTTTTTAATACTATGTTTCACAGTTGCAGTACAGGAAAATAGATTAGATAAACCAAATTCTGTGTTCAGATAAGGAGCTAAGATAATTAAGCACTGAGTATATCAGTACATTGCATATACCCCTGTACCTAAATAACCCATCAAAGGAGAAATAAGTCTTATGGAATACAAATGAAATACTAACAGAAAGGAGCTAATTTCAAAGCAAGTGGTTATTGTGCATAACTGCAGGTCAAAGACTCAAAATGCATTCCTCATTCTCTATCATCAAAGGAAAAGCCCGTGTGAATAGTGATCCTGTCAGCTTGTTTTCTTTGAGAAGCAGCTATAATTTTGGATTCAGGGAAAGATCCTTCTTCCCAGATCCTATGTGACTCTGGGAAGAAAGATAAAGGAGCCTAAGGCACAAGTGGTATTCTTGTCCATCCTCTTGTTGAAGGAGGAAACCCAGTAGGGGCGTCTAATTGTGGAAGTAAATGCATGTTTACACAGGTGGTACCAGAGTTGGATTCTTTGACCATGGGATGTTGTTCCAAGAAAGATTGGTGGGAAGAAATGGGATCCACTTAATGAAGAGAAGGAAAAGCATCATCACAGATAGACTTGCTAACCTAGTGAGGGAACTTTAAACTAAGCTTACCAGGTGAGAGAGACTTAAGCCCAGAGATAAGTGGGGAAGTGGGATACCAGGAGGATAGATGAGGATGAGCACAAAGATGAGAGTGCAACAGCGGAAGCCTTCTAATTTAGACCAAGACAGTAGGGAAACCAATTAGTTATATTAGGTGCCTGAAAACAAATGCAAGAAGCCTGGGAAACAAGCAGGAAGAATTGGAAGCCCTGGTACAATCAAGGAACTCTATGTGATTGAAATAACAGACACTTGATGGGGTAAATCGCATGACTGGAGCACTGTCTTGGGTGGGTTTAAACTGTGCAGGAAGGACAGGCAGGAGAGAAAAGACTGAGTAGTTGTACCGAATATAAAAGAACAATATGATTGCTCAGGGCTCAAGTATGTAACTGGAGAAAAGCCTATTGAGAGTCTCTAGTTTAATTTTTGAGGTGAGAGCAATAAGGGTGATGTTGTGGTGGCATCTGCTATAGACCACCAGACCAGGAGGATGAGGTAGACAACGCTTTCTTCAGGCAACTAATGGTTCTCATGGGAGACTTTGATCACCCTGATTCCTGCTGGGAGAACAATACAGCAATGTTTCCAGTTGGATATAGAGTGAGCGTATGTGTGTCAGGAGGATGCTGATGTCCAATCTGATTTTCCATGAGGTACAGGTATGCTAAGAAGTGTAGTTTTTCAAATGGTAATCCTCTCTCCCCCAGAGGTGTGGACAGTCACCCGTTAGTCTACTAACTGAACAAGGACAATTTTAACTAAGTGAAGCTAGGCTTGCAGATATCCCAGATGAAGCCGGGTGAACAATGTCACTTAGATTTACACATCCTTGGGCTTAGACCCTCATGGTTCCACTCCTAAGCAAGTTCTTGAAAGGGCATTGCTCATTAAGTAAAGATCTTGTATGGAGGAGGTTCTCCCTGACCCAGATCAGAGAGGGTCCTCCATCAGGTATTTCCTCAGGCAAAGTTCACAAGCTTCTTGAGTTCTGAGTGGGACAAACAACAAATATTGCACTTTTCAGGGATATGTATCTCACCCAGACAGCAGAGGTAGCAGTGATGTTCATCACTGAGGGAGCAGGACTAAGGGCAAGAGCTGCAATTCTTGAAGCCCAGACTCTGAGCATTGTCACAGACCTGGGAAAGGAATCGTCAGGCAGGGAAAACTTACTACACTCAAAACTTCAACTAGCTAACTAAACGGAAGAGAGGATTATTTACAATTGTGTGTAGAGGTTCTGCACAGGGACTGAAGAAAGAAAGGACACAAAATTCTAGCGCACAACAGTGGTAACAAGAAGGAATTGGAAAGGTGTTGACCCACTTTGCTCTTATATCCTTGGTCAGGAGCACAAAGAGACCTGCACCTTTGTGGGCCAATAGACACTTATTTTGAGAAGTTCCAGACTTGGGTTCACGGCATACATGTATACCCATGATGGAATACACACAGGGACCAACACTAGAAGAAGAATTAGCATCTACAAGTGTGTGCATGGTGAAATTTATGAAATAATAAAAATTGCATAATGTGTTGTTTGTACAGCTATCCATACAACATAACAGGAACAATGATTGGAGGGGATAACAATAAATAACTATTATGGAGAACTAGGCAACAGCATATAAGAAATGAGATTAATTTCAGCAGTGTTTAGAGAGGGAGGGGAATCAGTGAAGTGGAATACAGACTGTACAGGTGAGGTAGCAGATCAACCTGTGACTGCCATCAGAGCAACAGAAATAAGTGATGAGCAAGGAAAACTAAGCTCATGGAAATAGATGGATTCATGACCATGAAGTGACGTGGGGCCTCATCCAAGCTCCATTAGAGCTACTGAGAGTCTTCCCATTGATTTTATTGAACTTTAGATCAGGGTCTTAGAGGAGGGTCCAATGGAATTATTTCAGGATGGGGGTGAATTGATTATGTTTGCTTGAGAGGACTAACATCCACCAAGTCACTAGTCCATGCAAAGCTTTTGCACTCTGCTAAAAATAAAGCTATTCTGCTCATTCTCAACTGAGATATTTTACAATTCACTGATGCCAAGAGTCTTCTCTTTAGTTGGTAACTACACAGAGACAGCTAATATTAAAGAGACAGTAAAATACACCATTAAGTCTGAGCTTCAGGCTGTCTCCAGAACTAATTTTAGAAAGACAAGTAATAAAACAGACTCATGTAATTCATTAACTACACATAGCTCTTGGACTGATTGTATTCATCACTCTCAGCTTTACTAACCTTGCAAGCAAAAGATAGAGTCACACAAACTAAGATTAATGAAAATACTCCAATATGTTAAACACAGCACAAGCCAAGTGCTTTTAAAGACAAAATTTTTTATTGCTGACGTTTTTAAATGCTTAGAGTTTACTTTACTCTAAATAAGCTTATATAAACCAGACAGGATTTGATAGACATCTCGAACAATTGCAGTAATAAGAAATCGGCATGGCTTGCATTTTTTACATATAAAGTCCTAAAGAACACATCATATGACTATCTGCGGCTGCTATTGCCTTTGACCTTATTTATTTTCATTCTGTGTTTAAAACAGGAACCATCTGTCCTCATTTTCTATGCAATCCCTGAATCCCCACCTAGAAATTAGATCTTTGTTTTATTGAAGAGCAATGCTGTAAATTTTTACTGACCAGTTTGTCAAATTCAGGTTTATTTGGCTATTTTTTATTTTCATTAATTCAGACTGACAGCACATAAATAATCTCAGATGGGTAAAGTGATTTTGTGATGTCCCTATCTCCTAACAATTCTTATGTGTTGTTCGTTTTTAATTGAATTTCGCTCCCCCTATTCAAAAAGGTTTGTTTGTAGATTTCTTGTTCACCAAAAGGAGTGGAATTAAGATCTGGTTTATCCATCTTGATTTTGTTAGAATATCATTATCTTTAATAGAGTACAGAATTTTTCTTTATTGATGCTGTATATGCATCCTAGATATAATTAAGGTTTAAAGAATATGCTGAGTAGGCTATATTTCACAAATGAAGACAATATTAAATGGACAATATTACTAGGTAAAAGGAGAAAAACAGGAGAAATTGTTCATATTCCTCTGGCATCATATATTTTAATTAGTGCAATGCTTGATTTAGGAAAAAAGCTAAACTATAAAGCAGAAGAAATATATGTTGCATGACAAGATTATCTAGAAAATTATACTGATGCCCAGGTTCCTCTCCTGAGTTATTACATTTAGTTTAGACTCCGTGTCTGGATTTAATTTCACAGAGCCTACAATTCAGCTCCACTTAAAAAAAAGAAACAAAGAAAAGGCAGCCACTCAATACCCAGAACCTAAAACAAGACAGGAAGGCAAGTGGGCTCAACTGACAGGGTTAGGTAAAAAAAGATTTCAGTATTCACTTCCACAAAAGCAGGATTTTATATTGGTAATTTGCAAAGCAGAAGGCTGTAACTCTTCAGGGGTCTAGTGACAGGAATGAGCCATATGAGCATTGGTCTTATTTCAGAGCTATCAGGTATTTCTAAGGAGTCTCTCATCTTAGTAACTAAGCATTGAATCCCTAGTCATCAAAATTTCTTTACAGAATTACAAACTTGCTCATTATATTCAGTAGCTGGGGGAATACAGTGAAGCTATATATTGAAGACACAAGGAAAAAAATGTAAATCACACACATACAAACAGAGCCAGGAGTAGAATCCTGGTTTCTTCAGGTCCAAAAAAACTCAGCCTCTGCCTCTTGAGCAAAGAGATGTCTATAGCTGCTAGTAGTAGTAGAACCTTTATCTCTGTGATGCAGCCATTAAAGGGAGACATCACTCTCTAAAATACAACAAGCTAGTACATTATAGTTCATTATTCCATATTTTATCATTTGGGGGACAAATTTCTCTAAGCCCATTGAATGTATGCATGTGGAATCTGGCATGCAGTTACTATGATGGAGTAAATAGCAAGATATATAATTAGTTAGTTGCACACACAGCCATACTAATTTCATGCCAAAAACATATAAGCATTTGTGAAAGTTTGATCCCAAGAGTTTCTGTAGTCACACTTTGGAATCTACTATTAAATGAAAGGAAAAGGAAAGAATATATGATTTTTTATAGGTCTTCACCTTCCACAGACACAAACATCAAGACCAGGGCCAGAACTGTAATACTGGAAGTGAATTGACTCTTCCCTCCCACCCTCAACATCCAGTGGTAATCACTAATCAGTCAGTCTCGCTTCAGGATTTAGAAGCAATTCTCAAGGATAAAATTATAAGTATGATTATTGAAAAATGCATCTGAAAACCCCCCCGAAGAGCAGTGTACAAGTTTAGACATCTCTTATGGGCTACATCCTCATGCACAGCAGCACTGTGTCTGTCTGCAGTCTAGAAATGAAGGTTACTTATTTTTAAATGGAGTTCTTGGAGATGACCCTGCATATTCACATACATATTATAGGATAACCTGTTGACTGATGTGGCCTAACTGTGAGACCTTCTCCAAGAAGTGCCCTTTAGAGTACTCACACATCCACATCCCTCCAGATCTTACCATCTTGTTGGGCACCTTAGCTTTATAAGATGATGAGGCCGATGCCGATATTGACATGTTTGTCTTCAGATCCAAATCTTCAGATCTCTCAGAACCAGAAGGTCTAGCAGAAAAAGCTTCCTTGAGCAAGAGTGCCTGCAATCCATTTTCTCTCTCCCAGTTGTCAGACTTAGAGCTCAGAAGATCACCTGGACAGACAGCATATCCCTCCTAAGGCACATCACATGGTCAGCCAATGCCAAAAATATAGCTGGGAAGAAAGCACACCTCTTGAAGCCCACTTTATTCTTCTTTTCAGATTCTCCATAATTCATGACATTGAAACTAAAACCTAAATCTATTTAACAGTAGACTATAAATTAGCAAATACTTCTAACTCTAGTAAAACAATATAAAGGCGAATCAAAACAAATGCTAACAATCCTAATCCTCTAAGACATTAACATACCTTTCAATCATGGATGCTGAAATGAGGGATAGAGACCCTCAAAAGGAGGGACAACACACCTTGAAATGAGTAACATCACATTTTTATTGAAACCACTTATTTTTTAAACACAAAACAGAGCCTGGAAATTATTATAATGAGACTAAACAATTATTCCATTTACTAAAAGCATGCTTTATGTAGTAAGCCACCTCTCTTTGAAGACTCATAGGCTATGTCTACACTTGCTAAAATTAGTTCAAATTAGTTAGTTTGAACTAATTTTAGTTAGTTCGAATTAGCTTAATTCGAACTAGAAAAAGTTAGTTCAAATTAGCGATCCCCATTCATTTCAATGGCCAGTTAGTTTGAACTAAGAAATTAGTTCGAATTAACATGGCCACATTGGCAAATTCGAACTAGTTAGTTCGAATTAAAGCCTTACTTCTGAAGCCCTATTCAAACTTATTAGTTCGAATTAAGGAAGCTCTTAATTCGAACTAACTTGCCAGTGTAGACAAAGCCTTAGACTCTGTCCCTCATGACAACTTCTAGCCTCCCTACCCCCATGGCAGAACCCCCACCACCACCACCCCGCAGCCTGTTCTCATTCCCAGAATCCCCTTCCCCCATTGCAGACCCCCAACCTACCCATTGCCCAAAGATCCCTCCCCTGTAACAGACATCCAGTCTCTCCTCCCCTCTAGATGGCCCTCTCCTATCCCATTTCAGAGAGACACACACCCATGGGGCCTGCCAAATCTTGCTTCCAAAAGGCTGGCCTCTCCTGTGGCCACACCCATGGGGCCTGCCAAAACTACCTATCCTCATAGTCTGGCCTGGTCACCAATGGAGATCTTTCTCAGCTGCACGTTACGTAGCAGGGGAGAGGCATCATCACCTGCAGTGGGAGAGGACAAGGTATCCACTACTGCAGCGAAGTGTAGTTGTGTCTGGGTGCTGGAGTGGGACTTTCCAATAGAACTGTGGGATCCCTTTACAAACTGAGGTCAGATGCAGGATGTCACACACAATGAGAGACAGTTAGGAGGTCTGAGCACTAAGATCCATCTTAGCCATTCAGATCTATTTCACTGTAATTGGAAGGAACTGAGGCAGTAGAGAATACAGAACCCTCTTTTTCAGCCTTCCCCTCAGAATGAACTCTAAGGAGAGGGATGGGACGGGGTGTAGAGGTGTTCCAATAGACACTTTGAAGAAGGTTCCATCATTAGGCTACAGGGCAGCATTTACCCCATAAGTGGGAATACAATAGACACTCAAAAAGTAAAAATGGAAACTGAAACATTTAGAGAAATAGCATGTTAGCCAACTAGGTCAGATCAGAGAGTCTGTGCAGTGGGGGTGAAAACAATGTCCTGGATGTATTGTTTTAGGATGTGTTCACTGAAGTATTAAATATTTATTGCTTCTTTTCTAAAATGCTACAACCAACATTTTATGTGAAATCTTGCTTCCAAAAGGCTGGCCACTCCTGTAAACAAGTCAATATATACTCTCAGCATTGTTCTAGTCTATGAAGAACAAAATAATTCAAATAATTCGCAACCCATTGAGAAGAAGCAGCATAAATGAGAAATAAATAAATAAATAAAAAGTTATAGAAGCTAAACTGCAGAAATGCACATTTCCTCAGAGAAAAACAAAAACATTTAACAATATTCTTCTTACAGACTTAACCATACAAATTGGGCCTACTTAATGGTTTTGCTTGGTGGGGATCGAGGGGAGAAAGAGTTCTACCTGCTTGGCGAGAACAAAAGTTATGTATACAGTTCTTCCAGCAGTCTGACAGTGTCACAGTCTTTCTTCCATGTCATTGAAACCTCTTTTCAAAGAGTGACATTTTCTTCAAAATTTAGGTTGTTCTTTAATGTTACTGATAACACATTCAAGTCCCATATTTGTTACTAAGATACACCTGCCATCTGTAGAATGAAGCACAGAAGAATTGAGATAATTAGATTACCTCAGTCAAAATTATTTGATGAATCTGATCTGAGAAATTGATCTTCATGCTTCATCAGTATCCTAACTGTGCCCTGTATGGTCTCTCCAAAAGTATCGTCTGAAGAAAGTGTAGAGAAATAACGGTTTAATTTCACTTTCAGACTAAAATGTATACATTAAGAATGAAGCCGTTTCACAATTATCAACACAGAAGTCATTGAAAAGGCATGAAATTTAGATTGCTAATTAAACTCATGTACTACTTGTCTAGAGTTTTACTCTTTTTCTGTTTAAATTCTCTTATTAGATCCATTTTCACCTTGGCAAAAATCACTATTTTCCTGTTTTTCATTCAGGGAAAAAGCAAGTTTAATCAGAAAAAAAAGTAAAGAAATGAGACATGCTTTTCTATTGAGAAAAGTCACACCCCCTCTCCCGCTTTTTTAAAATGGACACACAACATAACAATCCTTTAAAAAACACCTTGTTATCACCTTTTTAGATGATTAATAATTACTTTTCACAAATGAAGAGAGCCAGTCCAGTCTCAATTGTGTTTCTATTTAATTTCTAGCTTTTGCACTTACTTTTTGACTCTTGTGTCCCACTAAAGAAGCATCACCGAAGATAGTCAAATGATGATCCAACAGCAATGTGTCTGGCTATCACCACGCTTCAGACAAAATTCTTACATGATGACCGCATTCTCTATTCCAGTATTAGGCTATGTACACACTAGAGAAGTGTCTCGCAAGAAGCCCCTTGTGCTATAAGAGTCACGTGACTTTTATTGCGAGGGAGGGTGTACACACTGCACTCCTTCGAATGGAGTGGAGTTTCCACGCTTTTTTTACTTCCTGCGTGATATAGAGCAGTGCATGGTGGGCACCTATCCCACATGCACTGTAGCAGGCAGGGTTCTCGGAGCTGTCAACCGGAGTTGGCAGCTGCCAGGAACTGGGTGGCAGCAGGGCTCAAGTCCAGGGGCTTGAGCACCACTGCCACGGGGATTCCTTCTAGCCTCCCCTGAAGCGAGGAGGCTAGAGGGAATCCCCATGGCAAGGGAGCCTGCCTGGGGAGCTAAAGCCTGGGCAGGTGGCTCCCTGCCAACCAAGCAGGCAGCTCCCCATCGGGAGCCTCCCTGCTCAGGACCCAGGGTGGCTTGTTAAAAGTTGCCGCCTGTGCTTCTCAGGTCCCTGCGGCTACCGCTCAGGACCCAAGAAGCCCGGGCAGCAGTTTTAAAGCAGCCATCCAGGCTTCTAGGGTCCACAGCAGTGTCCGCAGGCGCTCGGGACCGAGTCGCCTGGGTGGCAGCTTTAAGGCAGCCACCCTGAGTCCTGAGGTGCTGTGGATGATGCTGGGGACCCTAGAAGCCCTCGTGGCAGCTTTAAAGCTGCTGCCCAGGCTTCTTGGGTCCTGAGTGGCACCGCTGGCTGCCGCCCGAGCTGGGAGCTCCCAAACAGGAGCCCCCACCCAGGGAGGCAGAGACCCGCTGCCTGCGAGCTGCCTCTGCAGACAGCTTACAGGCAGCAGGAGCCGCCAAGACCAGCTCCCTGTGAGCCACCGAGACCTGGCGCTCCACTGACAGGGGAACCTCTGGGGATCCCC
The DNA here is from genome assembly GCA_007922175.1 of Pelusios castaneus. NCBI lineage: Eukaryota > Metazoa > Chordata > Testudines > Pelomedusidae > Pelusios > Pelusios castaneus. The sequence goes on along the minus strand of ML685809.1, from coordinate 3,294,691 downwards.
TGTCAGCAGAGCGCCCGGGAAGGCAGCTGCTGGCACTCCAGTTGACAGGGGATCCCTGTAGGTTGCCCTGTCAGCGGAGCACCAGGTCTCAGAGGCTCCTGCTCCCTGCGAGCTGCCTGTCAAGTGGGCTTGCAGGCAGCGGGTCTGAGCCGAGCTGCCTGCTGCCGGGACTTGGGGGCTCCCACTTGGAAACCCCCAGCCCCGGCGGCAGCCAGTGAGGCTGAAGCCAACCGGATTTCAGTGCTCCCGATCAGGAGCTCCAAACCCGGGCGGCTTGAGCCAAGCTGCCTGCCACCAGGGCTTGGGGGCTCCCATTTGGGAGCCCCCAGCCCAGGCAGCCACCAGGCAGCCAGTTCCTGGGAGCCACCAGGGATCCTGGTGGTTCCAATAGCTGTCAATTTCGCTGCTTTGCTAGAGCAGTGAAATTGACAAGCATGACAGCTCCGGTGTCCCAGGGTGGCCTCGATTGGCACTCTGGGACATTTCCAGAGGCTGTCAAAAGCGCAAAGAGCATACACACTGGATCTACAGCAGAACAGCTGTTCCAGTAAGCCTAACCATCCTCGTTTAGGTGGTTACCTGTTGCGCAGCAAGAGGGCTGTTGCCACACAACAAGCAAGATTGTAGAGTGTATGCTTTCAGCCTTATCATGTAAAGTAAAGTCAAACGAGATGTTGCGGGGATGGGGATGATAGAAACTAAATGAATCTTGTGGAGAAATGGGAAACTTCTATTTATTTATTAAGAATGTGTGATTCAGTTCCTCCCACTCCACATGGTGTGTCTACACTGCACATTCCTTACTGGCATGCAGATTATGTACACTACATACCATCCCACTACACCCCTAGCACAGATACAAATAGTTGTACAGACAGTGAGGCACTGCATAGACTATTAGAGTAAGGACCTGCCTGAATGTTGTGGATATGTACCTGCATATGTCCCCTACTTGCCCATGCTCTACTCATATGAATGCAGTCGACTTTTCGCTGTGGCATGTAGACATAGCCTACATGCTGCCTCCATGTGACAGGCTGCTCCCCAAATCCAGTCTGGTGTGCTGCTATGACCACTTGAACCCCGCTCCTGAACCCCAATTCACCCCGCTCTGCTGGGTGACCGCTCACTCCTGAGTCAGTCCACACCAGCCACCAGCGTGTAATTGGTCCCAGGCAGTGGGTGTAAATCCACTAGCCACACAGGCGTTGGTCCCCAAGCAAGCACACCCAGCCCCAGACACTACCCTGGGAGCCGCTGCCCTACAGGGATTGGGACCCACTCCCAATCACCTTAGTCTCAAGTCTGTCCACTTAACAAAGAAGTGGATTGTGCCCAGCCTCCCACATCCACACCCTCTAAAGACCACACAGCTTTAGGTGAAACAACTACTAGTTTATTGATCAGAGTCTGATTTCAAGTGAGAACATGGCCAAGCAAGGCAGAACCATGCTATAAATGAGTCAGGAGTGACCACTATCACATAAAAGGTATAAACCGCATGTTACTCTAACATCTCTACCTACACTGACCTCAGAGTCCAAGATTATGCGCATGGTGTTCGGCTGTTTGATGTTTTACAGCCATTCTCTGCCTGTTCTCAGGCAGGGCCCCGATCTTGCTTGAAGTTGGTTGCAAGATGGTATCTTCTCAGGCTGAAAGCCTGCAGCTTCTCCTCCTCTCACAGTCTCTGTGTCTTTGTTTTAACCAACTGCTGACAGCCCCTCCCCTCACTGTCCTGTTGTGAGATTCTCTTCACTTCTACCTGAGCCAGGGAGGGTATTAGCATTCCCTTTGACATGTAAATCTCCAGCCACTGTGCTAGAGGGAGTCCTGAGAGTCTGAACCCTGTATCATGCTTCACATCTGTACATACATGTTGCTGTAGGAAACATGGCCCCATGACAACCACGTGGAACCCGTTCTGAGCATTCACAATGGAACCTGGTATAGCGTAATTGGCATCAAATCCCACAATTACACTGCAAAACTGAACAGAAAGATTATACAGGTCATGCCCGAGGGCTGCACGGATGTGCGTCCCGTCACACTCCAGTAGCATAATTATATATTAAACTGTACTGTACTGTCCAGCCACTAGGCTGTGCCATGTGCAACATACCTTATCTGCATGCGGTATAGCTGTAGCCCTGTCAGACCCAGGATATTGGAAAGAAGTGGTCCACTTTGTCTCTCTAATATCTTAGCTGAGCATACAGCAGTGCATTAAAGCTTCTCATGGAAGACACGTCTCTAGTCTCTTTCCCTATAAAGGAAGATCTGTAGCCAGT
>ML685809.1:3282166-3292390 GCA_007922175.1 Pelusios castaneus | reverse complement strand
ATGGAGTCGGGGCTGCTGCCTTTTATCATCTCTGGCCTTCTCCCTGCTGTGTGCAGTTCTTTCCAATCAAAATGAAGTTGAGTTACATATTCAAGTCCTAGTGGCTCAACAGGTTTCTCCCTGGGCCCATTGTACCTGGGAGCTTCCTTAATGGACAATTAAGGAGACAATGGCTGTATACATCCCATCTGGGGAGTTTCACCAGAATCCCAGGTTGAAATATAGATATAACAAACATATTCCTAACTTCTAATACAGATGCAATTCCTACATATAATCATTCCCAGCAAATCACAACCTTTCTATTGATACCAAACATGGCATAGTTCCTATGGATTATTACCATTATGAAATATTAATAAGAAATAGTATCATAAATGGTCCCCTAAAATCTAGACAGTGTGACACTAAGTATACTGCATTTTGTGAAAACTAGTTGGTCACTTGTAAATAGTGTCACAGGCTATGTCTACACTTGGTAAAATTAGTTTGAATTAGGAAAACAGTTTTGGCCCTTGCTTAGTTCGAATTACAGATCCCCATTCATTTCAATGGCCGGTTAGTTTGAACTAAGAAATGAGTTCGAATTAACATGGCCACATCGGTTAATTCGAACTAGTTAGTTTGAATTAACCCTTTAGTTCGAATACCCTATTCAAACTTATTAGCTCGAATTAAGGAAGCCCTTAATTCGAACTAACTAAAGCCTACTGTAGCCATGGCTTTAGTTAGTTCGAATTAAGCCTCCTTAATTCGAACTAACTTGCCAGTGTAGACATAGCCATAGACCTTGGGAAAAAGCAGAAGTGCAGAGAACTAAAGTCAGGCATGCTAGGACGAGCACAGTGAATTGAAAGGGAACTACAACCCTAAAACTGTGGTCCAGAGGGAGAGGAATGAGGGATCTCACACACTCTGAGGTGAGAGGGAGAGGCCTCAAACCTAATGGAGTGCCCGGAGACTGAGGGAATAGAGGTGTGGTTAACTCCAAAACTGTGGCAGCCTGGTAAACAACTTCATATCAGCCTCCAACTGCTTCTTGTCAGACTTTTATGTTACATCTACATTACAGCACTGAGCCATTTCTCAGTGAGAGAATGGGTTGTTTTAGTAGTTTTAAGCACAGATCGTTCATTCACTGTGGTCACACTGAATTGGTTTAGGAATCCTTGCTGTTTTGCTCCACGTTCATGGGAACAGTGTCTTAGATCATTTACTCTGCAATGCCCTCTGGGTAAATTCAAATCTCCCAGGAGCAGTAGATTCCGACAGATTTGGAAAGGGCATTAGTACAGCATGGGATAATAGTGAATGGGCTAAACTGTTTCAATATGAACAGATTTAATGTCATTCAAACTGGCACTAAACCACCTCCAGACTAAACTGATACTTAGGCCTCCAGAAAGCAAGTGTAGTCCAGACCAGGGGCGTTGCTGGATAGCAAAAAGATCCAGGGCTGTGGCCCCCAGCCCACCCCTGCCCCCAAACCCCCACTCCAGCCCTCCTAACTCCCCAGCTTCCCCCATCTTCACTCCACCCCCCTTCAGCCCCCAAACCCCCTCCACACCTCCCCAGGCCCCTCTGTCCCTAACCCCCACTCATCCCCCAACCTCCTCCATCCCTCTCCAGCCCCCCACCTAGTCCCCCTCCAGCTGCCCATAGTCCTCTCCACTGCTACCCAGCCCCTATCCAGTCTCCTTCTCCCCATGCCCCCTCCACAGGCCACTAACTCCATCCATCCCTCCCCAGCCCCCCACGAAGTCCCCAGTCCTGCTGTGCATAGTCCCCTCCACCACTACCCAGCCCCCAGCCAGTCTCCTTGTCCCCTCCACCCCTCTCCAGGCCTCTAACCCAGCCACTCTCCTTGTCCCCTCCACCCCTCTCCAGGCCTCCCTCCAGCCCCCTTACCTGGCCGGAGGCTCGGAGCTGCAGGGACGGCCGGCAGAGCTGCTTCTGGGCCAGGCTGCTCCCACCCTGAGCACGCTCTGTCTGAGCATGCTCAGGGCAGGAGATTTGAATCTCCCCAGCCTGGCCGCAGCAGGAGTCTGCGGCTTTGGTGGGGCCCCTGGGCGGAACGCAGCGTTCCACCTGGGTGCGCATGTGCCTGCTAGGGAAAATAGATTCAGGGCTCAGGATTTTCTACCCGGCCAGCCCGACGACAGCCCGACGACAACGACGGCTCTGGTCCAGACATTGCTTAGCACGAGGACTGTCCAGAAAACAAGATGTGTGTTTTGTGAAAGTTTTTGAGGTTTGAACATTTGTTTCCATTCCAATGCAGAGGGAAAATGAGACCATTCCAATTTTTTCAAAGGGAGTTGGAGGAAACAGATACACACCCACCCCAGAATAGCCAATACCCTAGTGGGTATGGCCTTGTAATGGATGTCACTCACTGCTGGGGAGAGGAATCAGCTTTTGTTCAGTCTAGCAGATCCTTCTGTTGCTCACTCATCCAGTGGTCCTTCTTGCTCTCCAGGACTGAGGATGTTCTCAGCCCTCCAGCAAAGTCCAGCAAAGTCTGGTCTCCCCTAATCAGGGCAGCCAAGTCCCACCAGACAATCTGTGCTATCTCAGGCAGTCTCCTGTAATTCTCAGACTGTGCCACTTTTTCCTAGTAGCTGGTAGGGGAAACCTACACAGGATCCTACTACAGGTTCTAGCCTAGAGATTCAGCCACTGGTCCCCAACTTGTCTATGGCGATCAAATCCTGAATGGCAGTTGCCATTAAAACTTATGAGCGGTGTGCCATCTGCTGGTGAAAGGTTGGAGAGCACTGAATGAGTAGTCACAATCTGCCCAGTTCAACCCTCACTGCTCTTTCCCTGGGCTGCTTCCCTATCCACCTTCCATAGGCTCTCTTCATTGCAACTCTTCAGGGTAAACCCTTCCCACAGAGCTAGGACCCCAGAGCTTTTGCACCCTGCTGGACTTCCTCCTATCCACTTCTCCAGGCCCAGAGAAAGACAGCAGATTCTTTCATTATAAGTGCTTTCCTCTCACACCTCCCTAGCTTCATGAAAGTCCACCGCACTCCTGCCCAGCTGGACTTCGTCTTCAATTACTGCTTGTCACTCAAGCCTGAATCTGCTCCTGGTCTGACCTATTAGAATATTTAGCCCCTTCTAAGCCACTTTCACCTCTTCAAGGCTGGTGTGGGGCAAACAATCCATCCCAGGCATTTAAGAGGGATGCGAGAGATTCAGAATCATAATTGTTTAATATTTCCTAAAAAGGGGGTGTCCCCCATGCAGGACCTGGCCATCCTGCCCTAATTCCTTTAATAGAATCATAGATGATTAGAGTTGGAAGGCACCTCAGGAGGTCATCTAGTCCAACCCCCCTGCTCAAAGCAGGGCCAATCCCAACTAAATCATCCTAGTCAGGGCTTTGCCAAGCTGCACCTTAAAAAGCTCTAAGGACAGAGATTCCCCCACCTACCTAACTAACCCATTCCAGTGCTTCATCACACTCCTAGTGAAACAGTTTTTCCTAATATCCAGCCTAGACCTCCCCAACCTCAACTGGAGACCATTTCTCCTAGTTTTGCCATCTACCGTCACTGAAAACAGCCTAATTCCATCCTCCCAGGAAACCCCTTTCAGGTAGTTAAAGGCTTCTATCAAATCCCCCCTCATTCATCTCTTCTGCTAAACATCCCTAGGTCCCTCAACCTCCCCTCATAAGTTATTTGCAGCTCCTGTTGTCCTGCATGGAGGACATCCTCCTGTTAGTAAATATTAAACAATTATGATTTCTTGACCAGACATCCCAGAATCTAAACTCTAATGTTAAAGAGGGTTTTGTTTTGGATAAATGAATTTCTTTATCCTAATTGGCCTGTAATTTACGTCCACTCTGTTTTATTCTGAACTTTAGCTGACCATGGTATGTTATCAATAAGCTAAATTTTAGCTGAACCTTACTGTTAAATAATAGATGGATTGTGTGTCCTTTTTACTTTTATCTCTTAATCCACATAGGGAATTGTGCAGAAAAGAAGCAACTGTAACCTATAAGAGGCCGTTTTTTTCTGTAATTAATAAGATAATATTCATTGAAGGATGCTTTTAGCTTATCAGGCATTATTCTAACGGATGATTTCTGGCATGAATTGGTTATAGATGTCTTTTGCAATTGATCAAATAGCAGATGGTTGACCACATGTCTTTAGGTTGTCAATTATATAAACCATAAACCATGAAAAAAAGCCCATGGTCAGCAGTTCATTTTCTTTGTCTTTTTGCTGTGAACACACATAGTATATATAAATGTATGTTGTAATGGATGAAATGTGTAATTGATAAGGGAAGCCCAAATGCTCTGTAATTAGTAAAATTAGTAATCAACAAAATGGACAAGGAACATGTGTTATAACAGGGGGTTCTGTGATCAATGCATCAGCAAAACATTAATATATGGATTAATATCTAAGCATTAAAAGCTAATTGTGGTCACAGGTGGTCCTAGTAGTGATAAATTAGTGTCATGGGGTATGTACCCCATGCCAGCCCAGCAACCCAAGAGTTAACATGGGTACTGCAAACCATGGCTGATTGGCAGCCGCAACACAGCTGGTAGGATAACAGCACTGGGGAGCAATGGCACAGGACAACTACCAGAAGAATAAGTAGATCTGAAGAAGAGAACTCCTACCAGCAAACTACTGAATGGCTGTTCAGGGACACCACCCTGGAAGGAGACAGCCAGACTAGCAGGCTGCGGAGTCTCCAGAAACTCAGGGAGACTAGGAAGGAGCACAAGGCCCAGCTGGAGATGATGAGCATTTATCCAGCTTACCTTGTTTGGGGCCCTAATTTATAGTCCAGTAAAGCAAGCAGGCCTGGGTTCCCCTACCAACCCTTTGATGGACTTAAGTGAGGAGCAGGTCTTCAGACCCCTGGGCATCAGTAATAGTGAATAGCCTGCCAGGCTGAATGCAGGTGCACTGCCCTATCTGGCAGAGGAAGTACTGTTTCACGGCACATGGATGTACAATCAGTTACAATATCATTGTTTATTGACTCAAAATTCACCCCTGGGGAAATTCTGCACACCATATTTTAAAATTCTGCAATGTACTGAATATTTAATTAGTCAAAACAATATAATTGCACCAATTTGAATTAGTTCTGTAACTTATTTCAAAACACCTGTCAACAAGTATGTCTGGTACAACACAAACAATCAAAAAAGATTCTAAAAATGTTTTTTAACAGATTCCTTACTAGGCATATTAATACAGATTTGAGTAATTCATTCAACTACAATACAAAAACATTTGCTGCAACATGCACCCTGCTGCCTCAAGCAGAGCAAAGGCTTGAGGGAATCAGGGATATTGGAGCAGTGAACCAGGATTGTTGGGTGTGGCTGAGGGTAAGTATGGAACAGTATTTTTGGGGAGCTTCCCCTATATAGGCATTGGCTGCCCCTAGTCTCTGCCATTAGGTCAGGCACACTCTGGCGCTCCCCACTCCCATTCAGCCGCTGTTCAAGGTGTCATCCCATTAGCTCCTGTGCCCCCCACCTTAGTGTCTACCCAACTACACCTTCTGAACACCAATTTGTGTGACATCCCTTCAACAGCCCTGCAACCCTAGAATTGGAAATGATTCAAAAAAGGGCAACTAAAATGATAAGGGGTATGGAAAAGTGTCCATTTGAGGAAAGATTAATAAGACTGGGACAGCTTGGAAAAGAGACAATTAAGGGGGGGACATGATAAAGGTCTATAAAATCAAGACTGGTGTGGAGAGAGTAGTTAGGAAGTGTTATCTACTCCTTCTCATAACATAAACTATAGGGTCATCAAATTAAATTAATAGGCAGCAGATTTAAAACAAACATAAGGAAGTATTTTTTCATACAACACACAGTCAAACATGTGGAACTCCTCACCAGAGGATGTTGTGAGAGCCAAAACTATACTGAGGCTCAAAAAAGAGCTAGATAAGTTCATGGAGGATGTGTCCATCAATGGCTATTAGCCAGGATAGGCAGGAATTGCTGTTTGCCAGAGTCTAGGAATGGCCAATGGGATGGATCACTTCATTATTACCTGTTCTGTTCATTCACTGTGAAGCTCCTAGCTTTGGCCATGGTTGGAAGACAGGATACTGAGATAGATGGACCATTAGTCTGACCCTGTATGGCCGTTCTTAATCTCTCCTTTCCCTGAGGTGTAGGGCCTCCTTTTGTCATATACACCCTCCTCTTCTTTCTTCTCTCCCCAACCGACCTCCTGCACTGTTCATCTACTGTGCTCTCCCCAGCGCAAAATATGAGAGTTGCCCTCCTCCTCTGGAGAAGGTGTGAGAATTTGTGGCCAGCTTGGGGGGAAAAGGCTCACATAGTTTCCTTCTGTAAGTATGGAAGAGTAGAGGAATGGGTAAGTGAAGAGAATTAAAAAGGCCTCTGTTTAGAGCACAGGGACATTGGACTTTACAGCTCTCCCACATATCTATCATTCTCTGGGGCCAGAGAAACTTGTGAGGGTGGATGAGAGAGGTTTAGCAAAGCAAGGTCCAACCTCAGTGGAGATTGTCTTTGAGGGAAAAGGACACTGTAGCAATAGGGTAGGTGGGCTGAGACATGGCAAATTTGGCAGTAAAAGAGGGAACAATGGCAGGGAAGGCAAAGACTGGAGATGAAAATGGGTTCTAAGTTGCCCCCAAACCCTGCATACTTTCAGAGATGAATCCACAAAGTTGGGACCTACCTGATTTGTTGGTCCTGGAGGAACTGCTGGGTTGGGACCATCTGAAGCATCTGAACATGATGAGAAGGGCCTACAAAGTCTGTCAGCAGAGCAGCAGGAAAGCAAACCTTAAAGACCAATAGAGCCCACAACACCTGAAACAAGAAGAGATTGAATACTAGATTATTAATGACAGAACCCCTGAGAAACAGAGAAGAGCAACCATTTAAACCCAAAATCTCAGGGCAGACTCACAGATGAGAACTCTTCCTGCTTTTACCCTTTTTGAGCCTTTCCTGTCCACAAGCAGGCTCCATATTCTAATTATTCTTTATTCAGTCTCCTTCATTCTTTTGTTACTAAAGGAAGGAGGAAAGAAGAATGGGCAAAGATAAATGAGGTAGAAGGACTAAAGAAACTGCAGTGTTATACTGCTAGCATGTAAGAAGCAAATAATTAGGAAGGGGCTCGATTGAGGCTTAATGAATTCAGTTGATTGACAAATCCTGCATCTTGCACTGTAATTGGTAGAATCATATTACTATAGTAAAGGCTTTTTGCTAGATAGAACGGGAAGAAGGATTACAATAAAGGAGCTGAGTACAAATGACTAAGATTAAAAAAAAATTAATCAAATACCAAGTTTATACGAAGTTGTAAAAGCTTCTTGCTTTTAGCAATTTGATTTTATTCAAAACAGCATTTTTCAACTTCAAAAAATTCATTTGAATGCATTATTTTTCTACCTTGTCAGAGGCCTTCAGGGAAATAAATCTTTCAAAGTAGTACTGATAAGTCATTGCTGGAATTAATTTAGATGCAGGCTTATGGGAACAGAAATGAAGACCAACTGGTTTTTCACGAGCAGAGACTAAACTGTCCCCTAAAACACTTCCCTTGATACTCCTATTCAAATAGTATGGGTTTGTTTAGTCTGAGATGGGACATGATAACAGTTTTCAAGTACATAAAGGTTGTTACAAGCAGGAGGGAGAAAAAATATTCTCCTTAACTACTGATAATAGGACAAGGAGTAATGGGTCTAAATAACAGCAAGGGAGGTTTAGATTGGATATTAGGAAAAAAATTCCTAGCTGTTAGGGCGATTAACCAGTGGAATAAGTTCTTTGGGATGTTCTAGAATCTTCATCAGTGGAAACTTTTAAGAGCAAGTTTGAGAAACACCTGTCAGGGATAGTCTAGATCAGTGGTTCCCAACCTTTTTGGCTTGAGGGCCACAAATATAATTTTTAGAACCATCAGAGGCAAGCAGTCTATTTAACTAAATTTACATTACAATTAAATTAATTAAATTCAAATTAAATGTTAACATTAATTAAATCAATTAATTACATTTAAATAAATTTTTAATTAAATAACTACTGGCCCTTGAGCAAAAAAAAAAAATTAAACATTTGAAAAAAATATATTTTTTTTAAAGGTGGGGGGACTGAATGGCCATGAACAGGGCCAGTTTGTGGGTCAGTTGTGGCAGCAACAGCATGGTCCACGCTCCTGGCCCCCCCCCTCGTGGCTGTGCCCACCCCACACAGCCTACGCCCCCTGTCATGCCGCACTGCCTGCAGCCACCCCCTGCAGCCAGAATGCCCCACAGCTGCGCCATGCCACACCAGCCTGTGCCCTGCCCCCCAGAATTCCTGCCCTAGCCACGCCATGCCAGCCCGCGGCCTTGCCCGCAACCCCTGGGGTGCGTCTACACTTACAAATTAAGTCGACTTGAGCTTGCTTAAGTCCACTTAATTTAATCTGCATCCACACTACATTTTCCTTAAGTCGACTTAAGCAGCAGCTTAAGTCGACTTAAGGAAAATTAAAGTCGACTTTATTAAATCTCGTTTTAAGTCGACTTAGCCAATGTGGATGCAGAGTAGCCCTAAATCGACTTTCAGTCAACTTAAAGGGCTTCAGGGCTCCCCCACTGCCCTCCCTGCCAGGGTGTCTGGCACAGCCAGAGCCTGGCGTGCCCGCCCCCCACAGGGCAGAACAGAGCCCTGCCCACCCTGCTCCTATGCCCTGCCAGTGTCCCTGTCCGGCTCAGCACCCATTGTACTCTGGTACAATGGGGCAAATGCTGAGCCCCCTGGTACTTGGCAAGGAGTGCCCCCCCTGCCACCGTGGACCTGTCCCAGGTCCACCTAGCCCCTACAAGTCGGCTTAGGCATCCAGTGTGGATGCTCTAAGTCGATTTGGCAGGGTCCCCTTTAAGTCGACTTAACATTTTAAAAAGCCCAACAACCGTGGGCCACTTTTGGCCCACAGGCTAGAGGTTGAGAACCCCTGGTCTAGATGGTACTTTGTACTGCCATGAGTGCAGGGGGGTGGACTTGATGACCTCTGGCAGTCCCTTCTAGTTCTATGATTCTATGTAGCATACAAATGGAGGGATGCAAAGGACCTCAAGAGACATTTAATGCAAATCCTCATACTGAGGCGGGATTAAGTAAAACTAGACTAGACTAGGTGCATCTGACCAAGTGGATTCTAGCTAATGAAGCTTATGCCCAAATAAATTTGTTAGTCTTTAAGGTGCCACAGGATTCCTCATTAGTTTTGCTAAAACTAGACTGTTGTTGACAAGTATTTAACTTGTTCTTAGAAAGAGCCAATGGTAGGGGTGACTTTAAAAGATGCTACTGACTAGCATCATTTTACACCATTTTGCTTAACTTCAAAGTGCAGAAATATTTCGTATAAAATTATGCAGAAATGCAGACTTGTTTCTCATTTTCAGAAACATAAGATCTCAAAACTGTTTTCTGTAATCTGGGCCATTGCAACCCGCTCCATCTTAATTCTATTTTTTCTCTGTGGCAGTTAAATGGTTAGCTACATGAAACGGTACCATTAGAATAAAACGCAGAACAGAACTAATTATGCGCATAGCTGCTTTTCCCTGTCCACCTTTTACATTTTTCAGATATTTGCAGTTGTGCTGTTTATATACTGGGAAATAAGATAACCAATTTTCACAAATTATCACTTAGCCCTTTAAATGAATCAGCTGTGGGGCATTTATTGTACTAGCACTCAAACTAAAATTTGGTTCAAATTTCCTTACATTCCTCTATGATTATTTTCACCTGTCAGACTTGCAGGAAGGAATGATTCTCTCATTCCATCTCTGATCTGAAAAGAAGGTAGCACTATCCAGCTTTGCAGATGTATCCTGTATGTGCTATAGCTTGAAACCTGACTACTGTATGTTTGACCCACACTATGTTTCTGGCCACAACTGGGCTTCAAGGAGTACGTGTATTTTTCTGTTCATAAAATTATAAAATGAAAGTAGTACTCCATGTAAAAAGGAACTAGAAACTAGAGAATGGTATTAGAGAGACAAGATGGATAAGGTACTCTCTTTTACTGGATCATCTTTTTCCAAAGGGGTAACCGTGTTAGTCTATTGTAGAAAGACAACAGAGTCCTGTGGCACTTTTAAAGACTAACAGATTTATTTATCACATGAGCTTTCGTGGGAGAAAATCCCACTTCGTCAGACACT
>ML685809.1:3250762-3282066 GCA_007922175.1 Pelusios castaneus | reverse complement strand
TTTTCTCCCACGAAAGCTCATGCGATAAATAAATCTGTTAGTCTGGATCATCTTTTGTTAGGAAGACATGCTTTTGTTCCTATGCAGAGCTTGAAGTGTGGAAAGGTATCCAGTGTCACAGCTAAATCCAAAATGGAGGAAAACTGCTTACCATAACTATTTAACACAGATTGTAAAGAGACCATTCAAGGTGAAGTAGTGTGTTAACATCTCTGCAATCACAGGACAAAAAAGGGAAACTAGTGAGTTACAGATTGTTGTAATAAGTTATAAATCACATATTACCTTACCCACCTCTAATATCCTAGGACCAATATAGCTACTAAACTACAAACAGAGCGTTATATGTAATGGAGAAGGCATGTGCATGCTACAGGGAATGAAAGCTACACATTCAGCTGTCCATACAAGATGGAAGTAGGCAAAAGAACCTGAAATAGAGATCCATTCATCAATATTTAAGTCAGCAGAAAATTTAAAACAACTATTTCTCCAAAATATATCACTTACTGAAGGAATCACTTTTTTAAAAGCTACTTTAAACTGACTACAAACATTTCAAGAGATGAAATGCCACAAGTAAACACAGAAACTGAACATGATCAGAGGCCTGAAAGTTTAAAAACAAAACATTCAACTTAATTTCTTAATCTGCAGATGAGCTAAGTATATTGCTCCATCTAGTGTAGAAACACAAAATTTCTATCACTCGAAAAAAACATTTACACAACTGCAGTTGCAAAGTGTTATATAGTATAAACAGTAAAGTGGAAAAAGATGGGTTTTGGTAATAAAAACAAAGACAGGGACTGGTGAATATATGGTGGAGGAAGAATAAAAGCTGTTGCCCTACCTGTAATTGTTTCTCAAAAGATACGTTGCAGCAATAAATTACAAATCTGTAGTTATTCTGCCTCAGACATGGGATAAACTTATTTTTTATTTAATTCTAAGTTCTATAGCATGACAATAAGGCAGGGTCCTCAGGCAGTTCACCTCCTCTTTTTAACAAACAGGAAAAACACCAGAATGACAAACCAAGGAGGAACTCTCCCACTCCAGTATGCTTGCACCATAAAAACCTAACTGAGAAAACAATACAAAGACTCCTGTGGCACTTGTAAAAAATAACAACTGTATTTATCACAGGAGCTTTTGTGATGTAATCTCACTTCATCAGATGCATGAAATGGAAGCTGTAGGTGAATAAATAAATACAGAGAAGGGTAAGTCACAAGGGTCAGTTCAGTTTTTTTCAGCAAACAAGTTGTTTTGATTCAAACAGTGCAAAACAACAGATAAGAAGGTAAGAATGTTAAAAGAGGGGGGAAATCCTTCTAGTAATGAGTGAGAAAGTCAAAATCTTATTTAGCTCTAATGTGAATGTGTCAGATTTGCATATGAATTCCAGCTCTGCTGTTTCACATTGGAGTCTTGTTTTAAAGTGTTTCTGTTGAAGCCATGTCTTTCATAGAATGTGCAGGGAGACTGAAGTGGTCCCCTATTGATTTTTTATTCTTGGTATCTGATTTGTGTCCAGAGAGAGTCCAGTTTGGCCAATGTATAAGGCAGAGGGGCATTGTTGGCACATGATGATATATATCACCTTGTTAGATGAGCAAGTGAATCAGCCCCTGACGGAGTGGCGGGTTTGGTTAGGTCCTATGATGGTGTCACTTGAGTAGTTATGTGGGGAGAGTTGGCAACAGGGTTTGTTGCAGGGATAGGCGCCTGCTGTAGTGTTTCTGTTGTATGGTGTGTAGTTGCTGGTATCAGTTTAAGGTTGGGGGGCTGTCTGTAAGCGAGGAGAGGCCTACCTCCCAGGGCTTGAGAGAGTGAGGGATCATCTTGCAGGACAGGCTATAGATCCTTGGTGAGGTGCTGCAGAGGTTTGCCTTGGGGTCTGTAGGAGATGACACATGAACACTGCCCTATATCAGAAACCTACTGGCCACTACACTTAACTACATCCCTCCAGCTTTCATCCAGGACACACCACATGATCCATTGTCTACAGCCAAGCTCTAAGACACAACCACATTTGCTCCAATCCCTCAGACAAACACCTTCAGGATCTCTATCACACAAAATTATAATACCCACCTGGGGAAGTGAGGAAACAGATTGACAGAGCCAGACGAGTACCCAGAAATGAACTACTACAGGACAAGCCCAACAAGGAAAACAACAGACCGCTGGTCATCACCTACAGCTCCCAAGTTAAATCTCTGCAGCACATCATCAAGGATCTACAGCCTATCCTACAAGATAATCTCTGACTCTCCCAAGCCTGGGGAGGTAGGCCTCTCCTTGTTTACAGACAGCTGCAAACTTAAGCAAATCCTCACCAGCAAGTATACACCATACAACAGAAACACGAAGGCATGCACCTATTCCTGCAACAAGCCCAGTTGAGAACTCTGCCCACATATCTACTAAAGTTGACATCATCACAGGACCTAAGCAAACCAGCCACTCCGTCAGGAGCTCATTCACCTGCTCATCCATCAAGGTGATATATGCCATGATGCGCCAGCAATGCCCCTCTGCCTTATACATTGCCAGCCAGCAGGCTCCAGGCTAGAGGAGAGGGCCTGGGCCGGCTTGGGGCTGCTGCTGCGCTGAGCAGGCTGGCTCAGGGCTTGCAACTGCTGCTCCTTGACTCCTCGATTGGTTCCGGGGTCAGGTTGGAGGGGAGGGTCTACTGCTACTCTATCCCTGGCAGGTTGGGGATAGAGGGGACGGGCAAGGCCAGCTTGGAGCTGGAGCAGAGGCAGGGCTGCTACTGCACTCTGCAGGGCTGAGGGGCCAGACTGCAGCCTTTGGCGGACCACAATCCAGCCCGTGGGCCACATATTGGACAACCCTGTTTTTTAGAGGGACTACAGATCTCTTTCTGAGATGGTTAAGAACCCCTTTAACACACAAAACTCAAAGTGAATGAGTCTATGAGAGTGTTTCTCCTGTGTGCAAGTGTTCCATGATCCACCCACTGGGGAGAGGGGAAGGAGCAAATTGAAATGCCCCTGCTGCAGCAAAGCTTTCAGGTGCGCAGCAGCAGATGTTGACAAACACCTGGAAGCTTTGCTGTGGTAGAGCATTTTAAATCATCCTCTATGCTATCAACTTTTTCAAGAACGTTTTCATCAGGTGTTCTGCATAACGTAATTAATATCTTTAGATGATCTCCAGTCCACTAAAGGTTGAGAAACACTATCTTAGGAGATGGGAGAGTTAACTCTGAACAGGTCCTGCAGCACCAATAAGTCAAAGACTTCTCATACCAACAGTCCTAATAATGCTGTAAAATGTACAATCTCTGGCTACCATGAACATGTTCTGGCTGCAAGCCTGACCTGAGCTAACAAAAGTCAGAGTTTTATATTGGCCTTTCTATAATCTTGAATTATGAAACCTTCATCTCTTCTGAATTTGATTAGGAATGATTGGGTGAAACAGCGATCATATCAATTCATAAACATTTCTCTCTGTCACAGGTAAAGCAACTAAGGGGTGCCCTGCACCCACTGACGAAGTAGTTTCCATTATACACAGGGTTTACCAGTTTGGTCAATAATTCTTACCACTCACTATAAAAATTGTTCCAGCTTCCTTGCTCCGTGTGAGATGAAGTGTCAATTGCTACTGTGGTCTTTCCTCATATGCAGAAGGCTGGTTTTTTTCATTTTGTTTTGTTCCTTGAGGCGGGAGGAGACAGGGATGGGACAAGTGATATGGTGAAAAGGGATATCAGTTGTGAGCACTTGAGAAAAATCTGATCCATCAGCTAAGGACCAGTCCTGAAACCACATTGCTATTTATTTCCTGTGGAAGTAAAAACAGATTCATTAGGCAACTTCCCTAGGCACTGCAGAGTTCCACATGAGGAATTCCCTGAACAGAAAATGAGAACTTGCCTTCTTCGTTATTGACAACAGAATCACCAGGCAACTATGTTCTATTTCAGACACAGACAGTCTTTTGGACTTCCAGATCTCTCCAAACGACCAAAACATAGGTAAAACTTTCCTCTCCAAAATGGAACAATTTACCACAGATGGTGGTGAATTCTCCATCACTGGCAATTTGAAAGGAAATGCTATGGCCCTGTGGTATGCAAGTCAAATTAGGTCACAGGATCCCTTCTGGCTTTATAACCTGTGAATGTTTATGTGCAGATGAATCTCCTGGAGGGACCAAAACATCCTGAATATGGATTCCCCCTTCACCAGCCTTGTATGGTCTCCCCATTACCGTGTTTACTATTGGAATTAGTATTTTGAATCTTTTGGGAATTGACTATACGTACCGGTCTGCCACCAAAACAGTGAGTCTTGAAGGGAGACCATCGGTTCATATGCCACATAAGCATTTCTGTGATGCTACAGCATTCCCTAAGAGCCCCATTGAGGAGGCAAGCTAAGGCCACTCTGCTAACAGAGATCATTAGGCCCCAGATCAACAATATGGTCCAAAGTGCTCCCTCCTGCTCAAGCCATTGTATCACAGACCTGCCCTAACTACCATTTTTCTCTTTCTGAGTGTGTCTCCATCATATGCATCACTGTATTACAGAACCACTGAAAGGAAAGACGACTTTCCATACTTGTCTCCAGGCAGGGCTCTGATGTGTATATATAGTATATCAAGCAGTCTGTGCAAATAAGCTCTCTTTTGGTAGTTTATTCTGAACCATAGGAACGAGAGCACGTTTATAGTGACCAGATATGGATATGGTCCTTCATCAGCCAACTGTCCATTTTAAGGTACACATGGATATGAATTTTAGCTCCCATTCTTCATTATGGCCAAAGTACATTGAGATGCAGTAGAGAGTGGCAGCTCTCAAGAGTGAGTTGTGGCTCACTGAGCCCCAAGTGCTCTGCTGTGGCAGCAGTTGAAACAGTAGAAGAACCCAGAGATCTGCAGTAGACAACCAGGTATAGTGGAGCTCAAGTCCAGCATGTCCGCTCCTGCATCAACTGAGAGCAGGAGATTGGAAGGTATTAGCAAAGAATGCTGCTAGACTTCTGCCACCAGCATTATATTCCTTATGCAAGGGGAATTCCTCAGAAGGAATCTCCAGTTTCTCTTTGTTCCATGTGAGCAAAACAAAGAGTCTAGCCCTTTATGTAAATCCACCACTTTGACAACAAAATGTCTTGTAATTACAGGAGAGGCTCAGAGGACCAGATGTCGAATAAACAGTAATGTTCTTCTAGATTCCCTAAGATCAACAACTCATAAAGAAACCTTCCACTGGAAGACATGGAATTGCTTCCAGACACACAATCTTCAATTTTTACCAGGTAGTTTATGTCTGAGATGATAGTGAGGAGAATCTCTGGTTTTATTTTTTTGGAATCAAGGAACACATTGGTGTAAATATTTTTTCAGTTAGAGTAGTACAGGCTCAATGGAATTATTTGCAACAATGAACTGGATTTTCCCCACTTTAACTGTTCCTGATACCAAGAACCTACTTGATGGGGAAATCAGGAGGAGTTTTCAGTAAGCCACATTTTTTAATCCTGACCACTTTTATGAAGACCTTGTGTTTTTATAATTATTTAGGAACCAGGAGATGGTAAGAGAACCCTAGTCTCCCTGACAAACAAATTCTCTGGGGATGGATGAGAGTCACATGCTTCAGAAAGCCTCAAAAAAAAAAAAAAATCCCCCAAACATTAGTTTTTGTTGCTTACAGGTATGAGGCTGAGAACTGTCACATACTTTCACATGCCATCTTTGAGTACATTGGGAAGACTTCATCTGGAATCTACCAATAAATGGCTCATTTTCAGAAAAATGGTTCCAACTCTTAGTTCAGTATGGGAGAGACATTGAAGTTTAGGCAGCAGACTCTAGGACTTCAGCATGCCTTTACTTCTGCTGGTCTTTGTAAAACTGGGCTCAATTTTTTTGCCCCCCTCATATCATCAAAAGGTAAACATGGTCACACAACAGATTTTGCAGCCCATTTAAACCCTGAAGCAAACAATCAAGTTTACTTTTGGGTTATTACCTCAGATGCACTGTCAGTATCACAGCATAGCAAAGCCCCCAGCTACCCTAATCAGATATCTGGACATCACCATTTCCGCACCAAGTTAAGTGTTGTCTGTCATGACTAGAAAAGGGAGTCAGCAAATGACTAATTTTTCAAAGCTTAAACTGCCTTTTAAACAAAGAATCCTTGAAAGTACGAGTCCAGCATAGAAGACTGGTCTTGGATAATGCAGCCTCAAACACCAGTCTCTTCAAAGGACGGCAGTTGAAATATCCAGTAGGGACTCCTAGCATAAGATGACACTTCCACAGCTTTATGGAACTGTCAGGAGGGATTAAGTTAATGACATGGTAGCAGCTTCTTAACAATCCAATTTACTTCTGGGAAAATGGGCACTAAACCAATATTCTAAAGGGGCCGAATGCAGGACAAAATTATCAGTTGAGAAAGAAATTTTATTTCAAGTTGCTAAGGGGGGTATTACAAACCACAGAGAATAAAAACATTAAAAAGTATTTAAAAAGTAATTGACTGTCCCTTTAAAATAAAGATTTAAGCAAAGTTTAACAATGCAGAATGCTATTCCATGAATTTTTTTAAAAAAGAAAGATTTAAAAAGTATTGGTTTTGCTGTATTTGCTAATTCATTGTTTAAAAAGCTGGGTATAAATACTTTGTGCATTCATATGCATTATTTGGTGTTGCATATTATATAACTTGGTACAGTATTTAAGGTATCACTGCAAAAAAGAGTTCAACAGTGCATTTATAAATAATGGAGTTATTATAAATCACATTGCAAACATACCTTGCCATTTTCATTGTTACAAATTCAGTATTTCAGTGAACGTAGGAATAAAGTAGCTACAACAATCAATATCTTGACTTTATTTTTTTTAATATAAAAAATGCAGTTCTGGAAACCCACCCTTCTTTCTTTCTCCCCGCCCATACATAATGCTTTACTTCTTAAAAATAAAAATAAAGTACTAATTCTATATACATCACATGTACCATACAAAAATGTATCCAAAATTTCTATTGCTACCAAAGTGTTCTAAATTAAAAGTTACATAAATCCCCTTATTGGAAACAAAGGCATACAACTTACAAAAAAATCAAATTACACACAAGCCATCAATTAATATTATACAATTTCCAATACATTTTTTCTCCCAAAGCAAGTTGTCATCTCATGTTCCTGTATAAAAATGCATATCAATATATTTTGTCAAATTTATTTTTCATTATAAAGCAAATTAATACATTTTCTATAATAAATAAAGCAGAGGGAGGCACATATGAAAAAAATAAAATCTATGAGAGATAGATGAGATGGTTTTGAAAAAAAAATGTGCTCACCGGCTTTAAGCCAAGTTTGTTTAAAACAAAGAAAAAAAACCTAAAAAAATGTTGTTTTGGGCAACAAGGGAGTGTTTTTGGTGATTTGCAAGTGATGTACATAGCATAATTTTACTTTAGATGCCTTTCTCACAAAGTACCCTCCAAAATAATGTACTTTTCTTTCTTAAAATACACATTTGTAATTGTAAATTTACATCAATCTTAAATATGTGGTACTTTGTGCAAAGAGCAATGATTTACACAAAATTAAACATTCACAAGTCTTTCAAAAAAGCTACAGATTAAGGAAAAATGATAGAAGCAGCACCATAATATATGATTTAGGCAAATATATCTTTGATGTTATTTTTATATTAGGCTTTAAGATTCACTAAGCACTTTAGAGGTTGGAAGATGGTGCTTAGGTATTTTGCTTTTTTTTTTAAATATGTAAAAAAAAGGAAATGAAAACCTACTCCCTCCCCATCAAAATTAAAAAAAGGGAATTAAAGAGCTACCTCTAAAATCAGAATAAGTTAAGGGTTGAATATACATATATGTACAATTTATGAACATTATGAACAAGACATTTTAACAGGTTTAGTGGAAAATCCTCCAAACTACAACACAATGATAAAACCATTAATCTATATGGCAATGGTGATTTAGAGTAACTGCTCAACTGTTTGAAGTTTGCAGAACTCAGCCACTGAATCAATGATTGAGTTGTATCTTCAGTACAATCTTTTAGACAAAGAGGTTTGTTAATGATTCAAGTCTATGTGTGGTGTGTTTCTTGCCTTGGTAGCACCTTTGTTAGTCAATATCACTGAAGTCGCTGACTGGTTCTCCATGGACTGTACTTAGATGAGTCATAGCACGGTCAAAAGCAATTCTTACAGCTTTACGAATGCTTGAGTTTCGACCTTCCATCATTTTTAACTTGTCTATGGTCTCATCAACCCCAAGAGGAACCATTTTAGATTTTGGAAGCCATTGCCTAATAAAAAGGATAAAATAAATCTTAGGATAAATAAAGCACAGATCAACAGGATTGTCCTTACATAGGATTATATAATGTTTTTCAAGCAGTGTGTCAAAACAATTTATCCATCTTCCAAAAAAAAAAAAAAAATAAAATAAAAAAAAAAATCCAATAGCAAAATTCTTATAAAAGATAGGACCTGTATGTTTTAAAGGTGGGTTTAAGATCCAACTAGTATTAGAATCTTGAATAAACAAGACTTACAAATCCAACAGGCACCAGAGGATTGTAACTGATAGCAAATACTGACTTTTATAGGAGTCACTCTGATGCAACATCATATCTAGATATTAGGACAGCTCAGATTCAGATTAGATTGAAACCAGAGTTCACTGTTGTTCACTGATATCTTGCGGCGGCGGTTGGTGTGTCAACTAGTGAGCGTGCGCTACCCGCCACTCTCAGTTCCTTCTCTACCACAAAGTACTCTATAGAAGAAAGGAGATACTACAAAGTAGAGGGAAGGACGGTGGGTAGTGGAGCACGCACAGGGACACATCTCGAAGAAGGGATTACTGCACATGGTGAGTAACCTACTCTTCATCGACAGTTGTCTCTGTGGGTGCTCCACATTTGGTGACTATGTAGCAGTATCCGAAGTGGAAGAGGGACTTTGGTTAGTTCTTGTGGGCTGTAGATAGGACAGATAACCCCGCTGTCTTTAGAAGCTAATTGATCTATGGCATAGTGTTCAATAAACATTAGAGGTGATGCCCACGTGCCAGCTCTACAAACATCTACAATGGGAACATCGTTTAGATAGACCAGGGAGGTTGTCATTGATCTGGTTGAATGGGCTTTGATTCCCGTGGGAGCTTGGATTCCCTTTAGTTCATAGCATGTAATAATAAAAGATGTGATCCGCTCTGAAATTCTTTGACTTGAGATAGCTTTTCCTTTAGAATGGTCAGCTACAGAGACGAACAATCTATCTGATTTTCTGAATGTCTTCATCCTTTCCAGGTAAAACTCAAGTGCTCTGCGCACGTCAAGCATGTGACGAGTTGCCTCTTGGTCGTTGCTATGCAGTTTTGGATAAAATATGGGTAGGTGTATTGACTGGTTGAGGTGAAAATCAGAGGTGACCTTCAGCAAAACTTGAGATGAGGTTGGAGGGTGACCGTATCCTTACGAAATATTGTATAGGGTGGATTTGCCATTAGAGCAGTAAGTTCGCTAACGCATCTGGCCAATGTAATGGATGTTAAGAAAGACCCTTTTCTTGATAGATTGAGTAATGAAGTGGTGGCTATTGGTTCAAATGGGGGTCTGGTATGCACCTTGAGTACAAGGCTAGGTCCCATGGCGAGGGCAGAGGGGAGGGGTTGGGTTGTCGGATAGTGGGGTATATCTTTTTGAGGCCTAGTAGGAACCTTTTTATCATTGAGTTGGTAAGTAGATGAAGATGCAGACTCCTACCATAGAAGATGGAGAGCGCCGAGTGATGTACTCTTAGTGAACTAAGAGAGAGACCTGATCTCTCAAGGTGTAGTATATAATCTAGTATGGCCGGGATGGGGGCCGACATAGGGTTGTTATATTTGGTTTCACACCAACCAAGAAATCTGTGCAATTTTGCAGATAGGTTTTCCTTGTGGACGGTCTCCAGCTGTTTATTAGTATTTGTTGCACGTCTAGAGAGTACTGCCACTCAGTGGAGGACAGCCATCTATCGTCCAAGCTGTGAGGTGGAGTCTGCGAATGTCTGGATAGTAGATCTGTCCTTGGCATTGGCAGAGGAGATCTGTCTGCATGGCGGCACCAGTGGTTTGCATAGCGAGAGAGCTAGAAGCTCGGAATACCACGGCTGACAAAGCCAGGCTGGGGCTATGATGATTAAGGACGCCTTGTCTGCCCTGGCCTTGATCAGGACTCTGAGCAATAGGGGAAAGGGTGGAAAAGCGTAAAGGAGGTCTTTGCTCCAACAGAGTAGGAAGGTGTTGCCTAGAGACTTCCGGGCTATGCTCGCACTGGAGCAGAAGAGGTGACACTTTCGGTTCTGCTCCGTCACAAAGTGATCTAACTGGGTGACACCATAGATGAAACAACTCCTTGAGGATGGTATCATTCAATTGCCACTTGTGGTTGCTGCTGAAGTGCCTGCTGAGGTCGTCTGCAATGACATTCTGGTGGCTGGGGACATATGCTGCAGATATATCTATATTGTGCTTTATGCACCAGTTCCATAATTCTACTGCTTCCAAGCATAATGCATGAGATCTGGCCCGTCTTTACCTGTTTATGTAGAACATGGCAGCAACACTGTTGGTCCTAACTCTTACTGATTTGTTTTATAAGTGTGGAATTAATTGTCTGCAGGCATTGCAGACTGTGTGAAGCTCTGGGACATTGATGTGTAACAGAGTTTCAGTGTACGACAGCAGCCTTAGGCATCTAGGCCATTCATGTGTGCCCCCCACTCAAGGAAAGAGGCATCCGTTGTGATCATGACGGACGCAGGGCATGGGGAAAAAGGGCACTCCTGTCATCAGGTTGGATTCTCTTGTCCACCAGGTGAGAGACTACATTACCGTACGTGGCATTCTGAGGTCCTTTGATATGAGATGTTTGTTGGGCCTGTATACGGTTGCAAACCAAGACTGTAAGCACCTCATGTGTACGCGTGCGTGCTGAACTACGAACGTCATTGCCGTCATGTGCCCAAGGAGTTGTAGGACTGTCCTTGCAGTCATTGGACAAGAAGGGGATAGAGAGTTGATCAGAGATCTGATTGTTGTAAATCTCTGTAGTGGGAAAACAGCCCTGGCTAGGATGGTGTCGAGGTTTGCTCCTATGAATTGGAGTCTTTGTATAGGCGTTAGGATTGACTTTTCCATGTTTAGCCTTAGGCCTAGGTTCTGGAAGGTTGTCATGGTAGTTCTGATCATGAACTCGGCTCGCTGTGAGGTAGGTGCTCTGAGAAGGCAATTGTCAAGATATGGGTAAATGAAGACTCCTGTCTTCTTAGATTTCCTGTAACAACAACTAGCACCTTTGAGAAAACGCTGGGAGCTGTAAAAAGGCCAAATGGGAGGACCACGTATTGGAAGTGCTGGCCAGAAAATCGGAACCTTAGGAATCGTCGATGGGCTGGGTGAATTGTGACATGAAAATATGTGTCCTGGAGGTGAGGGTCGAGAACCAACCTCCTTTTTGCAGTGACGGGATTATTGCAGTTAGGGTGGTCATTTTGAATTTTTGCCTTTTGACGAACTTATTCAGTGGCCTCAGTATTTTTCTGGACTATGACATACCTGGAGTAAAACCCTCAGGCCTCGTGTTGAGGAGGGATGCATTCTATTGCACCTATTTGAAGCAGATGATTTACTTCGTCCTGAAAGATCTGTCTATGAGCTGAATCCCTGGAGGGGGATGAAAATAGGGGGGTTTTGTGAGGAATGGGATGCTATATCCTTCCTGTATGGTCTGAAGGACTCATCTGTCCATTGTTATGGACCGCCAGGTGTCATAAAACAGTCTTAGGCAAAATTCGAAGAGGCCGTGTTGTGGACAGTGCACTACTGGATTTCAGAGTGTTCTCGAACCCTTGACCACACCTTCAAAATTGTTCTTTGGACTGGTGTGGTTGAGGCACAGATGAAGTTTGTGGTTGTCTCCTGCGCTGCGGTTGTTGTTTAGGTTTTTGGTTGTTGTAATAGCGGTAATGCGACTGAGATGGGTCTCTCTTTGCAAATGGCTGGTATTTATACTGTTTTCTTTTTGTCGCAGGGGTATAAATCCCCCAGAGTACGAAAGGTGGTCCTCAAGTCTTTCATTGAATGAAGGACATCGTTGGTTTTGTCAGCAAAGAGGTGGGTTTTATCAAAAGGTAAGTCCCCAATCTTTGGTTGCAGTCTATGTTCCCTTTAAGCTGTGCACGTGTGCGCGTGCACACAGCTCATGAACCCAGCCCACACAGGAAAAACATAGTGCGCACAAAAATAATCGGAACGCCCCAGAACAGGGTGTTCCAGCCGGGATCCACAAATTTGGCTGGTGAGCGTTCCGCTCGTCCAACCTGCGGGCATGGTCCACGGGCCACCCAGAATCCGGCCCACAGAACGCTGGGAGCAGCGGCCAGGCTGGGGAATTTCATCTCCTGCCCTGAGCATGCTCAGAAGAGCGTGTTCAGGGCAAGAGCGGCCTGTCCAGGGAGCGACTCCGGATGCCCCTGCAGCTGCTCCAGCCAGGTAAGGGGTGGGGAGAGGATCGGCAAAGGGGCCCGGGAGGGTCGGGGCCCAGGAGAGGAGCGGGAAAGGGGAGAGGGGGCCCAGGAGAGGAGCGGGAAAGGAGGGAGGGTGCCCAAGAGAGGAGCAGGGAAGGGGGGTGTCGAGGAGCTGGTGGGCTGGGGTGTGTGCAAGAGGAATGGGGATGGAGCTGGGGCCAGGGTAGTCAGGGAGCCAATGGACAGGTGAGGAAGGGGCCCTAGAGGCTGAGAGGAACGGGGAAGGGGCTGGGGGGTGAGAGGAACGGGGAAGGGAGTTGGGGAGGCGGGGTGGGTTTGAGAGGATTGGGGAAGGGGCCCGGGGATGAGAGAAGGCAGAGGAGCCAGAGGGGAAGGGGCCTGGAGGGCTTGGGGGCGGGAGACCAACGGGGAGCAGCAGAGGGGGCCCCTTGGGGACAACAGCAGGGAGGCCCAGTGAGGGGATCTGCCATGTGGCACCCCCCCACCTAGTGCCAGTGCTCCCCATACCCCCTGGTGCCCCACCTCACCTCTGCCCTGTGTTTCCAAGCTCCCCAGCCATTCCTCCTTTGCCACCCATCCCTGCTACACTCCCCTGCCAGGGTAAATTTGATGGGCCCCGGAGACCAGAACCCTCCTAATCTCTGGACCCCTTTCATGCATATGTGGGCCCCAGCCTAGATAGGCATTGGCAACCACTTCTCTGTACCCTGGCAGGGGAGTGTAGCAGGGATGGGTGGCAAAAGATGAATGGCTGGGGAGCTTGGGACGACAAGGCAGAGGTGGGATGGGGTGCCAGAGGGCTATGGGGAGCACTGAACAGAGTTTATTCTGAATGGGCAAATGCCAAAGATCACAGAGAGAAATCATAAGTTAAGTCTTTATTATGTTATCATCTAGATATACTCCTGTTTGTCTATACATGAAGATTGCAACACAAATTGTCATTTTCATAACTACTTTTGCATTATACTTGCTTGGGTGCACTTGCATCACAGCGCACACAGCCTACCAAAAATTGGAGGGAACATTGGTTGCAGTTCCTTTGATATTCCTGTGCTGTGTAGCCATGAGGCACAGCACATCACTACGGCTGTGGCTGTTGTTCTAGCAGCTGTGTCTGCTACATCTAATGCTGCTTGAAGCTGTGTGCGTGCGATGAGTTGCCCTTCTGTAATAAGTTGTTTTAATTGCTCCCTTTTAGATTCCGGGATGTCTTCGGTGAAGAGAGCCAGCTGTCATACACTGAGTGATCATAATTTAAGAAGCAGCTCATAATTAGAAAGGCGCATCATCAAAGTTGCAGATGAATAAACCTTTCTTCCAATAGATCAAGCCCCTTCCAGTCCTTATCAAACGGTGTGAATCAGCGTGTAGGCTGTTTTGCCTTATGGGTGGCTGTGTCCAATACTAGGGAGTTTGGTGCTGGGTGGGTAAAGAGGAATTCCATGCTTTTAGGTGAGATAATATCTCCTGTCATTTTTTTTGTTTGTTAGTGGAATGGATGCTGGAGCAGTCCGTATGAGTTCCGAGGGCTCCATTATGGCATCATCCATGGAGGAATTTCTAAATCTTGGGGGAATCTTTTTAAGAGCTCATTAAGTAGTTTCGGATCACCTCAAACCGGTGTTGCCTGGGGCACTACCGCTTCATCAGGCGAGGACTATGACTTGTGAAGAGTGGTCGACATTGCCACATTGAGTGAAGCAGTGGGCTCACGTGGTTGAGATGCTACCTGTGACATGGAGGCCAAAGTATTAGGCTTTATAGAATGTGGTGTGCCTAATACTGAAGGTGCAGGAAGTTGTCCTGGTTAGTTCTGGTATGGGTTCCAGCTGGGTGGTATGGCAGTGGGGGATGGTACCGGGGGGGGGGGCATAGACTCATAGGTCAGAAGGGACCAGTACAATCATCTAGTCTGACCTCCTGCAAAATGCATAGTAGGAGTGAGGCCCATAAGATGGATAATATGGGTGTTGAGTGTGATCCAGAGGGTGAGGAGGGCACCAAGGAAAAATGAGAATCGTGGAACTCTTCGTCATCTGAGATTAGATGATGTGGAGATGATAGAGCTTTATTGTGTGCTAGATGGAAGGATGATCTAGCAGAGAGAGCAGATTACGGAGTCACGGGAGGGGCTGGTTCAATATGATGTTCCTTGGCCCTCCTCTTGGCTGGTGGTGTTGGTTGTGGTGCTGTTGAATCCTGTGGAGGCTCTGTAATGGGTGGCACCGTGGTCGGCGCAGTGGAGGTCAAGCACGGTGCCGCATTAGATGGACCTGTCGACAGCGCTGGCATCGATGCCGAAGCAGGGAACGGTACCACTTCAGAGGGTGGAACTGCCACAACAGTCAGTGTTGGCGTTGTTTCTTTTTTTGGTACCGCAGGCACGGGCTGAGGCGGTGCCGAGGGCATTGGTGGTGCCAAAGTGGTCGGTGTGGGCAGTACCATGGTAGGTTTGTGCTCTTTACGCACTGTATGTTTGCTCAGTGCTGTAGATCAGAGCCTCTTTGGGTCTCTGGTGGAAAGACTAGGACATTTTGAGTCCTTAGTCGGCACGGACCTCTTAGTGCTGGAGAGTCAAGCAGCCTCCCTAGCACTTTTTTTTTGGGGAGGGGGGAGGAGAAAAGCATGCTGAAGGGTGTTTTCTCTTTGACAGTGGCTGGACATTGGTGATGCAGCCCTCTTACTTGGTGGACGTGCTGACAAAGGGTTCTCCAGTCCTGGATCGGAGGTAGGCTTAAGGAATTTTTCCAATAGCATTAGTTTAAGCCGTAAATGTCCTTTCTTGCCTGGGAGCTAAGACTCCTACAATGGGTGC
Organism: Pelusios castaneus; assembly: GCA_007922175.1. Taxonomy (NCBI): domain Eukaryota; kingdom Metazoa; phylum Chordata; order Testudines; family Pelomedusidae; genus Pelusios; species Pelusios castaneus. The sequence continues at coordinate 3,266,663 of ML685809.1, read as the reverse complement.
ATTTTGGGGGTATGTTATTTTCCCCCAAGCACCTTACACAAAGGAAATGCCTGTCAGAGGCTGGCATTGCCTCATGGCACAAAGTGAAACATTTGAATCCTGGCGAGGCCAGCATGTTAGGAGTATTCATTGGCAACAACGTTACACCATCGTCTTTCTTTCTTTTGAAAGGGTAAGAGCTGTTCTTTCTTTCTATTGTTTGTGTCTTCCTCTTTTCCTTTTTTATTTTCTTTCTATCTCTCTCTCTCTTTTTTTTTTGGAATCGGAAAGGAAGACGGAAAGAGGGAAGAATTTTATTTTATTTTAGATAAGTGAAGAGGAATTAGGTAAAGAGAAGGGTGGGTTTTTTGTTTGTTTGTTTTTTAAAGGTAGAAGAGATGGTAGTGAAGACTGCTGGGGAAAAACGCTCCGTCTCAGACTGGCGGTTGAGAAGGAACTGAGGGTGGTGGGCAGTGCACACACACTAGTTGATGCGCAAACCGTCGCCGTGAGACATTGCCGGCGCGTGCACTGCCCGCACCTATACTGCTGGAAAGAATCTCCGATCGAGGGTGCCGCAGGACGCAACACCAAATGTGGAGCACCCACTGGGACAACTCTCAATGAAGAAAAGTATTTGCTTGGTAGATTGGTCTTTCTTTGTTTTGTTTTTTTTTAAGTGGCCACTGTAGCTGAACTCATTGATAACCAGATCTAAGTGCTTAGACCTGCTGCAGGATAGTGTTTCTATGGAAGAGACTGCCCAGCCTGTACTAGCAGTGAGATTCCACCAATGCAAGCTGAAGTCACAAAACTGGGTGGAACCTCAAGAAACTGACACACAGAGGACACACTGACAGGTGGCAGAAAGTGAGAGGGCAGGGCTATCGGTGACACAGAGGTAGAGTGAATGGTGATCATAGGAGGTGGTCTGCAAAAAGACAAAGAGGAATGAACAAAGTACCTTCTCCTTCTACCCCACAAGTAGGAAGGGAAAGCACCTCTGAATTCTGGGTCTCCACTGACCAAGGACAACCACCGTGAGTGGGATGCGGTAGAGAAAGAAGGGATGCACACGTTAAAGGAATATTTGTTTACTGGACCAGATTTTAATGACTGCTCCAGAATGCTAAATTTGTGTCTGGGAAACTTACATAAATATATATTTCCTACTAGGCCAAGATTTTAAAATGCCTTATTTGCCAAGGTATCTCACATTGATGCTATTTAGAGAGGTCATTATCTTGGGGAGTTCCTGTACTAAATATTATTATAATTAATTTTTACATAAGAACAGCCATACTGGCTCAGACCAGTGGTCCACCTAGCCTAGTATCCTGTCTTCTGACAGTGGCCAATGCCAGGTGCTTCAAAAGGAATGAACAGAACACTGTACACTATCCCTTGTTACCAGCTCCCAACTTCTGGTGAACAGAGGTTATGTACACTCAAAGCATAGTGTTGCATCTCTGTCAATCCTGGCTAATAGCCATTGATGGACCTATCTTCCATGCACTTTCCTAGTTCTTTTTGAACCCTTATAATTTTTGGCCTTCACAACATCCCTTGGAAAAAGGTTCCACAAGCTGACTGTGTTGTGTGAAGAGATACTTCCTATGGTTTGTTTTAAACCTGCTGCCTATTAATTTCATTGGGTGACCTCTAGTTCTTGTGTTATGTGAAGGAGTACTAGACACTTCCTTATTCACTTTCTCTACATCAGTCAAGATTTTAAAGACCTCTATCATATCCCCTCTTAGCGGTCTCTTTTTCATGATGAACAAGAACACTTTCTTTAAAAGTGCCACAGGACTCCTTGTTTGTTTTGCTGAACTAGACTAACACAGCTACCCCACTAGAATTTTTCAAGATGCGAAGTCCCAGTCTTTTAACCCTCTCCTCATATAGAAACTGTTCCCTACCACTGCTTGCTCTTCTCTGTATCTTTTCCAATTCCAACATACCTTTTTTGAGATGAGGTGACTAGAACTGAACACAGTATTTAAGATGTGGGTACACTATGGGTTTATACAGTAAAAGTAGAGGGGCTTGGTTCACCAGACCGATCAGCAAAGCCAATGCTGACAATTTATGTGAAAAGGTTGTAAAATACCAAGCGTCTGGACTGTACTGACATGCAGAAACCCTTATAAGCCAGTCACTGTCAAAGCCAATTTTATAAGTACTTAATGAGATTGTTAAGAATGCTGGAGGCTCGACAGATTGTGAATAAATATGGCTGTCACATCATACTTTCTATTTAAGCAAAATTTGCCACACACCACAAACTGGAGGGTAATTTTAAGCGTATTGTCACTTGGTAATCCTAAAGTTGGACATTAGTTCCGAACAAGACTGGCAAATCTCACTATCTTTCTGTAGGAAACTCAACCGATCGGTTAGAAGCATGTAGTACAACAGTGCTGTAGCAGTTGAAAATGTGAAGAACTCTCCCACCACATTAAAAAAAAACGTGCATACAAAGCTGATGAATGCTCTGATGCAAACAGGTATCAAATCACTGTGTGCATGATCTTGATGTCTGTGGTAAGATAATAGATGTATTTTTAGATTTTCAGGTTTTAGAAGACATCAGCTGCATCTATAACAAAGTGCATCTTAGAAGAGTTAAACTGTCATAAACTAAACCCCAAACAGATGTTTATGCATTTGCGTATGATCTGATGGAGCTGCTAACTTCTCTGGAAGACATAGTGAATCACAAGCTTTCTCCAGAAAAAAATGAAACCCTAATCTCTCCTAAACACATTGCACTTCTTCCAGCGGGATCTCGAGAACACTGGCTATTCTCCATAGGAGTTCCTGAAACTGACAATTATCTGGCGCGGAGGAAGGTGTAACTGACACAGCTGTGTCTGGAGACAAAGGAAATCTCTCCAGATCCACCAGTACCATCAGAGATTGGAAATGTGGTTACATGATGCTCTTGTTGTCTACCAGATGAAGGGTGAAACAAGGAGCTTTCTTAGCCAAATGAGATTGCTGCAAAAAGCAAATATCGGGGCGATGGGCTCCAATATGTCCTACCCCGTTGATCCTACTGTTGCACCTGTGCCCAAAGTGTGGGATACCAGTTTTTGTGTAAGGCAAAGGAGAAAGCTGCCATGGAGCAGTTGGAACACTCTGATACTCGTATTTCTGGAATAGAAGTGGTTAACTGTGCCCAACATGTGGGCCTTTTGATTCACAGTTGTGTGAGAATGGTGGTGTCGACAGAGCCATCAGAATACGATGCATTAGAGAGAATCAGCAAGAGATAGATATAACACAGGAGATGGAGCCCTCTATAAAGGTTAGTGCATCTAAACATGCACAGATCTCACTTCTTTCAGTGTGAACAATTTGTGAGGAACCCTTACATTTCTCTCTGGAGTCAATGGAATTTGGTCTATTGACAGGACTAGAACCAGTAAAGGTTCCTGTCTCAAGACTGAAGAATCATGGGACGCAGACAGAGCTGAGGCAGAAGGGATACACGAATCAGGCAGTGGGACCAGTGGATTTGGCAAGTGATATGGCTCTTATCAGTCTTATGCATCTTGGAACGTGTAGCTCCCCAACAGATGGAACTTGGGAATGAAGGAGTTTGCTTCTTGGATTAAAGAAAGGCTTACTGTGATGCTTATGCTCATCATCCAGTACTCACACCTGGGAGCTGAGGGAAGCAAGGGGAAGTGAAGGATTTTTTGGCATGGAAAACCACTGAAATGGTGTGTCCCAATTCCTTAATTATAAAAACTGCTAAAAATTACCAAGTACAACAACAACAAAAAATGAAATCCTAACTGTGAATGAAAATAAGAACTGTTTTCATAAAATCTTTTAAAATGCGTTACTAAGACCAAGAGATCAGCAGAAGCTCTGACTGAGACCATAAGGCAGTGAGAATGAAGTGGAAATGTGGCCAGTCCACCCTACCCTTTATTACCTCGGGCAAAACCACAAGGCAATACAAGGGCACATGAGTGCATAGTCAAGCAATACTATTATGAAAATCTCTGGTGTATAAGCAATGCATATAACCCTTAGTGGAATACAAAAAGGAACTATTACTCAAAGAAGTCAGAGAAAAGAAGACAGATATACATAGAAATGTAGACTTTATCCTCCTTTAAAACAGGTTTTACAATCAAAGGAAGAATTTTAATATGCCAATATGGAAACAACTACTATTCTGATACCAAATCTGTATTAAGGAAGGACAGTATCTGATTTATAGTCGTATTGTTTTTCCAAATTGACAGTAAGTGTTTTTAGCTAGACATCTGGCTCCAACATCAGATTTAGAAGTGAGAAATACACATTATAGAATATATGTAGGGAGAGAATGGTGTTTCAACTTTTTTTTTAAAAAACTGACTATTAATCAGTGTATAAACTATATGTTTCTTACAATTGATTAAATAACTATACATACCAACTTCTTTTATTGTCAAAAAACAAAACTAAGAAAAGCCTCTCATCAGATTTGGTCTGCATTTGTTCTCCAATTTTCAGTACATCTAGAGGTGGCACTGGTATTGTAACACCATTATGATGACCAGCAACACGAGGCATCTTTGGGTCAATAATCTACAAAACGGAAAAGAAAACAGGTCCTAAATTTTTGAATCTGTGTTCACCAATAGTTAAAGATTCCTTAATTATTATTATATTTAACTGGAAAAATACTATAGAAATCAAACAGCCAATGTAAATAAATGGAGACCTTTTCTATGCATAAACAATTTTATTTTTGGTTTAGCTGAATTCTGCTCCGAAACAGTTTAAGCTAAATAGAAACAAACAAGGTTTAAAGCAAAATAAGACTGTCCACAATGCATTTTACACCTCTTTTAACTAAAGCAGTTTAAAATCATATCTGAAGTTAAATGGATGCAATGCTGAATGTTGAAAAGCCCTTCTCTTAATTCAGAATACTACAATATAACTGACATATTTACAAATAAAGTTTAGAAACATAGGCCAAGATTTTTAAAAGCCTTGAGTGGTATTTGGTGTGACAACTTTTGGTGTCCAACTGAGAAACCTAAGAGGACTCCTGATTTTCAGAGAGTGTGGGTGATGCAACAATTTCTGAAAATTAGGCCACTTTAAAGAAGTTGAGCACCCAAAAACTGAGCCAAAACTGAATTAAAATTGCTAGTCATTTTTGGGAACCTTGGCTGCTGGTTCATGATGCCCAATAAGCTCAACTGTCTTCAAATCTAATACTCTTCTTTTAGTAACAGTCAATATTTGAGGCTTCAGAGGAAGGCAAAAAACTATACAAAATGGAACCAGTTAATTCCGCAAGTGGAGGTTGAGGGAGAAATTCCTTCCAGGCCACTGAAGATGCTCAGGAACCACAAAAGGAATCAGGAGAGCTGGTTACCACTACCAGCATGTACTTACTATTAACAGCAATAGGATTTATCTACCCTATTTTAAAAATCTAGCTGTGATATTTGAACAATTTCCCACCATACTGAATGCCAGAGGCAGCATTATCTACTCTTATTGCCAAAGCGGCATGAATGTGACTGAAAAGTTCCCACTATTTCCTCTATATCATCTACTACCTCTGTATAGTATACTACCTCTGGCTTGATACTGGGGTGTGTGTGGGTGCATGAGTTTTTGTATTAGCCAAAGAAGCCACAGAAATCTAATTTTTTTTACACTTGTTTTGCAGCAGAAGATAGCATACAATTCCTGTACTGATTAAAAGTCAGGGTGATGTTTACTGTAATTTGCCTCCTTCTAAACAATGCAACATCCTCTTGTACACTGGTTAGTTTATTTTGCTTACAAGACAGGTATTCTGAATCCCAGCTGATATATTTATAGTGGCTCAGTATCAGCCCACTGGGTCACTGTCTTCCATTGTAGAATTTCAATGTACTGAAGTTTCATGGAAAATATCAGTAAGGTAAAGTGAAAATTCCATTTTGCTCAACTCTGTATTAGATCTTACAGGTTCAGTTATGTACAAACAGATTCTGAGTTTGGAAATAGTGAAGTAAGTTTTCGTCCTAGGATTGGTGGTATGCCGTACACTCACCAGTGCTGGATAGGAGGGATATCCACTGCATTTGGCCCACACTACTTTTAGAGGCTCAAGAACAGATGTTGCAGCATCAGTTGAAATCCACATATTGCTATGTCCAACTTCTAAAGAAGAAATCATAATTAAACAGTAGTATTATAAAGATTAAGAGCTTGGGTTACCCCTCTGCAACTCTTCATCATGGGCCATTTTAACAGCCCCTAGCTCACAATAATTATAATTGGTAATATTTTTCACTCACATAGCACATTTCATCCAAGGATATCAATGCATACTAAAATCGTAAGACTGACAACACATCTGAGAGGTACGCTAATATTTTACAGAGGGATTTAAAAACACAGAAGGACGAAGGCCAAGATTTTCAAGTGACTAGTTATTACAGATGCCTCATTGTCTTAAGAGCCTTGTTTTCAGAAGGTGGGTGCTCAGCACATTCTGATAATCAGACCTATTAAGCTTATCATAAACTGGGCACCCCCGCCATTATTATGTGCCCAATCTCACCCAGCAAGGTAGTGGCTTTTGTGATTTTTAACTCTGGATCTTCCAAACTTAGTTATGTTCCAACAGGGTGGATTTAATTAGAAGCATGGCTAGCATTTGATGACTTATGGCCACTGTTCTGCCACGTACATGGCATACACGCCTTTTGATTTGCAAGAAAGCAAACTGGCGAGTAGATCTTTTCTGCTCTTCTTTCTCCTCAACTCTTTTCATCTTCCACTGATTCCCCTTCAGTGGCTGCCTCATTTTTCTCCGAGGCAGCTGTCAAAGTTCCTTTCCCTATAACAAAGGCCCAGTACAGCTACAGGACAGTAAAAATTACTGCAGTGCTTCTTCCTCTCCAAGAGGCAGCACAGTAGACATGCGAGACTAAACACAGCTACCTTTCTCTTCTCTCAGCTCCTCCCTGGCAATTCCACCCTGATGTTTGTAACAGAAAAAACTCTTGGCAAAGCACAAACACAAAAACACCACCACCACTACCCACAACCAATCCTAACATGAGAAATTACGGTCATTTTCAATTTTCAGCTGCTAGGATCACATCAAATAGGAGAATTTTTTCACTTCCCAAGGAAGAATACAATCTTTAGATTTGAAATAGGCAATGCTTCTAATGAAAACATGATAATGTAAAAAGATCACGTTTCCTACCCAATAAAGATCCAGAAAGCTGTTAGAAAATAAAATAATAATCCATAGGAATTTTACAAGTACAAGAAGTACACTGAAAGTGCTGTAGAAAGTCAGACAGTAATATATCATTCGTCCCTCTGACTACTACCCCATGCTACTCATCCATGTGGGAACCAATGATACTGTGAGAGGTGACCCTCAGCAGATCAAAAGTGACTACAGGGCTCTGGGAGTACCGGTGAAGGAGTTCGGTGCACAGGTCATGTTCTCCTCGATCCTTCCGGTCAAGGGTAGGGGACTGAGCAGAGACAGATGCATCCTGGAGGTGAATGCCTGGCTGCGAGGATGGTGTTACCAGGAGGGCTTTGGTTTCCTCGACCATGGGGTGCTGTTTCAGGAAGAAAGACTGCTAGGCAGAGATGGACTCCACCTATCGAGGAAGAGTGTATTTGGAAGCAGACTGGCTAACCTAGTGAGGAGGGCTTTAAACTAGGTTTGAAGGGGGAAGGTGACCAAAGCCCACAGGTAAGTGAAACTGAGGGAGACCTGGGGGAAGGGATGGAACTTGGGGGGTGCTGGGGCTGTAACAGCAGGAATAAAGGAGAGGGTAGTTGGAACTGGGGTGGGAAATCAAATAATTGTTTTTTATGTCCTAATGAAGTCATAATACCTCAGGCAAGTAGGGAAGGAGGACACGGGGAGAAATTGCAAGGAGGAAGATGCGACAGGAGAGAGAATCGACAGGGCAAAGTAGGGCAATCAGCCTGGTATTTTAAATGTCTGTACACAAATGCGAGGAGCCTGGGAAACAAGCAGGAAGAATTGGTAGTACTGGCACAGACAAGGAACTATGATATAATTGGAATAACAGAAACGTGGTGGGGTAACTTGCATGACTGGAGCACTGCCATGGATGGATATAAATTGTTCAGGAAGGACAGGCAGAGAAGAAGAGGCGGAGGAGTAGCGCTATATGTAAAAGAGTTGTATGACTGCTTGGAGCTCCACTGTGAAAGTGGAAACAAGCCGGTTAAAAGTCTGAGGGTTAAGTTTAGAGGAGAATGCAACAAGGGGGATGTCGTGGTGGGTGTCTGCTACAGACCGCCAGACCAGGAGGAGGAGGTGGATGAGGCGTTCTATGGACATCTAACAGAAGTTTCCAGATCGCAGGCCCTGGTTCTTCTGGGTGATTTCAATTATCCTGACATCTGCTGGGAAGGCAATACAGCAGTGCACAGGCAATCCAGGAAGTTTTTAAGAGACTATTGAGGACAACTCCGTAATATAGATGCTGGAGGACCAACTAGGGGCCTTACACCTCTAGACCTACTGCTCACAAATAGAGAAGAATTGATCAGAGAAGTAGAAGTGAATGGCAACTTGGGCAGCAGTGACCATGAGATGGTAGAGTTCAGGATAATGATCAATGGAAGGAAGAAAAGAAACAGAACACACACCCCGGACTTCAGAAAAGCAGATTTTGGCTCCTTTAGGGAGCTGATGGGCAGGATCCCTTGGGAGGCTGATCTGAAGAGGAAAGGTGTCCAAGACAGCTGGCTGTATTTTAAAGAAACCCTTTAAAGGCACAGGAAGATAACATTCCGATGTGCAGAAAGAACAGCAAATGTGGACGGCGCCCAGCGTGGGTTAGCAAGCTGAAACATAAAAGGGAAGCTTACAAGAAGTGGAAGCTTGGACAGATGACAACGGAGACGTATAAAGATATTGCTCGGGACTGCAGGGATAAAATCAGAAAGGCCAAAGGACAATTGGAGTTGCAGCTAGCAAGAGATGTGAAGGATAACAGAAAGGGGTTCTACAAGTATGTCAGCAACAAGAAAAGGATCAGGGGTGGTGTAGGTCCCTTACTGAATAGGGCAGGCATCCTCGTGGCGGATGATGCGGAAAAGGCTGAAGTACTCAATGCTTTTTTTACTTCAGTCTTCACAGGGAGGGCCAGCTCCTAGGCTACTACACGGAGTAACGCGGAACGGAGAGAAGAGCAGCCCTTGGTGATGGAAAGTCAGGTTAGGGACTACTTAAAGAATTTGGATGTGCACAAGTACATGGGGCCAGATAAACTGCATTCCAGGGTGTTGAAGGAGTTGACTGAAGTGAATGCAGCGCTGCTGGCCGTTATCTTTGAGAACTCGAGGCGAACAGGGGAGGTCCCGGAGGATGGGAAAAAGGAAAATATAGTACCCATCTTCAAGAAAGGGAAAAAGGAGAATCTGGGGAACTACAGACCAGTCAGCCTCACCTCAATCCCTGGGAAAATCATGGAGCAGGTCCTCGAAGAATCCATCCTGAAACACTTGGAGGAAAATAGTGATTAAGAACAGTCAACATGGATTCACCAAGGGCAAATCGTGCCTGACCCAACCTGATTTCCTTCCATGATGAGATGACTGGATTTGTGGATGCAGGAAGAGCCGTTGACGTGGTATACCTCGACTATAGCAAGGCTTTTGATACGGTTTCCCACAGCATTCTTGTCGGCAAGTTAAGGAGGTATGGGTTGGAGGAGTGGACCGTAAGGTGGATAGAAAACTGGCTAGATCAACGGGCTCAGCTGGCAGGAATCAATGGCTCCATGTCTAGTTGGCACCTGGTAACGAGTGGAGTGCCCCAGGGGTCGGTCTTGGGGCAGGTTCTGTTCAGGATCTTCATTAATTATCTTGATGATGGAATAGACTGCGTGCTTAGTAAGTTCGCGGATGGCACTAAGCTGGTGGGAATGGTAGATACTCTGGAGGGCAGGGACAGGATCCAGGGAGACTTGGACAAATTGGAACACTGGGCTGAAAGAAACCTCATGAGGTTCAACAAGGACCAGTGCAAAGTTCTGCACTTAGGACGGAAAAATCCCATGCACTGCTACCGGCTGGGGACCGATGGGCTAAGTAGCAGCGCTGCAGAAAAGGACCTGGGGGTTATGATGGACAGGAAGATGAATATGAGTCAACAGTGTGCCCTTGTTGCCAAAAAGGCCAATGGCATATTAGGCTGCATCAATAGGAGTGTTGCCCGCAGATCGAGGGATGTGATAATTCCCCTCTCTTCAGCACTGGTCAGGCCGCATCTGGAATACTGTGTCCAGTTTTGGGCTCCCCACTACAGAAAGGATGTGGACAAATTGGAAAGAAAACAGCAGAGGGCAATGAAAATGATTAGGGGCTGGGGCACATGACCTATGAGGAGAGACTGAAGGAACTAGGCTTATTTAGTCTGCAGAAGAGAAGACTAAGGGGAGATTTGATAGCAACCTTCAACTACTTGAAGGGGTGCTCCAAAGAGGAGGGAGCTAGGCTGTTCTCGATGGTAACCGAGGACATAACAAGGAGCACAGATTTCAAATTACAGCTGGGGAGGTCAAGGTTGGATATTAGGAAAAACTTTCTCACTAGGAGGGTGGTGAAGCATTGGAATGGGCTACTTAGGGAGGTGGTAGAATCTCCATCTTTGGACAAAACCCTGGCTGGGGTGATTTAGTGGGAGTGGTCCTGCTTTTTAGCAGGGGGTTGGACTAGATGACCTCGTGAGGTCCCTTCCAGCCCTATGATTCTATATACTTATAGAACAGAAAAATAATAGTTTCTGATAGATTTTCTTGGACAAAATTTTCAAACATGGGCATCTAACTCCAGTATACTTCATTTTCAAGGATGTGGGCACTCAGCACCTCCACTTATTTGGGTACTTAGCTTTTGTCACTCAAGTTTGCAAACCCTGACCACACTACTAAAAATATCTATGCCACCTACTCATCACCACACCATGGTCAAGAAGTCAGACAATTTCAAGCTCAAAGAACACAATGTGAAATATGATTTTTTACGGTATCACTAAGCAAGAAAGCAGAACTCAAGGCAGTTTTCCCAGCAGTTTTAAAAGTCTGATCTAAAGCCCGCTGCAGACAACGGTAGTCTTGCCACTGACTTCATGGGCTTTGGTTCAGTCCTGTTTAATCAACAGGACTGCATTAGACTGGTTTATGTCTGATGGCACAATTCTACTTTTAATACTAAACCTTTCCGTCTTGGGGTAAAAGAAACAAAATCTTTTCTCTTATTTTCTTCACATGTAACTTTCATACAATTTTTTGAGAAATGAAAAATGGTAGTATTAAGAAAATTTTATACAATCTTAACACACTTTCTTCGTCAAAGTCATACAATATTCTTTAAGTACATAAGTCACAAGAGAACTATAAGGACAGACATATATCTTAGGGTTTTGATGATATAAACTACTCTTTTAAGAGCTTGGTTAAGAAAAGAAGAATATTATGGAAGGAGTTGTACAAATTCCAAGCAAATAATTTTGACAAGATCTCAATTCTAATAAATTAACATTTCCAGTATGATTGACAGATAAACTGATTTAGGTATATTCTCTACTGCTCTGTTCTCTTAGTCCCAATTTGAGCTTCATTAGGATCCTAAATACTACACATACAGGTATATACTTAAATATATATTTATAACTAATGTACCTTTTATTCACAAAATCAGGCAATATTTTATAGCTCACTGAAACCTTACACAGAACTAAATCTATTAAACTTATTTGAAGTTACAGAGTCTTCTTAGGACAAGCTAACACAAGGAAAACAGTAAAGAAACTTACATTTCTCTCAGCTGCAAAGTTGAAATAAAAAGAAAAGGAAATGATGGTTTAAAGCTGAGAAGGCGTATATGCTCTTGTTGCATGTATGTGGAATATGTGGCACGGCTCCCTCAGAGAGAATTCTCAGGACATGTGAGCAACAGAGGTGTCTAAGGGCTAATACTTCCTTTAATAAGCACTTACATACTTTGCTAACTGAAATGCTATACAAAAAAAAAAAAGCATGATCAGCAGTTTTCTTTTACCCAAGAAAAATTTTGATTGCCCCAGACCAGATGAGAAACTGCATTTATTCTCATTGTAGTAGTCATGGTATCTTACCCTGCTATAAAATCTGAAAATATATAGATTATGAAGGATCCTACAGCTATGGGTTGAGATAACTATTTCATTCTGACACCCCCCCCCCTAATTTTTGTTGCTTGTAACATTCTCAAAACAATCTTTGGCTAATATAGTCTGTCGTGACTGTTCACAATGCAAATATGATTTTTTTAATTTCTTTTTTTTTTTTTTTTTTTTTTTAAAGTTGAGGAAATCTTCTTTCCTCATAAGAATAAGTAGTTTTATCTCGATTTTCAAAACTTCAAAGCACTTTCTTTGCACTCAAAACCATCTTTGATTTTTAACTTCAAATTTGGTATCTACACAGTCCTCAGTGAGGAATTCAAGTTTTGTAAAGTTTAAATCTATTCATTAATATTGAATTTATAGGTTAATTAAAAAAATTGTATACTTCTAATTCACAAATCACTTGTGCATTATAGCTTGCTCAACACTTCCCAATATAAAACCCTATTTTCAATTAATAAAAACTTGGTCAAACTTAAGAATATATTAACGACCATAATGGGTCAGAACAATGGCCCTTCTAATGCAGAATCCTGTCTTTCAACAGTGGCAAATGCCCTGGGCTTCAGAGAGAATGAACAGAATAGGCAATCATCAAGTGATCTATCCCCATTCATCCACTCCCAGCTTCTGGCAAACTGAGGTTAGGGACACACAGAGGACAGGTTTGCATCCCTGCCCTCCTGGCTAATAGTAATTGATGGACCTATTCTCCATGAATTTGTCTGGCTCTTTTATGAATCTTTTACAGTTTTCACCTTTACAGCATACTTTGGCCTAAAGAATTCCACAATTTGACTATGCACTGTGTGAAATATTTCCTTTTATTTGTTTTAAACCATGGACTATTAATTTTATAATTCTGGTGTTGTGTTAATAACATTTCCTTGCTCACTTTCTCTGCACCAGTCAAGCTTTCATAGACTTCTATAATACTCCCCCCTTAGTCACCTCTTTTAAAAGCTGAAACTTTGATCACATAAAAGCTGTTGCATACCCCTAATGATTTTTGTTGCTCTTTTATGTATCTTTTTCAATTCCATATATCTTTTTTGAGGTGGGACAACCAGATCTGCATGCAGTATTCAAGATGTGGCCATACCATGCAATTATATTTCTGTTTTATTATCTAATCCTTTCCTAACAGTGCCTAACATTTTTGATCGCTGCTGCACTTTAATTGACTGGACTGATATTCTAAATGCAACGTATCTTACTCAGGATGATTTGGGGGGGGGAGGAGGGAAGGGGTTGAGCCAAAAGAGTTTAGCAGTTTCTGAAACAAAGGCTAGAGAAACGTACATAATTTTGCTAATATTAAAAAATTCTTGGTGACCTTTTCTTTGAAAAGCTCTATTACTCTGGAACAGAGACTTGAAATTTGACAGGAGGCAGCCTTAGTGTCTGGGATGTGCCTTTTGCTATCCCTCTGAAAATCCACCCACATTTGGCCAAGTTACAAGCGGGAGGGGTGGGGGGGGGGGGGAGAATCACACTTCGCACATGCTCAGTGGAGACTTCAATGTAAGCAGCTAAAATCTTCTCAGATTTAGTACTTACTGAACATGCTTGAATCTCTCACTGCTCTTACTGGTGACCTCTCTCTTCCAAGCTCTTAGTGACCTCCCTACTGGCACCCAGACAGTATGGAGGAAGCTGTATGATTCAAATGCAGAGTGGACAAAAAGCTGAATTGGGAAGAAATGATGCAGAGGGGCTGGGAGGAATCTGGGAAGGTGGAGTTTGGAAGGCAAGGGCAAGGAGCTAGGTGGGGAAGACTAAGACTGATGACAAGACTGGGGACAGAAACTACAACCAAAGCCAGTGTGATGGTGGTGATGAAAGAGAGAGAGAAATCATTTGAGGAGCCAGGAAGTGGGAAATTAGACTTTCTGAGCAAGGACATGAGATAAGGAGCTGATATAAGAGGGGGAAGTGGGATTGTCTTGGCAAGGAGACAAACTGAGATGATAATCTGGAAGAGTGGAGATAGGACTAGGTAGGCAAAGAAAATGGGAATGGGAAAAGGAACTGGAAGTGGGGAAGGGAGACAGGACTAGGAGAGGCTAGAGGGAACAGAGTAAAAGGGATTAAGTTTGTGAAAATAGGCAAAAGAGTCTGTGTTCACTAGGGCACCCATTCCTTTGCTCTCACCAGACAGCTATGAAATCCATTGGTGAAGTGTCTCTCTCCCTCTAGTGTGGGTCCACATAAAGGAAGACAACCTACTACTGCAACTGGTTTCTCTGTTAGCTCAAATGGCAGATGTCTGTATGATGGATCTAAAGATTCCAACTGGCTGACGAATAATGTGGATGTCAACATGATGCCATATGATGGCATTTCTCAATTTGCTTTTTAAAAACCTAGGAAATTACATACACATAAAACAATGCTAAGAAAAGATTATTAAGGTTACAAAGTCAGGCAAAAGCTCAAATTCTAGAATTAGACTGCAGCATGCAACTTTAATTTGGATATTTTGTATGCATGCATGCATATTGGCTTTAATTAACATCACCACAAACTACTTTTTTCCACAGAACCTCTGCCCCTTTCAGTGCAGAGAATGCATCTTGCTCTGGGGATTAATCAAGTCTGTGTAGGACCTCTACCTCATTTGTTGCAGAAGTCTGAAGGTGTACCTTTTGTGGTTCAGGGAAAATGGCAAGCTTCAGCACACCTATAACTAACGACCCTCTCCTTTAGCTGAGGTGGGGAAGGGAAACTCAGTAAGAGGTTTCTAGAGGAGCTGAAAGAAAAGCTGCAACCTGACGCACTCTGTGTAGGTGTGCACCAGAGTCTCCCTCTTTCTGCAGATCAGAAGGCATATAGTGGATGAGGCAGGGGACTACAAGAAGAAAAAAGGATGGTTAAGGTGGTTGAATGCTGCCCTAAGAACTGGATTCTATTCTTGCTCTTGTGGCACAAGTCACATCCAACTTTTCATTTTCTGCCCTTCATTATCTGGATGCCTAACCTGATATCTTGGGGTCTGACATAAAGAAGAAATGAGCACTCCCAGCTCCAAGTGAAGTCAGTAAGAGCTGTGCTTTCAGAATATGAAGTGATAAATAAAGATAAATACTCTGAATATCTGGGTCTAGCCATCGCAGATTGGGCACCCAAAAGTAGTTGACAATTTGGCCTTTTAAATCCTTCTGTCTCTCAGCTGCTTATCTACAAAATGTGGATGACACCACCCTCTCATATTAGCAAAGTCTGCTGAAGATATATTAATTCAATATTTGTGAAGCATTCATATTACCACGATGAACGACAGAAAAGACCTCAAGGAAATGAACAATTCTGTCTTCAGAGTAGGGTTTGAATAGCCTACAGTAAATAAGGCATGAGGCCACACATGAAATACCGAGGAAAAAAATAAAATATTGAATATTCGAGCACTATCTGACCTATCCATTGCACGAGGCAGGAATTCGGGGGGGGGGGGGGGGGGCCCGAAGAGAATGCGAACACATATTTAAAGACACTTATAATAAAGCATATGTAAAGGCAGCCAAATTAAGGTTGCACAGGCAGCCTTAATTGTGACATTTCCTAATTTGATTTGGCAACCTTAATGTTCTCATAGCATAGTTTGTGCATAATATATAAATAAATGTGCAAAATTCAACACAACCTTAACTACGGAGCCAAGATCAATGCCCTCCATCACTCTCACACACACACACACACACACACACACACACACACACACACACACAC